>JAJEOU010000260.1:5980995-6317777 GCA_021534815.1 Acrocephalus arundinaceus
CCAAGGAAAGTGGACACAATGGAACCATAGGTATCCGATGTCTCTGAGGGAATTGCCATGCTAGAGGATCATTTTGCTCAGAAGACGAGAGATGTTCCGTTCAAAGCCCCTGATGAAGATTCTGTGCACATCTGCAGAAGTGTGGTTGAGTTCGCACGCTGGAGCAGAGAATGTACTCGCCATTAACCCTAGCGAACGCTGCATAGTTGAAGGCAGGCAAGGACAAGGTGAGCGTCCTGGTCAATAAAGCTAAGAATTTATGAAGACACTGTCAGCCCGCCCCATTTCGTTACCCATCGTCTCCATCCGTAGAAAACAAAGCTAGCTGAGCAAATCCGAAGCTCTGAATTAAAGAAGAAATGTACCGACGTCTCGCCAGATACAACAATGAGTCCTCTGCATTAGAGCAGGCGTCCCGCAGGCCAGGGGAGAGAACATAGACTCACACGAGGTAACCTTGGTCTTTTCTTCAGGAGCATAGAGAAGACATGAGGAAGTGGATGGAAAACCCACCTCCTCCTTAGCAGCCTGGGTATGTGAACTGAAAAGAGAGACCCTACCACAAGAAGTTCATCTAGAGTCAATGCTGCTCCAGTCTCTCGAGCACAAAAACTCCAGACAGGATAGGAATGATGATATGACTGATCCTCTCAAAGGAACCTCAGGAACATATTTACAGGAACAGAGTAGCGTGTACCATGACCAGGAATAGGGGGGCCCTGCTCTAGCCAGGTAGAGGAAAAGGACAATCGGATCTATTGCACTGTGTGGATCAGATGGCCTGGCACATCTGACCCACAAGATTATACTGCTTTGATTGACACTGGCTTCAATGTACCCTGATGCCATCAAGGTATGTAGGAACAGAATCCGTTTCTATTTCTGGAGTGACAGGCGGGTCCCAGCAGCTGACTGTAGTGGAGGCTGAAGTGAGTTTAACTGGGAACGGGTGGCAAAACACCCCATTGTGACTGACCCAGAGGCTCCATGCATCCTTGCATAGACTATCTCAGAAATGGATATTTCAAAGACCCAAAAGGATATCGCTGGGCTTTGGGATAGCTGCTGTAGAGACAGAAGGCATCAGACAACTGAATACCTTGCCTGGTCCTCAGATGACCCCTCTGCTGTGGGGACTGCTGAGAGTTGAGAGCAACAGGTACCAATCGCCACAGCAACAGTGCACCATCGGCAATACCGCACCGACAGAGACTCTGTGATTCCTATCCATGAGGTGATTCGTAAACTGGAGAGCCAAGGGGTGGTCAGCAAGGCTCGTTCACCTTTCAACAGCCCTATATGGCCAGTGCGTAAGTCCAGTGGAGAATGGAGACTGTGGATTACCGTGGTCTGAATGAGGTCACTCCACCACTGAGTGCTGCTGTGCCAGACATGCTGGAGCTTCAGTACGAGCTAGAGTCTAAGGCAGCAAAGTGGTATGCGACCATCGACATTGCCAATGCCTTCTTCTCCATTCCTTTGGCAGCAGAGTGCAGGCCTCAGTTTGCTTTCACCTGGAGGGGTGTGCAATATACCTGGAACCGACTGCCCCAGGGGTAGAAGCACAGTCCCACAATCTGCCACAGACTGATCCAGACTGCATTAGAAAAAGGCGAGGCTCCTGAACATCTCCAGTATACTGATGACATTATTGTGTAGGAGAACACAGAAGAAGAAGTCTTCAAGAAAGGAGAGAAGATTATCCAGATTCTACTGAAAGCTGGTTTTGCCATTAAGGAGGTAAAGTTAAGAGACCGGCTCGAGAAATCCAGTTACTGGGAGTCAAGTGGCAAGATGGTCGTCGCCAGATACCCACAGAAGTAATCAACAAGATCAGCGCGATGTCTCCACCAACGAGCAAGAAAGAAACACAAGCTTTCCTAGGCGCCATAGGCTTTTAGAGAATGCACATTCCTGAGTACAGCCAGATTGTGAGTCCTCTCTACCTGGTTACCTGCAAGAAGAATGATTTCCACTGAGGCCCTGAACAGCAGCAAGCCTTTGCCCAGATCAAGCAAGAGATCGCTCATGCGGTAGCCCTTGGCCCAGTGAGGACAGGACCAGATGTGAAGAATGTGCTCTACTCAGCAGCCGGGAACAATGGCCTGTCCTGGAGCCTTTGGCAGAAGGTGCCTGGTGAGACTCGAGGTCGACCACTGAGATTCTGGAGTCGAAGCTACCGAAGGTCTGAAGCCAACTACACTCCCACAGAGAAGGAAATCTTGGTCGCCTATGAAAGAGTTCAAGCCGCCTCAGAAGTAATTGGCACTGAAGCACAGCTGCTTCTAGCACCCCGACTGCCAGTGCTAAAGTAGATGTTCAAGGGAAAAGTTCCTTCCACGCATCATGCCACCGGCACTACTTGGAGCAAATGGATTGCCCTCATTACACAGTGCGCCCGTATTAGAAACCCAAATCGCCCTGAGATTCTAGAAGATATAATGAACTAGCCTGAAGGTGAGACTTTTAGATTATCCTCTGAAGAAGAAGAAGAGCAAGTGACACGTTCTGAGGAGGCCCCACCATATAACGAGCTACCGGAGACTGAAAGACGATATGCCCTCTTTACTGATGGTTCCTGCCGAATTATAAGCGCTGACCAGAAATAGAAAGCTGCAGTATAGAGACCCACACAACGAGTTGCACAAGCTACCGAGAGACAAGGTAGATCAAGTCAGATAGCAGAGCTTAAAGCTGTCCAGCTAGCTTTAGATATGGCTGAATGAGAGAAGTAGCCGAAGTTCTATCTCTACACCGACTCATAGATAGTAGCTAATGCCCTGTAGAGATAGCTGAATCTCTAGAAAAAAGCCAACTAGCAGCTCAGAAAGAAACCCATCTAGGCTGCTGAGATTTAGCAAGACATTGCTGCCCAAGTAGAGAAGCTAACCGTGAAAGTTCGACACTTAGATGCACACGTACCCAAGAGTCAAGCTAATGAGGAGCATCGCAACAATGAGCAGGTAGACAAAGCTGCCAAAGCGAAAGTATCACAAGTAGATCTAGACTGGCAGCACAAGAGAGAATTATTCCTAGCTCATTAAGCCCATGATGCCTCTAGTCATCAAAGAAGAGGTGCAACATACCGATAAGCCCGTGACCGAGGAGTAGACCTTACTATAGACAGCATCTCACAAGTCATCCATGACTGAGACCTGCGCTGCAATCGAACAGGCCAAGCAAGTGAAGCCTCTGTAGTTCAGTAGACGATAGTTGAAGTACAAGTATAGAGAAGCCTAGCAAATTGACTACATCACCCTTCCCCAGACCCGCCATGGCAAGCGCTATGTGCTGACCATAGTAGAAGCAACCACAAGACGGCTGGAGACCTATCCTGTGCCTCATGCTACTGCCCAGAATACCATCCTAAGCCTCGAAAAGCAAGTCCTGTAGAGACACGGCACCCCAGAGAGAATCGAGTCAGACAACGGGACACATTTTAAGAATGGCCTTATAAACACCTGGGCCAAAGAACATGGTATTGAACGGATATATCACATCCCTTACCATGCACCAGCTGCCGGGAAAGTTGAATGGTGCAATGGACTATTAAAGACTACCCTGAAGGCACTTGGCAGAGGGACCTTCAAGAATTGGGACATAAACTTAGCCAAAGCCACCTGGATGGTCAACACCCGAGGCTCCATCAATCGAGCTGGTCCTGCCCAGTCTGAACCCTTGCACACAGTGGATGGAGATAAAGTCCCTGTGGTACACATGAAAGAGATTTTAAGAAAGACTGTTTAAATTAATCCCACCCCAGACAAAAGCAGACCCATCCGTGGGATTGTTTTAGCTCAAGGACCTGGTTATACTTAGTAAGTAATGCAAAAAGATAGAGAAACCCATTGTGTACCACAAAGAGACCTAATTTTAAGTGAGAACTAGAATTAGTGTGTAAAGTTTCATTCTGTGTATATATGTATGTATCTGTGAGAGTGTATGATGTAGATGGTGATAGAATAAGGGGTGGATTATGTCCTAGGTTACAATGTAAAATTGTGCCCAAAGTATGTATTCTATCCCCATGAGCCGTTAGAGCCAAGGTAAGGCAGTGTTTTCCTTATCTTCTGTTAACGAGCCTAACAATGCCTTGCCACATCACTCATAGATAACTCCCTCCGGGAGTTATCTCTGTTTAATGGGCCATCAAGGACCCACTGCATGACTCATAGAATGAGGTCATCCCATTGTGAGATACTCCACCCAGGGGGGAAGAGCCAAGCATTCCCACCTGGATAAATCCAGGGTTTGAGACAGCACAAGGAGCTTTTATCCACTAGACTCCCAGAAGAGACAAGAGCTACCAGACATTTCTACAAGAATCACTGCTTTGACAAGACCATCTCATCTAGACTGCCACTACCACCCTAACTCACAGGGTGTCAGGTTGTATTCTGACTCTGTCAGTAGGTTTTTTTTTTTTTTTTGTACTATTACTTTTATTTTATTTTACTTTCCTTTATTTTCTTTTCATCTTATTAAATTGTGTTTCTGACTTGGAGTCTTTCGCTAGTTTTGCTTTCAAACCATTACACACGGTCTCCTCCGTGCCATCCCACTTCATTATTGCTAAAGCAGAAGAATATTCTTGTGGTCCAAGTCGTACAAGTTTTTGCCACATCACAGGTGTACATGGTACCAAGTCTGGGTTCCTAGTGGATAGGTCATCTGAGAAGACAACCTCTGCCACTGCCATTTCTCTCAAGCATTGAATTCCTTGTTCTATGGTCTTCCACTGGGTTTGCTGCATATAAAGATCATCGGCACACAGATATCTTTGAGCCACACTTCCTAGGACCCGTTCCCAGAGACTGCAAGGGTGAACCTCCCTCATCATTTCTTGGTCAATAACCAGATCATGTGACAGGGATCCCAAATGCCTTGCTTCAGTGCCGTCCAGAATTGCAGCATCACCTGCAGCATCCCAAAGACAGACCAACCAACTAATTATAGATTCATCAAGTTGTCAAGTGTAATCCTTTCTTAGGCCACGAAGGTCCTTCAGGGAAAA
The DNA here is from genome assembly GCA_021534815.1 of Acrocephalus arundinaceus. Taxonomy (NCBI): domain Eukaryota; kingdom Metazoa; phylum Chordata; class Aves; order Passeriformes; family Sylviidae; genus Acrocephalus; species Acrocephalus arundinaceus. Next base: position 5,986,010 of record JAJEOU010000260.1, read on the forward strand.
GGACTAAATAGTGACTCCTAATCTTGTGCCAGTTGGTTTGGCTTCTGATCTTGTGCCACTTTTTTGGGCTTCTGATCTTGTGCCAGTTGGTTGGGCTTCAGATTGGGTGTCAGTTGCTTTGGCTTATGATTGGGTGCTGGGAAGCATTGAGGGTCCTTCACCTGGATCACTGTCCACTGGTCGATCGGTTTTGCTTGTGTGGTTCTTTCCCTTCTTTCCAGCAGCAACTGCCAGTGTCTTAGGCTCACTGGTTTAGCTACAACTTGAATAGCTGTAGGGTTGGCTGCAGCCTGAGTAACTGGGGTAGCTGCTGATTTATCTCCCTTCCCCCTGTCTCTATCTGCTGCCCCACAGTATTTAGCAGCGTACAATAAGCATATGCCAGGGCCCAGCTTATTGCAGTGAGCTTTTTCTCCTTAGAGTCATTATGACAGTTCTCCTCTAGATATTTCCCCACCTCATCTGGGTTCTGAATTTGTTCATGTGGAAAGTCCCAGGCTATAGGGTCAGACAATTCCCTCAAGGTTTGGCCCATATCCTCCCATTCTCCACACCACTCAGGATTTTCCACATCTGGGTCTACATCTGGGTCTACTTCTGGGTCAGCAGTCTCATCAGCCCCTCTGGAAATCTCAGCCCTCATTCTAGACAAGCTGCAAACCATATAGAGGAAGCTGACCAGATTAAATACCAGTAACGTGGTATCTTTAACATTCAGGGGACACTTAACAATTCTCCAAAAGTGATGTAACCGATTCAAAAGAGAAGGAAAGGAGTCTGAAAAGCTTCATCCCCTACTCCTCCTCTAACAAACTGGGTGCAATTACTAATAAATCCCCAGAACATGCTGCTGGAACTAGGATGCAGGGTAGGATGAAGAGACTATAAACTAAACATACCTGGCACAAACTCCAGTACTTGTATAAACTTCTATAAATCATTATCACTGAGCCTTACAAAATAGCTATCCTAATTCGTGCATCTCTACTGGAAAAGCTATGTGTCAGGGACAACATTGGAGCTATTTCTGGATAAGAAAACAAGCCTAGAGACCAGAAAGGTATTAAAACCTCAAAAAAGCCTAGGGAACAAAAACACAGAAAGCACTCCATTCCAAAAGACATTATAAATTCAAGCAGCAACATGGCTACTGACTACTTTATCCCCACACAAAGTACAACCAAAATGCAATCAGTACAAGTTTTTTCCACTGTCTCAAGCCCCACTTTGGGCACCAATAAAAATGTATTGTATTGTCCTGGTTTGGGGCAAATTTGGGAGAAAACCCCTGAATAGGGTCCCTCTGGGAAACAAACCCAAATGGCCCCTCCCCCAACGGGTCCAAGAAAAAAACTTTCTCAGAGAAAAGTGGAAAAAACCATTTATTTAACAAAGTGCCCACAAGCATAAAGAATGAGTAATATGAAGCAGTAAAAACTTTTGTTGCTCTGAAGTGAGATGATAAATTCAGAAAGTCCTTGCTGTGGGTAGCTCAGCTCGCTGAGTCTCTTATCAGTCCCTCGAGAGGTCCAGGCCGCAGTGGGTCACAGGTGCAAGCTCTCGGTGCTCCTCTGGGTTTTTCAGTCCGGAGCAGGTTTAAACAGTCCCAAGAAAAAGAGAAAAAAACAGTCCAGGAAGCTTCTCTGCCTCACCTAGCTAAACTAACTAAAAGCAAAAAAAGATCTCTGTCCTGTTGCTGGTTTGTGCTTCAGACGAACACACACAGTCCAGAGAAGGAATGCAGAGGAGTCAGGCAGTTTTCTCAAAACAAACTCCACGCCACTTCTTTCTCTGCTTCGCTCTCAGAATCAGTCTTAAAGGCACAGAATGCAATATACAGCACAAACAGAACAGATGACTGGGGATACAAGCATCATAAAGTCACCCTAGGACACCCTCCAGCTTTCTGATGTCAGTTTGGAGAAGGCTTTTGTACTGCTGAAGAGAGCTAGAGTCTTAGGTTTTGGCAGCATTAGTCTTGGAGAAATCCTGCACTGTTCGTCATCTGAGGAGGCAGAAGCCCACTCCAGGCCACAGCCCCCTGGACACGAACGGTGGCCCTTTTCCATGGGAAAAAAACCTCACTGCCCCAGGTTCCTGATGTCAGTTTGGAGGAGGCGTTTGGCACTCCAAGGGCAGCCAGAGTCCTAGGTTTTGTCAGCCTTAGTCTTGGAGAAATCCTGCACCGTTTGTAATTTTAGGAGTCAGAAGTCCACTCCCTACCCCAGGCCCCTAAACACGAATGGTGGCCCTTTTCCATGGGAAAAAAACTCACCCCCCTCCCCATGTTCCTGATGTCAGTTTGGAGGAGGCGTGATAAAATCTTGCACTTGGCCAGAATGGAAATTAGCTACGTGAAGATTTATCAAGTCTCTGAGGGTGTCCAGCACCTTTCAGAATGGCTTAATAATAGCGAGATGGCTCTTCAGAGGAATTTTTTAAAGTAAAAGGTTTTAATAATGAAAAAAAATAATAACATCATAGAACGAAGAAAAAGCTGAGCAGAGGTTTCAGAGAAACTTCTGACACCTAACTAAAAACACCCTAAAAAGCCCAGAGCACCTCTGTGCTTGTTCTTAAGTACTGAATGACCTAGGAGTGTTCTCTTGGCAAACTGCCAATAGAAACAGCTTCAGGTTTTGAGAAACATCCCAAAGATCCAACCAGTGCTCCTGTGTTGGCACTAAGCCAATTACAACGAGAAGGCTATAGAAAATTCTAGCTAAAGCTCCTAATATGTCTAGAGGTAAACGGAAACTTCTTTCCGTGTACAGAAATGCCTATTCGGGTGTAAGGGTGCCTACCTACAGAGGTGTTTGCACCTCCAAGGGAAGGTGGAGTCCGAGGTTTTGGCAGCTTTGGTCTGGGAGAAATCCTGCGATGTTTGTCATCTGAGGAGACAGAAGTCCAGTCCCAGCCACAGGCCCCTGCACACTAACGGTGGCCCTTTTCCATTGGAAAAAAAAATTACCACCCCCCCAGGTTCCTGATGCCAGTTTTTAAGAGGCGTTTGGTACTACAAGGTGTCGCCCTGATTTTCAAAGCCTTTTGATGTTTACATTCTTGGAGTCAGAATCCCCACACTTTCTACCAAAACACTATGTGTTTTTCACATTCCTTCTTGGAGGAGGAGAAAATTGACAGACTGTTCACCTGGCTAGTGTGATTCAGAGGAGGTATATTATCCTCCAATCCACTCTCACTTTAGAGAATCTATAAATTCCAAAAACTGTAAATAAAGTTCTCCTTTTTGCCTTGGACGACTGAGCGTGTGCTGCGTGCTCATTTCGTGTCTCATCGTGACAATTGGTGACCCCTCGTGGAACAGCGTTTGATGCTCATCGGAGTGTGAGGCACTTTGGGTGAGACCTGTGATTTTAAACCCCCCCTCCTCCCTGCTTGTGTGGTGGCTGTGGCCGTTTGGCACTTTGCTTGCAGCTTTTGGGAAGATGCCAACCCTTGTGGCTTCTGTGGAGGACTCACTGGTCCTTGATATCTGGAGAGATTTGCTGGCAAGGAGACAGGTTTCTGTCTCCCAGGGTGGCTTTGAGAAGCTCTTCCTATGGGCGAGAGGCCAAGGATTTTTTTCAGATCCCGAGGAGGCTTTCTCCAGGGAGGAATGGTCTCTGCTTGGTGACCGCCTCCTAGAGGCCCCTTCCTTTGACTGTAATGTGGAACTCACACAGCTTTTGCTTCACTGGAAGAGAGTTGATGGGTTTTTCCACTGGTCAGAATGCTCCAGCCCCCAAGGTTTTGTTCGAGAGCTCGGCTCCCAGCTAGGTTCTCCCGTCCCGGAGTACGGAGGGGGTGAGGAGGAAGCCGAGGTCCTTTCAGAGGCGGGGGGGGATTTCGAGCTGCGGCAGGAGGCAGAGCCCTCCCCCCCGCGGCGCTGTGAAGGTAGACGTTTCTGTCACAGATCGCGGCCCCCGGGCGCCTGGCCAGGGCGTGGGCGGCGCCCCGCAGCCTGCTGGAGGCTCCGTGGGGCCGGCAAAGCCGGCCCCGCCCCTCCCCGCGCCGCAAAAGCGGCAGAGCGCCTTCCCGGCGTTCGGGGGTGGGGAGGAGTCCCAGGATCGGTCTCTGCCTCTCCTTGGGCAGGACTCTGTAACAACGCTCTGCCCAAATTGTGGTGTCTCTACGACCCATCCTTTGGGGGTGGGAAAAGCGGGGCCTCTGCCGACCGCCCCTGCCTCCCTGCACCCTCATGGGCGTGCCTGGGCAGTGGAGGCAGGCAGGGATGGGGCGCTGACCGGCCTGTCAGGCCCCGCCCCGGTGGGCGGGCAGCCCACCCCGCACCTAGCGGGAGGGGCGTTGCCTGCGATGGGTCTCCGAGCTACAAAAGGGATCCTTTTAGGGGCGGTTCCATATCCCCCCTTCCCCGCGCTGCCCCCCCTGGGTGCAACGGGGGGTGGTGTTCTCGACGCGGGGACGGCCTTGGGCTCAGGCGGGGCTGCTGCTGGTTACGGCGCGGGGCGGGGACGTGGCCCCGCAGGCCGCGCCTCTCTCTACGCCCCGGTTCCCCCCCGTGCCGCGGGAGGCGGTGCCCGCGGCTGCGCCCGTCCCATCCGCGCCAAGATGCACGCCGGCTGCTGTGGGGACCCATGCCTGTGATGTGGCCGGAGCTGCTGGTTCCTCCGTGGGCGTGGGTTCGGCTGGAGCTGGCCTGGGCCCGGCGCTCCCCTTCTCTGTGGGTGCGGGCGACTCGATATCAGGTGGTGTCGAGCTGGCCCCCAGTCAGGCACCTGACCCTGAGCCTGTGGGGTCCATGGGACGGGATTTAACAGGTGCTGCCGCCTCATTGGGGGGCGTCCAGGCTTTCCCTGTGCTTAGGGGTCTCACCCACAATACCTATCAACCCCTATCCTGGAAGGCTACAATGGAGCTCCGTGATCAGGCTGGCAAATATGGTCTGGGGTCTGAGCAGGTCATGCAGATGCTTTGTGTACTTGCTGCTGATCTGTTGACACCCTATGATATCCGAAGCATAGCTCGTGTTCTTTTTCAGCCTGTGGAATACGAGATCTTTGAGTCCATATGGACTGATTTAGCAGTCAGGACCGTGCAGTGGAACACCATGAGAGGTCTGGAGGACCCCAGGCGTGCGATCAGCACTGATGTGCTGCTGGGCACAGGCAATTATGCTGGCCCCAATGGACAGGCTGGCTTTGATCTCCTGGTGCTTGAGCAGTGCCAGGAAACAGGCATTGCAGCTGTCATCCAAACCATTGAAATGGCAGCTCCGAAGGAGTCCTTTGTGGCAGCTGTCCAGGGGGCTGATGAGCCTTTCCTGCAATTTGCGGGCAGGCTGACTGCGGCCGTGGCGAAACAGGTGGGAGATCTTGACGCAAGGAGGCATTTACTCAAGCACCTTGCGAGGCACAACTGCAACGCTGCCTGCAAAGCAGTCATAGAGGTGCTTCCTGGGGATCCTTCTGTCCCCCAGATGGCACAGGCCTGTGCGAAGTTGCGCACCTCAGGTCATAAGTTGGCTGCTATGTCCACTGCCATGCAGCCTGCCATGTCCACTGCCATGCAGCCTGCTCTGGCCCCTGCTGTGCAGCCAGTCTGGGAAGTGCCTCAGGGCAGGCAGCAGCAGAAAAGGATTGTGCAGGCCAGCAAGACACAGGGGAAGAAGCGAAAGAAGTCCACGATTCCCTTGTGTTTCTGTGGTTGCTGTGGCAGACTGAATCATCTGTCAAATGCGTGCAAGGCCACTGTTCACGTTAACGGTCAGGCCTTGCTGGGCTCGGGAAACGGAAAGCGAAGCGCGAAGGCGGGACGCGCTCAGACAAAAATCTCTCTCCAAGCCCCAGAGCCAATGGAGGTCTGCTCGGTCAACTTGCAGCCAGCACCCGCGGCTCAGCAGGTGTGGATGTCTGCACAGCAGATACGGTCGTGTTAGAGAGCAGCGCCGTGCACAAGGTCCCACTGGATGCCTTTGGCCCCTTGGGTGATGATATGAGTGCTCTCCTCATGGGGAGATCCAGTACCACCCTTCAGGGTCTCATTGTGCACATGGGACTCATTGATGTGGATTTCACGGGACAAATTTGTGCCGTGGTATCCACATCAAAACCCCCTGTCACTATTCCAAAAGGGACACGGCTTGCTCAACTTGTGCCTTTTAGATCCTCTGTTCGCAGGGCAGTTGACCGGTCGCGAGGAGACGGCAGCTTTGGGTCCACTGGGTCGCCTCAAGTGCACTGGACCACTGTCCTGTCCAACGACTGTCCCATAAAGCCGTGTACCCTGTCCATCCCTGGTGCGACACCTCCGGAAATTTGCCTCCGCGGACTGATCGATACCGGCGCTGACATCACGATCCTCTCGCTCGCTGCCTGGCCCCCAGAGTGGCCCTTGAGTCCAGTGCAGACGCCTGTTGCGGGACTGGGAGGAACGAAGCAATGCTACGTGAGCCAGCAGCCCGTGGTCATCACAAACTCAGAGGGACAGTCAGCTGTGGTCCGGCCTCATGTTACTTCGACTGAGGCTAACCTCTGGAGGAGGGATGTTCTGGCCGCGTGGGGGGTGCACATCGGGACGGATTTTTAATGGGGGCCACTGCGACGAAGGGCGCAGACTGTCCTACGCCTCCTTTACAGTGGCTGGTGGACAAACCTGTCTGGGAGAATCAGTGGCCCCTCCCTAAAGAAAAGCTCATTGCCCTTCGAAATCTAGTGCAGGAGCAGTTGGACCAGGGTCATCTGGAGCCTTCTACCAGTCCCTGGAACACTCCTGTCTTCTGCATTAGAAAAAAGTCTGGGAAATGGAGGTTGTTACAAGACCTCCGGAAAGTGAATGCCGTGATGGAAAGCATGAGAACGTTGCAGGCGGGCATGCCATCGCCTACCATGCTTCCAGCAGATTGGCCGATCCTCATCGTGGATCTGAAGGATTGTTTCTTTACGATCCCTTTACATCCCGATGACAGACAAAAATTTGCCTTCACGGTGCCAGCAATTAACAATGCTGAGCCCGCACAGAGGTATCAGTGGACGGTTTTGCCCCAAGGGATGCGGAATTCTCCCACCATATGCCAATGGTATGTGGCCCGTGCCTTGTCTGGAGTTTGCAGGCAGTTTCCCAACGCCCATGTATATCACTACATGGACGACATTCTGGTGGCTGCACCCACCCAGGATGAACTGCTGAGGATACAGCCTCAGTTGATTGATGCTTTGCACGCTCATGGGCTGCAAGTGACTCCAGAAAAGGTTCAACAACAGCCTCCTTGGAAGTATTTGGGGGTCAAGATTCTGGAACGGACAATCCGTCACCAGGAGGTGCAATTTGTGCGTTCAGTGAAAACACTGAACGACGCCCAGAAATTGGTAGGCGTCATCACGTGGTTGTGTCCGTATTTGGGACTAACCAATGCACAACTGTCTCCTTTATATGATTTGTTAAAGGGAGACACCGATTTAAAGTCACCTCGTGAATTGACCCCTGAGACACGTAAGGCCCTGGAGGAGGTTCAGCAAGCTGTTTCCGCTTGCCAAGTGTACCGCATTGACCCCTCCGTTGATATCACTGTGTTCATCACTGCTCTGGATTTACATCCTACAGGTATCATCGGCCAATGGAATGACAAATGGTCTGATCCCTTGCACATCTTGGAATGGGTCTTCCTGCCCCACCAGCCGCAGAAGACAGTAACTCCGTTAGCTGAGCTGGTTGCTCGATTGATGATCAAATGCCGGCACCAGTGTTTGCAATTGATGGGAGCAGACCCCGCAAGGATCGTGATCCCAATTGATTGGGAAAATTTTGACTGGAGCCTTGCAAACAGTGTTACTATGCAGTGTGCTCTGGAAAATTTCACAGGGCAGATTGTTTATCATCTGCCCAGCCACAAGCTACTGCACGTGGCGAAAAATACACAGATTTCTTTGCGGCCCAAATGTAGCCAGGAACCGGTGCAAGGACCCACCGTCTTCACGGACGGTTCGGGAAAGACAGGAAAGGCCATTGTTACCTGGAAGGATGGAGCAGAGTGGCAGGTTGTGGAAGGTCATGAGGATGGTTCAGCCCAATTGGTTGAGCTAAAGGCTGCGGTCATGGTATTCGAGAAGTTTTCCCAGGAACCTTTCAGCTTGGTCACGGATTCCACCTATGTGGCTGACATCACACAGAGACTGGGTTATTCGGTTTTGAAGGAGGTCAGTAATCCTGCCTTGTTTCAGTTACTGAAGACCCTGTGGTGTGCCATCCAGGCCCGGGTTCACCCATATTATGTTCTGCATACAAGGAGCCACACTAATTTGCCAGGGTTTGTAGCGGAAGGTAACGCGAGGGCTGACAAGTTGGCTAACCCAGCGTGGGTAGCACCTCAGCCAGATGTACTCGCGCAGGCCAAGGCATCACATGAGTTCTTCCACCAGAACGCACATACGTTGCAAAAGCAGTTTCAGTTGACAGCGACTGAGGCTCACAACATGGTTGAGTCATGTGACGACTGTCATGCCCTTGGTGCGCCTTTGCTGGCAGGGGTAAACCCCAGAGGCCTTAGGGCCTTGGAGCTTTGGCAGACCGATGTCACCCAGGTTGCTGAGTTTGGCCGGCTCAAGTATGTGCATGTCACGGTGGACACGTTCTCCTCTGCAATGTGGGCTTCTGCTCACACTGGAGAAAAGATCCGTGATGTCATTGCCCATTGGAGGCAGGCCTTTTCCATTCTTGGTATACCTTCTGCTGTGAAAACCGACAATGGTCCTGCTTATGCATCAGGGAAGGTGCGGCAGTTCCTGCAATTGTGGGGTGTTTCACACAAGTTTGGTATCCCACATTCCCTGACTGGTCAAGCTATTGTAGAACGCGCTCATGGTACTCTGAAGCGGGTTCTACAAAAACGGGGAATGCAGGGTGAAACCCCGCACAGTCGGTTGGCAAAGGCCTTGTACACCATCAATCATCTTACAGTGCCACAGAACTCAAATAACACTGTCATCTTGAATCACCATCTTTCGTTACAGGGTTCGGACGAGACACATCAGCCTCGAGCAAAGGTGCGAGTGAAAAATCTAGTCACCAAACAGTGGGAAGGTCCCTACGACCTTGTCATTTTGGGGCGTGGGTATGCGTGCGTGTCCACAGATACTGGGACACGCTGGGTACCTTCGAACTGTGTCCGTCCTGACCTGTGACCACAGAGACAGAACCCGGCCAACAGGCAAGATGGAAACCATGACCAAACTGAAAGCCATCAAGCGGATGAACCGTCGAGTGATGACTGATGCAGATGATGCAAGTGATCACTCTGATGGGTCCTCCATGACTGAACCCTAAAACATTGTTCATTTTCCTTCCTTTGTAACATTGTTCATTTTCTTTTTTCCTTTTATTTTTAAACGGAAAAAGGGTGAGATGTCGCCCTGATTTTCAAAGCCTTCTGATGTTTACATTCTTGGAGTCAGAATTCCCACACTTTCTACCAAAACACTATGTGTTTTTCACATTCCTTCTTGGAGGAGGAGAAAATTGACAGACTGTTCACCTGGCCAGTGTGATTCAGAGGAGGTATATTATCCTCCAATCCACTCTCACTTTAGAGAATCTATAAATTCCAAAAACTGTAAATAAAGTTCCCCTTTTTACCTTGGACGACTGAGCTTGTGCTGCGTGCTCATTTCGTGTCTCATCGTGACACCAAGGACAGCCAGAGTCATAGGTTTTAGCAGCTTTGATCTGGGAGAAATCCGGCGCCGTTTGTAATTTTGGGAGGCAGAAGCCCACTTTTGGCAACAGGCCCGTTGACACGAACAGTGGCTCTTTTCCATAAAAAAAAAAGGTCATCCCCCCCACGGTTCTTGATGTCAGTTTGGAGAAGGCGTTTGTAGCTCCAAGGGAAGGTGAAGTCCTAGGTTTTGGCAGCTTTGGTCTGCGAGAAATCCTGTGGTGTTCGTAATTTTTGGAGGCAGAAGCTCATTCCCAGCCACAGGCCTCTGGATATAGACAGTAGCCCTTTTCTACTGGAAATGAAATTAACCGCCTGTAATAGTTTTGTTCAAACCGGGCAGAAACACCAAATCATGTAGTGGTTTCACATTCACTGAATTCTGTTTGCCAAATTTAGTGTAGTGGTCTTAGTGTTTACTCTTTTTTCCCCCTGTGAGATAGGATTAGGAGAAGCAAAGCAGGCTCAAGCTTGAAGATAAAGAAATAGATTTTTTAACACACACAAAAAAAATAGGAAAATAAAAGAAAGGAAAAAAATGAAACTTCTAAAACAACCCCTTCTCCCACCACAAAATGTTAAGTTTCCCACAAACAATGTAAAGAGGCAAAACTCAGAGCTTCAGGTCAGTACCACCTATAAAATAGTATTTCATTGTGTTTGAGAGAGAGAAGTCTCTCCTGTTTTGTTCTGGTAACTTTCCACAAGAGAAACAGTCTGCTTGTGGCTTCCAACTCTCACAAACGCAGCCTTCCCGGGAACTTCTGCAGTTGTAGACCTTCTGTATCACATAGCCTTTCTCATGACTACTGATGGGCTGTGGACTCACACATACTGGGGTGTCACCTTTTAAAGATGCACAACTCAAAGGCAAAGGATTTTCCATCTCAAGGAACAGAGATATCTTCTCACTTCTTCACTAGTGCAGAGGGCTTCTTCTCATCTCTCTGTTCCAACATCTCATGGGATCACCAGATCACAGCTTCTAATTCAATATTCACTCAGTAAATCACAGATACCTTTGCTCAAAATCCACAAAACATCTCCCCAATTCATATTGTCCACGATTTAAAGGAATACTCTAGCATATTCATATTACAGTCTATTACCACAACTCATAGGAGATTTTCAACCTAGAACCAAGGCAGCTTGTCATCTCTTCCACCTAAGGGGTCACGCTCCTTTTACTGACTTTGATATCTTCATATTGTCTTTTTACATACCTCTAATTTGGCCTTTTCTCTCTCTCTGAGAAGGGTTAAAGCCTTAAAAAGTCTCAACCTGTGTCAGAAAAGAGTTAACATTCCTGCCTGGGCCTGCAGATGGTCACGTGATCTCTGCTGGGCAGCAAGGCTGGAAACTTTCAAAAACCCTGCCGATGGGGGCAGGGAAGGCTCAGCACCAGGATCTCAGGCTGGTAGATGCCTCTCTTTCTCGGTCTCATTTGGGATGATCCTGGCTCGAAGTTGCCCTCTGAGGATCGCCCCCCCGGCTGCTGCTGGGATCCAGGGTCTAGCTCAGCCCCCCACCGGAACTACAGCAACGGCTGAACTTGGCCAAGTAGCGACAGGCCTGGGGAGTTGGGCTTGGATCAAAGTGATTCCCTGGGGCCCAGACATCTCCCTTCTGGTCCGGGTCTGGCCCAGCAGTTTTAAAGTTCGCTAGGTGTTAGTAGCCGTCATTTTCCCCTCCCCCGCCAGCAGCTGAGGCCCCGGCCCGCAGGGAGGGAGCTGAGACTGGCCTTTTACCTCCTCCCAGGCTGGAAGGGAAAGGGGAGGCTTGGACACACTAAGCTTTATATGTGTGCACACAAAGTCGTTTTTCAGTGGTTAGACAATATGGCAATATCTAAAAGTAGACTGATAGGTGCCTGTCCCTTCCAACAGAGTTCTAAGGTCCTGACAGGGCAATATTCCATATTCCTCTTTAACTAAAAATCAAACTGTGTTAACCTAAAAAACCGCCCCAGGTTCCTGATGTCAGTATGGAGAAGGCATTTGTACTTCCGAGGAGAGCCAGAGTCTTTGGTTTTGGCTGCCTTGGTCTGGGAGAAATCCTGTGCTGTTTGTAATTTTAGGGGGCAGAATCCCACTGTCGGCCACAGGCCCCTGGAAACAAATGGTGGCACCTTTCCATGGGAAACAAAACTCACCCCCCAACCTTTCTGATGTCAGTTTGGAAGAGGCATATGGCACTCCAACGGAAACCAGAGTCCGAGGCTTTGGCAGCTTTGGTCTGGGACAAATCCTGCAGTGTTCGTAATTTCAGGAGGAAGAAGTCCACTTCCGGCCACAGGCCCCTAGAAAAGAACAAAGGCCCTTTTCCATGGGAAAAGAAACTCATCCCCCCAGGTTCATGATGTCAATTTTAAAGAGGTGTTTGGCACTCCAAGGAGAGCCAGAATCCTAGGTTTTGCAGCTTTGGTCTGGGAAAAATCCTGCGGTGTTCTTCATTTTAGGAGGCAGAAGCTTACTCCCAGCCACAGGCCCCTGGACATGAACTTTGCTCTGTTTCCATGGAAAAGAAAACTCACTGCCCCAGGTTCATGATGTCTGCTTGGAGGAGGCATTGGGCACTCTCGGGAAACCAGTGTCCTATGTTATGGCAGGTTTAGTCTGTGAGAAATCCTGCGCCGCTTCTTATTTACCGAGGCAGAAGCCTACTCCGGGCCACAAGCCCCTAGAAAAAAACAGTGGCCCTTTTCCATGGGAAACAAAACTTCCCCGCCAGGTTCCTTATGTCAGTTTGGAGGAGGCGTTTGCCAATCTAAGAGAAGGTGAAGTCCTAGGTTTTGGCAGCTTTGGTCTGGGAGAAATCATGCGGTGTTTGTAATTTTAGGAGGCAGATGCCCACTCCCAGCCAAAGGCCCCTTGAAATGAACAGTGCACCTTTTCCATTGGAAACAAAACTCACCCACCCAGGTTCCTGATTTCAGTTTGGAAGAGGCATTTAGTACTCCAAGGGCAGCCAGAGTCCTAGGTTTTTACAGCTTTGGTCTGGGAAAAATCCTGTACTGTTTGTAACTTTAGAATACAGAAGCCAGATCCTGGTCACAGGCCACAAGACAAAAATATTGGTGCTTTTCCATCTCGGATCCCAGGCTGATAGCCTACCGAGAATTGCAGGTAAAGTCCTTTTCTCCAAGCCCCGTGCCAGAAGGAAGAGTCAGGATGCGTCGATTTCTTTATCATAATAGTTTATTCATTTGATGTTCCAAAATATTTTCTCTTCGGCCGGCGTAGGTATCACCTACACCGCTGCCCAAGGCTATCTGCCTCGCTCATGGGCGGTCGTAATCTTTTATACTAACTGTTACGTCCTAATTGTTTTTACTACTGTACCAATATCTACCACCTTTATAAAACTGTGCACCTTTACACTAAACCAATAAAAAATGCCACCACCTCACCCGAAGATGGAGGACAAGAAGAAGAAGAAGAAAGACAAGGGACACACCCAAATCCCTCCATCTTGTCTCCTTGAGCCTCCTTTGTGAACCCCCAAAATCCACTTTAATAAACAAAAACAAGTTACTTAAAATCCTAATCATACACTTGTGACTTGTAATTCCTCATATAACGTTGGCAATCGCTCCCAAGGGCTAAAATCAAGGGCACTGGCTTTTTCATCACTATACCAGGGTCTCAGGACCCCCTCCTGGGGTCTCGGACTGCCCGGGACATCTAAAGGGATGTCCTGGGTTCCGACATTCCATAGGAAAAAAAGTCACCTCCCCAGGTTCCTGATGCCAGTTTGAAGGAGGAGTTTGTACTGCCAAGGAGAGCATGATTCTTAGGTTTTGGCAGCTTTGGACTTGGAAAAATCCTGCAGCAATTGTAAATTTAGGACGCAGAAGCCCATTCCTGGCCACAGGCCCCCAAACACAAAGAGTGGCCCTTTTCAATGGGAAATAAAATTCACCACCCCAGCTTATTGATGTCAGTTTTTAAGCGGCATTTGGCACTCTAAAGGAAGCCAGAGTCCTAGGTGTTGGCAGCTTTGGTCTGGGAGAAATTGTGTGCATTCATCATCTGAGGAGGCAAAAGCCCACTCCCAGCCACAGGCCCCTGGAAATGAACGGTGGCCTTTTTACATGGGAAACAGAACTCATGCCCCACGGTTCCTGATGTGAGTTTGGAGGAGGCGTTTGCCACTCCAAGTGAAACCAGTGAGACACTAATTTTTAAGAATTAAGGATTTTAGAAGAGTTAAAACTAGTTAAAAATAGATGTTGCTGAACTAGCTAAAGTAGATAGAGAAGCCTTGCTGAAACTAATTAAGAGTTAATGGGTAGTTAAAAGAAACTGGATCTAAATAACTAATTGCTTGTCAACAGTATGTTTGTTTAGCTGTGTTTATAATGAGAAACAGAAAATCTGATAAATAGATCCCAGGAACACAAGAAAATTGCAAACCTCCCATGTCCAGAAACCCATTGAACAGTCATGGAGACAGGAAACTAGGAGTACTACCAGGGGTTCATTTGTCACATCTGCATTGAAAAGGTAGAAAGGTCAGAACTAGGAAGACTAAAAGGACCACTTACTCAAATCAAGGAACAAACTATGCATGCTTAATAGCCTATTCATTTAATTTCCATGTGAAGCAGAGAATGGGAGGTGACAGGGGCATGAATATGCATTCGTATTTTGGGTATTCAACACTATTGTAAATAAAAGGCTGTGTAATCACCTGTGATTTTCACAGTGCACATCAGGGAGCTATTCTACACGCTGCCCGGCATCATAATGAACATACACTTTCTAACTTTAAACTGTTAGAGAGTCTTTTGTCCGTCACAGTTGAATATTGATACTAGATCGATATTCATATTTCAATAAATCATCAGAGTCCAAGGTTTTTGCAGTTTTAGTCTGGGAGAAATCCTGCGCCCTTCATAATTTTAGGAGGCAGAAGTCCACTCACAGCCACAGGCCCCTGGAAACAAATGGTGGCCTTTTTCCATTGGGAAAAAAATCTCACTGCCCCAGGTTCCTGATGTAAAATTGGAGGAGGCACTTGTACCTCCAAGGGAAGGTGGAGTCCTAGGTTTTGGCAGCTTTGGTCAGCAAGAAATCCTGCACGTTTCGTAATGTTAGTAGGCAGAAGCCCACTTCTGGCCACAGGCCCCTTGAAAAGAACGGTGGCCCTTTTCATGAGAAACAAAACTCTTCCCCCCAGGTTCCTGGTGTGAGTTTTGAGGAGGCGTTTGGCACTCCAAAGAGAGCCAGAGTCTTAGGGTTTGGCTGCTTTTGTCTGGGAGAAATCCTGCGGCATTCACCAGCTGAGGAGGCAGAAGCCCACTATTGGCAACAGGCCCCTGGACATGAATGGTGCCCCTTTTCCATGGGAAACAAATATCACCTGACCAGGTTCCTGTTCTTAGTTAGGCAGAGGTGTTTTGCATCCTGGGACAGGCAGCGTCCTTGGTTATGGCAGCTTTGGTCTGGGAGAAATCCTGCGCTGTTCAAAATTTTAGGAGGCAGAAGCTTACTTCTAGCCATAAGCCGCTAGACAATAACAGTGGCCCTTTTCCGTGGGAAACAAAACTCACCCCCCCAGGTTCCTGATGTGAGTTTGGAGGAGGCATTTTGCAGCCAGTCCTAGATTTTGCCAACTTTGGTCTGGGAAAAATCCTGTGGTGTTGGTAATTTTAAGAGGCAGAAGCACATTAGCAGCCACAGGCCCCTTGACATGAACTGAAGCCTTCTTCCATGGGAAACAAAACTCACTCCCCCCAGGTTTTTGATGTCAATTTGTAGGAGGCGTTGTGCACTCCAGGGGCAGCCAGGGTCCTAGGTTTTGGCAGATTTGGTCTGGGAGAAATCTTGATCCAATTATAATTTTAGGAGGCAGTAGCACACTTCTGGCCACTGGCCCGTTGACACAAACAGTGGCCTTTTCCTGTGGTTTTGCAGTCTGGTTTAAGTTGGAGTCTATTCAAGCTGCATTTTGTTCAGATTTTAGAGGTTTCTGAAGGTGCAGTGTTTCTGTGTTTGGTCCTGGTCTGGGATTTTATCTCAACACCTGCTGCTTCCAGTTATTCAAACCATTGCTCCTTTTCCTGAAGATTCTAAGCCAATCTGTCCCTAAACCAATTTTCATTTGTTCGTGTAATTAGTTTTTCCCTCACAAATTCTCTTATTAGTCCTCAAAAATGTTTGTTTACCCTTTTTGCGTCCATGCGATTGCCTGGAAGTTCCCGCGCTTCCGAACCCAAAGAGTATATCGCCCGTCGTTTCCACATTTTTTTGTCTGTCTGCTGCTGCGATTTGGAAATAAACTGAGATCTATAAGCAGCAGATCTCCCTTCTACACCCTGTCCTTGTCTGTGCTGGAAAAAGGTTTCTAGGCAGCTGAACTGAAAAAAGTTCAAAGATGCCCACGCCGCTGCACGGCACAGAGCAGGTGTCCCACTCAATATTGCCCGTGCGGGAAACAGAAGTTAGCCAAGGATTCCTAGTATTCACATGGTGATACCTGGCACCCACACACACGGCCCTGCAGGACCTCATGGAAGAAATCATGGAATTTGCTTCCAAGAGAATTTGGGCTGTCAGAACCCTCCCGCGGGACCATTGACTTTTGTCCGGCAGCTCTTTGGGAGGAGGAGGCATTTACCCCTTTTAGCACTCGAAAGGACAGCCTCTGACAAGGAAACGTTCCTGTGGATTTTAGTTCCAGGTGACTGATGGTTGGTGAGTATCCCAGGAGGGGGATACTGAGACGGGTAGAGGGACACTTCCCAAGGGAGAGAGAAGCCGCGGAAAAGCCACATGACATGTCCCCCATCTACACTGGTCTCTGGCAAGTTTTTTCGTTTTTCCTTTTACCACAGGAGGGAAAAAGGGTTGTGTAGCTGACAGAAAAGGTAGCTATGGGTGCAAAAACTTCAAAATGGTCAGCTTCACAGGAAGGGATGTTTTTTCTTGTTGTGGGAATACTGGAGGGAGGTGGGAGAAAGTTGAAGTATTCCCAGGGTTTGTTAAAGAAGTTTATGCAATGGCTGTTCGTGCATTTTCCAAATGTATCCCCTTCTGAGGTAGAAAAAATCCCTTTTTGGGATGGAGTGGGGACAGAATTGACAGTCCTAGTGAGAAAAGGAGATAAATCAGCTGCTAAATTACTCAATATGTTTCTTTTAATTCGGACGTAATTGAATGAAAAAGGGACCGTGTGGGAACAGTTAAAATAAAGTTCTCTAGTTCCCCTGTCCCCCAGTCCTTAACCCTTGTCCCCTAAGCTGGGAGAATTGCCTGGGGCAGAACACCAAAAAGGAGTGCAGAGCAGCTATTGTCCCTCTGGCCTCACGCATGGTCCTCAGCACCCTAGCCTTGCTGGTGAGGTACCAGCCAGCAAGGATCCTTCCCCTGAACCCTTTTCCCTGGTTTCAAATCCTCAAGTTATGGTTCATACAGGATCTCAAATACCCCCAGTTTTATTGTCTACCCAAAATGGCCCCCGAGGGGCACAGGGGGGAGACCACATGGCAGAGCCATGTGCTTCTTCATCCCATAATCCCTTTCTTTCCTGGTCCAACCCCTTTCGGTCACCTGACCCCTCCTATCCCTGAGGTACTGCCTCTCCTCTGACGTTGATCACTTCGGCTCCTCTCCTGGCTCCACTCTTTGTTCCTCCCTCGATTACATCACCCAAAAGCCCTTCCTCTCTTGATACCTCCACTTCCCTGCTGGCTCCACCCCCTGTTCCCATGAGGTCATGCCTAAGCACCGCCCCTCTCAGTCTCAGTCCCGCCCCTGTCACCTCCCCTGTCTCGGCCAGCTCCACCTCCCCTCTTCCTACTTCCGGTTCCCATGGTCCGACTTCCAGTTCCCACAGTCTGGAATCAGGAAGTGATGGATCTAGAAGCCAGAACCTGGAACAGGAGCCCTGTCCTTTTTTCCATACCTGTGCAATATACCTGAACAAGACGAAAGCCCAAATGGGAACCATTCCCCTTTCAGGAAAAAAAAGAACTCTGTAAAGTCCAAAAAGAATATGGAAGAAACAGTGAATATTTAAGAAGCCTTCTTAAAGCCACCTTCTTTTCTAATGTGTTGGTTCCTGGGGACCTCCAAGAATTATTTTCATGTCTCCTAGTTCCCACAGAATACCTTCTGTGGGAGAAAATATGGAAATGATCTCTGAAGGAGCTTCTTCCTGAGCATCTTAAAATTCCTGACTGCACCTTTGATGATGATGGGAACCAAATTACATTTAACCATTTGTGAGGTGAAGGGGATTGGACTGAGGCACCAAAACAGGCTGAGAAAATCCCACAGCCGGTTTTGGATCATGTAAAAAGAGCGGCCAAGAAAGCTTTTATTACAAAGCCTACAAGAGACCCCAAAGTTAGTTATGTTAATATTAAAGAGTTTCCTCTAGAATCATTTATAGATTTTGTTGAAAGGCTTCAGACGGCGATTGAACAACAAGTGGAGAGTAGGTTGGTGCAATTTGAAGTCATGACAGAGATGGTGCAGGCCAATGCAAATGACACTTTTAGACAGATCATATTGGCCTTGCTGCTGGATCCACCACCAACCTTGGAAATGATGGTTGAAGCGTGCGCAAAAAGAGCTGTCGTTCCAAAGCCACAGAAAAGAGGATAGGGGAAGAAAAGGACAGTCGCTGCCGCAACACCTCACAAACAACACAATGGACCAGCAGGATGGACAAAATAACAAACAGGGTGGGATGGGACAAATCAATATCCCAAAAAACTAAAGGGAGAACACAGACCTGCCCCACTTGATGATAGAAATGGGGCAAATCAGAAAGGGGTGAGGGGAGAATAAATTGGGGAAGACAAAGTATGGAAACCACACCAACCATTTTTGTTAACAACCATAAAATATATATATTTTGATTCACATTGCTGGCAGATGATTGCTATTGACCCACTGGACATGGACTCTTTTCTTGGACTGGGCTGTAAGTACATTGTGGTTGGGGATACTAAGTACACACCCTTGAAGATTGAGATTTCTCCCACAATCATGACATCAGATCTGGGGGGACTCATTCTCCTGGTGTGTTGTGTGAACCCACCCTATTTTTTCCCAAAGGGCCAAATCATTGCCCAAGCCATCCCAATACCAACGAAGCTCCTGGTAGACAACTCATCTCCAGATGTCTACTGGGTAGAGGTGGTGGGGGAGGACAAACCAATTATAGGGTGTGGAATTCATCACGGTGAGGAGTACCGTCACTTAGATGGCCTTGTAGACACGGGGGAAGACGTGACACTTATCCCTTCAAGGTTCTGGCCATCACATTGGGAGTTGCAACCACTACAGGACAAGGTATGAGGCATTCGGGATGCTCAATTCGCATAACAATCTAAGAGTGTCATACAAATTGAGGAGCCGGATGGGCAATTGGCAAGTGTTTGCCCATTCATTTTGGATTATAAGGTTCCCTTGTGAGGAAGGGACACCATGGCCCAATGGGGGGTGAAGACTGAAATCCTGAAAACCCCTCAGGATTTTCTCATGACGGCCACTGTGGAGTGCCCTGCTCAGAAACTAACTTGGAAAACTGATCCCCCAATCTGGGTAGACCAGTGGTTGCTATCAAAGGACAAATTAAAGACGCTCAATGAGCTCGTGGAGGAGCAGTTGGCCAAAGGTCACATTGTGCCAACCACAAGCCCTTGGAACTCTCCGGTTTTCATTATTCGGAAGCAGGGGAAGGACAAGTGGCTGCTCCTGCATGACCTCAGAAAGATCAATGATGCCATTGAGGACATGGGGTCCCTACAGCCAGGGATGCCTTCCCCTTCGATGCTCCCCCAAAATTGTAACCTGGAAATCATAGACTTCAAAGATTGTTTTTTCCATATTCCCCTGGACCCCGCTGACGCTCCACGGTTTACCTTCTCAGTTCCTTCTATCAACTGAGAAGCCTCAATGAGATGCTACCATTGGACCGTACTGCCTCAGGGCATGAAGAACAGCCCTAGCATTTGCCAGTGGTATGTGGCTTCATTGCTGTCCCCAGTACGTGCCAAACTGGGAAAGGCCATCATCCTGCATTACATGGATGATGTGCTTGTGTGCGCCCCCAACAACGATGCACTTCAAGACGCGTGTTACCTAACTGTTGATGCTTTAATTGCTGCAGGGTTTGAACTCTAGCAACAGAAAGTTCAGTGGATGTCCCCTTGGAGGTTTCTGGGCCTGGAGATCACCAGCCGAACCATTCGACCCCAGAAGCTGGTGATCAAGGAAAATCCTAGGACCTGGGCGGATCCCCAACAACTGTGTGGGTCTTTGAACTGGGTCAGACCTTGGCTAGGTATTACCACCAAAGACCTATCCCTCTTTTTAATTTATTGAGTGGGGGAGAGGAGCTAGGTTCACTTAGGGTACTGACCCAGGAGGCAAGACTGGCCATAAAGAAGGTGCAGTCAGCAATGTCCAACAGGCAAGCCCATCGGTGCCAGCCGGACTTGCCATTCAAATTCATTGTGCTAGGCAGGTTGCCACATTTCTATGGACTTATATTTCAATGGGACAAGGACGAGAGCCAGAAGGACCTCCGCTTGATTATAGAGTGGGTGTTCCGCAGTCATCTACGGTCCAAAAGCATCACAACGCCTCAAGAACTGGTGGCTCAGCTAATCAGAAAAGCAAGGGCAAGGCTGTGTGAACTGGCAGGGTGTGACTTTTCATACATTCACTAGCCAATTTAATTGTCAACAGGCAAATTAACAAAAGAGATGTTGGAGCAGTTACTCCAAGAAAACGAGGCTCTTCAATTTGCATTAGCTAGCTACCCTGGACAAATTTTGATTCACAAGCCAGCTCACAAATTTTTCAATTCAGAATTTAAACTGGTCCTAAAAGAGAAATTGAGAAGGAAACCACTTAAAGCACTGATAGTTTTCACTGACGCGTCCGGAGCATCCCACAGGTCTTTGGTAACCTGGAAGGATCCTCAAACTCAGCAGTGGGAGTCAGACATTTAGGAGGTTGAGGGTTCTCCTCAAATTGCTGAGTTGGCCACAGTTGTCAGGGCATTTGAGAGGTTCAACCTTATCAAAGATTCAGTGTATGTGGAAGGGATAGTGTCTAGAGCAGAAAATGCAGTTCTAAGAGAGATCTCAAATCCAAATCTCTTCAACTTGCTCTCAAAACTAATCCATCTGATCTCCCACCGAGAGCAACCATATTATGGGATGCATGTAAGGTCCCACACGGACCTGCCAGGTTTCATTGCACAGGGCAATCGAAAGGCTGATGCCCTAGCTGCTCGAGTAATGGCCAACTTGCCAGATTTGTTCCAGCAGGTCAAGCTAAGCCATCAGGAATTTCATCAAAACATACCTGGTCTGGTCTGCCAATTCCACCTAAGGCGAGACTAAGCCAAGGCCATTGTGGCAACATGTCCAAATTGTCAGAAATATGCCGTCCCATCATTAGGTTTAGGAGTCAATCCCAGAGGACTCAGTAGTTGTGAGGTGTGGCAAACCGATTTAACCCACATACCCCAATTTGCCAGATTGAAGTACGTGCGTGTTTCTGTTGATACCTACTCTGGAGCAGTCTATGCCTTTGCCCTCTGGAGCAGTCTATGCCTCCACCCACACAGGGGAGAAGGCCACAGATGCCTAGAAACACTTGGTGCAGGCCTTCTCTGTGCTGGGGATCTCCAAGGTCATCAAAACTGATAACGGGCCCACGTATGCCTCCAAGGCCTTTGATGACTTCCTGCAGCAATGGGGAGTAGAGCATTAAAAGGGTATCCCCTACTCCCCCACAGGTCAAGCCGTGATTGAAAGAACACACCAGTCCCTTAAGAGAGTCCTTGAGCAGCAGAGAGGGGATAGCAGGGTATTGATACCACAACTGCGGTTGTGCAAAGCCCTCTTCACTATCAACTTCCTAAACTGCTCTTTTGAAAATCTAAACCCTCCAGTGGTCCATCATTTTAGTCAGAATGTCTCCTTGAGACAGAGAGAACACCCTCCAGTCATGGTGAAAAACCTGGAGACATGGGAGGTAGAGGGCCCATATGAGTTGGTAACCTGGGGACATGGGTACGCATGCGTATCCACACCCTCTGGCCTGAAATGGGTCCCTCAGAAGTGGGTAAAACCGTATCTCCCCAAAACATCTAAAGGGCCAGTGAACCAACCAAAAGATTTGACAGTGGCTTCCTTAAGGAGATGCCGACAGGATGAAACAGAGGAACCAGAGCCTTGACCCTAGATGTATTTATCAGATGTTTTTAAGTTGTTACTGTGTCATTCTTTTTTTCTTTTTGAGGTTATCCCATCCCTAAAAATGCTGATGTATGTCCTGTGGCTCCTGACAATGATCATCCAGTCTTCGGAAGCATGGATCGTCCCTCAACCCTGAAAGAACGTGTGGGTGACCCTGGCCAGTGTGTCAAAGCAAGACCACCTGTATATGTCAATGGCAGCAGTTGACAACCCTTTGTCAACTTGCCTGGTGGGGATCCCTTTCAAACTGACCCAGTTCCCTGAAAGTTTGTTAAGTTTGCATTCTGACCCACACCATCCTTTAGTGCCCCAAGAGCGCTTGGTGATTAACCCTTCCTCACACAACCCTTTCCACCAATGGATGCCATGGATGAAAGAACTTCCAGATGCAGAGCAAAAGCCCCAGCAGTTTGAACTCCTTGACTCAGCTCATGCCACCTTTTGTATTTATTTAGCTTATTCACCCAGTTATGTGCCACAGAGGTTTGTTAAAGTGGCACAATACAAAAGGGAATTCATGGCTTCCCAATGGTGTGATGTGGTAGATAAAGTTGCCACCTTTTCTACAGATGTTCCCAAAAAGCTACCCAAAGGGAATTTTTTTATTTGTGGGGACTGAGCGTGGGCAGGCATCCCCTCTCATCTTTACGGAGGTCCATGCACCATAGGTCAGTTGTCCCTGCTTTTGCCTAACCAGACAAAAATTTTGAATTGGAACCAAAAAAGAAATTTGATCATCTAAAAATGTAGTGCTCCAAAATTAGATGAAAACTGTGACCCTGAAATTTATCATTGGTCAAAGTCCAAAAGGATTGCTGTCTCGGTGTTTTTGCCATGGATATCAGCAGCCAAGGCTCTGGGTGAATTGGGTCACCTAGAATTCTGGGTTACGAAGCAGGCCAATTTAACGTCAACTGCACTTAGTGACCTCCTTAAAGATGAGGAAATCACAAGGAAAGCCACATTGCAAAATCGAACTTCTATTGACTTCCTCCTTCTCACACATGGCCACAGGTGTGAGGAATTCCAGGGTCTGTGTTGTTTCAACCTGTCATCCAAGAGTGAAAGCATCCATGCTTCCATCAGAAACATGAAGACCCTGATTGGAGACATCAAACAGGAAACTGGAGGCTGCATGGGCAACATTTTCAAGAGTTGCGGACTTCTGGGAAAGGAAAGTTCTATTGTTAAAACAGTTGTATGGTTTCTAGTAGTTGTTTTTCTTATCTTAATTGCTTTTGGAGCCTTGAAAATGATGGTAGTAGAAGGTTTGAAAAAGGTAGCTTCTCCCACTCAGGAGTTGAACCATGTGGTAGTTCCAAAAGAACAACAATGGTGAGAGAAGATCTACCAGATAGCTTGAAAAGGTGATCTCTAGGACCCTGCTCAGTGATAACAGAAAACTCAAATTGAATCAGAATCTAATCCAGTGCTGGAAAAGTGTTCTGGGTTGACAGTGACCTCTATCCCATATATCGTGGACTGTGGTGTCTGGCGGCTGTTTTCCTCCCCCCTTGGGCAGGAACTGCTGCTGCTTGCTCTCTCTCTCGCTCGCTGGCTGGCTCTCTGGCTCGGCTGCTAGCTTTGCCCCTTGTTGCTGCTAGCTTTGCCGCTTGCTGCTGCTGGCTTTGCTGCTTGCCTTCACTGCTTTTGTTTGTTTTTTTTTCTTCTTCCTTTTTTCTTCCCCCCCTCCCCCTTCCTGAAGATTTAGGACCGGCTCTGGACCTGAACTGACCCGAGGAGTCTGTGAATCTCTGGAGCCCGAGAAAGAAGCTTTGCGCCCTCCTCTCACAGTAATCTGTTTCTTTTCCCTTGTGTTGGAGAGTGTTTTCAATAAACCGGTTTTTCCACTTTTCCTCCAAGGAATTTTTCCTTCCCGAACCCAGGGCTGGGGGGGGGGAGGGGTGGTGGAGGTTTGTCTTTAGGGGACTCCTTTAGAGGTTCTCCCCTAATCTGTTCCAAACCAAGACAAAAAGGTAGGAATGTTTCTGCAGTAGCATCTCTGCTTGCTGAGAAAACAGAAAATCAACAGGGCTTCTGCATTGAACAAAGCAAAAAACCACAAGCACACAAATCGGAAGCTGAGTGCAGTGTTCTCTCTGCAAAACAGAGTTTTTAGTTCATTACAACTCAAACACAGAAAACTCGAAAATAGCCTGGAATGACTTTGCTCTTGCTACTGCAGACATGGAAAACTCCAACTGTATCAGAATCTCATCCAGTGCGGGAAAGGGCAGAAAATCTCTGCAGTGGCTTCTTTGCTTGCTGGGAAAACAGAAAACTACAGGGCTTCTACACTGAGCAAACCAACAAAGCAGTAGAACACAAACCAAAAGCTAAGTACAGCGTTCTCTCTGCAATACTGAGCTTTTCGTTCTTTGAAACTCTGACACGGAAAAGTAGAAAATTGACAAGAAAGCCTTTGCCCATGCTGCTGCAGACATGGAAAACTCAAACTGTATCAGAGTCACATCCAGTGCTGGAAAAACACAAAATTTCTTGCAAAAACATCTTTGGTTGCTGGGGAACAAGAAAATGGGCAGAGTTTCTGCACCAAGAAAACCGACAAAAGACAAGCACACAAACCAAAAGCTGAGTGCTGTGTTCTCTCTGAAAAATTGAGCTTTCACTTCTTTTCAGCTCTGACAAGGAAAAGTAGAAAAAGGACAGGAACACCTTTACTCTTGCTGCTGTGGAAGTGGAAAACTCAATATGTATCAGAATCACATCCAGTGCTGGAAAAGGCAGAAAAGTTGCTGCAATAGCATCTTCGCTTGCAGAAAAAAAAGAAAACAAACAGGGCTTCTACACTAAGAAAACTGACAAAGCACAAGAACACAAACCAAAAGCTGAGTGCAGCGTTCTCTCTGCAAAACAGAGCTTTTAGTTCTTTCCAGCTCTGACAAGGAAAAGTAGCAAATAGCCAGAAATGCCTTGGTTCTTGCTGCTGCAGATATGGAAAACTCAAATTGCATCCGAATCTCATCCCATGCTGGAAAGGGCATGAATGTTGCTGCAGTTGCATCTTTGCTTGCTGGGAAAAGAGAAAACAAACAGGGCATCTGCACTGAGCAAACCGACAAAGCACAAGCACACAAACCGAAAGCTGAGTGCAGTGTTCTCTCTGCAAAACGTACATTTTCGTTCTTTACAGCTCTGACAAGGAAAAGTAGCAAATAGCCATCGAGGCCTTTGCTCTTGCTGCTGCAGACATGGAAAACTCCAACTGCAATAAGAATCTCATCCAGGGATAGATAAGGCAGGAATATTGCAGCAGTAGCATCTTTGCTTGCTGGGAAAAGAGGAATATTACAGGGTTTCTGCACCAAGCAATCAGACAAAGCACAAGCACACAAAGCGAAAGCTGAGTGCAGTGTTCTTTCTGTAAGATGGACCTTGTTGTTCTTTCCAGTACTGACATTGAAAAGTAGCAAATAGCCAGCAATGCCTTGGCTCTTGCTGCTGCAGATATGGAAAACTAAAACTGCATGCAAATCTAATCCACTAATGAAAAGGGCATGAATGTTGCTGCAGTACCATGTTTGCTTGCTGGAAAAACAGAAAACGAACAGGGCTTCTGAAAGGAGCAAACTGACAAAGCACAAGGACAAAAAGTGAAAGCTAAATGCAGTGTTCTCTCTGCAAAATAGAGCTTTTAGTTCTTTCCGATTCTTGCATGGAAAAGTAGCAAATAGCCATTGGCAACTTTTCTTTGGCTGCATCAGACAGGGAAAACTCAAAGTGCATCAAAATGTAATCAAGTGATGGAAAAGGCAGGAATCTTGCTGCAGTAACATCTTTACTTGCTTAGAAAAGAGATAATAAATACAGCTTTCGCACCAAGCAAACTGACAAAGCAAAAGCACACAAAGCCCAAGTTGAGTGCAGTGTTGTCTCTGCAAAACGGAGCTTTTAGTTCATTCCAGCTCTGTCATGGAGTAGCAGCAAATGGGCAGCAATGCCTTGGCTCTTGCTGCTGCAGATATGGAAAACTCAAATTCCATCCGAATCTCATCCTGTGCAGGAAAGGGCATGAATGTTGCTGCAGTTGCATCTTTTCTTGCTGAGAAAAGACAAGATGAACAGGGCATCTGCACCGAGCAACCAGACAAAGCACAAGAACGCAAACCATAGGATGAGTGCAGTGTTCTATCTGCAAAATAGAGCTTTTAGTTGTTTCTGACTTTTGCATGGAAAAGTAGCAACTAGCCAGCAAGGCTGTTGCTCTTTTTTCTGCAGATATGGAAAATTGAAACAGCATCAGAATCTCATTCAGTGCTGGAAAACTCAGGAAAGTTGCTTATTTAGCATCTTTGCTTGACGGGAAAAGAGAAAATGAACAGGCCTTCAGCACCAAGAACACCCACAAAGCACAAGCACACAAACCAAAAGCTGAGTGCAGTGTTCTCTCAGCAAAACAAAGCTTATAGTTCTTTCCACCTGTGCTGGTTTGAAAGCAAAACCAGTGAAAGACTCCAAGTCAGAAACACAATTTAATAAGAGGAAAAGAAAAGAAATAAATGAAAGCAAATTCTCGGATCCCAGGCTGGTAGCCTGCCGAGAATTGCGGGTAAAGTCCTTTTCTCCAAGCCTCGTGCCAGAAGGAAGAGTCAGGATGCGTCGATTTCATTATCAAAATTGTTTATTCATTCGATGTTCCAAAATATTTTCTCTTTGTCCGGCGTGGATGTCATCCACACCGCTGCCCAAGGCTATCTATCCCGCTCACGGGCGGTCGTAATCTTTTATACTAACCGTTACGTCCTAATTGTTTTTACTATTGTACCAATATCTACTACCTTTATTAAACTGTGCACCTTTACACTAAACCAATAAGAAAATGCTACCACCTCACCCGAAGATGGAGGACAAGAAGAAGAAGAAGAAGAAAGACAAGGGACACACCCAAATCCCTCCATCTTGTCTCCTTGAGCCTCCTTTGTGAACCCCCAAAATCCACATTAATACACAAAAATAAGTTGCCTAATATCCTAATCACACACTTGTGACTTGTAATTCTTCATATAACGTTGGCAATCACTCCCAAGGGCTAAAATCAAGGGCACTGGCATTTTTATCACTATACCAGGGTCTCGGGACCCCCTCCTGGGGTCTCGGACTGCCCGGGACATCTAAAGGGATGTCCTGGGTTCCGACACAAATTAAAATAAAAGTAATAGTACAAAAAAACCCACTGACAGAGTCAGAATACAACCTGACACCCTGTTAGGGTGGTAGCGGCAGTCCAGATGAGATGGTCTTGTCGAAGCAGTGATTCCTGTAGAAACGTCTGGCAGCTCTAGTCTCCTCTGAGAGTCCAGTGGATAAAAGCTGCCTGTGCTGTCCCAAACCCTGGATTTATCCAGGTGGGAATGCTTGGCTCCTCCCCCTGGGCGGAGCATCTCACAATGGGATGACCTCATTCTATGAGTCATGCAGTGGGTCCTTGATGGCCCATTAAACAGAGATAACTCCTGGAGGGTGTTATCTATGAGTGATGTGGCAAGGCATTGTTAGGCATGTTAACAGAAGATAAGGAAAACACTGCCCCACCTTGGCTCCAACGGCTCATGGGGATAGAATACATACCTTGGGCACAATTTTACATTGTAACCTAGGACATAATCCACCCCTTATTCTATCACCATCTACATCATACACCCTCACAGATACATACATATATACACAGAATGAAGCCTTACACACTAATTCTAGTTCTCACTTAAAATTAGATCTCCTTGTGGTACACAACGGGTTTCTCCATCTTTTTGCATTACCCACCAAGTATAACCAGGTCCTTGAGCTAAAACAATCCCACGGATGGGTCTGCCTTTGCCTGAGGTGGGATTAATCCAAACAGTCTTTCCTAAAATCCCTTTCATGTGTACCACAGGGACTTTATCTCCATCCACTGTGTGCAAGGGTTCAGACTGGGCAGGACCAGCTCGATTGATGGAGCCTCGGGTGTTGACCATCCAGGTGGCTTT
Organism: Acrocephalus arundinaceus; assembly: GCA_021534815.1. Classification (NCBI taxonomy): domain Eukaryota; kingdom Metazoa; phylum Chordata; class Aves; order Passeriformes; family Sylviidae; genus Acrocephalus; species Acrocephalus arundinaceus. The sequence goes on from JAJEOU010000260.1 coordinate 6,013,896, forward strand.
GGCTAAGTTTATGTCCCAATTCTTGAAGGTCCCTCTGCCAAGTGCCTTCAGGGTAGTCTTTAATAGTCCATTGCACCATTCAACTTTCCCGGCAGCTGGTGCATGGTAAGGGATGTGATATATCCGTTCAATACCATGTTCTTTGGCCCAGGTGTTTATAAGGCCATTCTTAAAATGTGTCCCGTTGTCTGACTCGATTCTCTCTGGGGTGCCGTGTCTCCACAGGACTTGCTTTTCGAGGCCCAGGATGGTATTCCGGGCAGTAGCGTGAGGCACAAGATAGGTCTCCAGCCATCCTGTGGTTGCTTCTACCATGGTCAGCACATAGCGCTTGCCTTGGCAGGTCTGGGGAAAGGTGATGTAGTGAGTTTGCCAGGCTTTCCCATACCTGTACTTCAACCATCGTCCACCATACCACAGAGGCTTCACCCGCTTGGCCTGTTTGATTGTAGCGCACGTCTCACAGTCATGGATGATTTGTGAGATGCTGTCCATAGTAAGGTCCACCCCTCGGTCACGGGCCCATCGGTATGTTGCATCTCTTCCCCGATGACCAGAGGCATCATGGGCCCAACGAGCTAGGAATAATTCTCCCTTGTGCTGCCAGTCTAGATCCACCTGTGATACTTTCACCTTGGCAGCTTTGTCTACCTGCTCATTGTTGCAATGCTCCTCATTAGCTTGACTCTTGGGTACGTGTGCATCCACGTGTAGAACCTTCATGGTTAGCTTCTCTACTCGGGTAGCAATGTCCTGCCAAATCTCAGCAGCCCAGATGGGTTTCCCTCTGCGCTGCCAGTTGGCCTTTTTCCAGTGATTCAGCCATCCCCACAGGGCATTAGCTACCATCCATGAGTCGGTGTAGAGATAGAGCCTCGGCCACTTCTCTCGTTCAGCAATATCCAAAGCCAGCTGGACAGCTTTAAGCTCTGCCATCTGACTCGATCCACCTTGTCCCTTGGTAGCTTGTGCAACTCGTCGTGTGGGGCTCCATACAGCAGGTTTCCATTTCCGGTCAGCGCCTATAATTCGGCAGGAACCATCAGTGAAGAGGGCATATCATCTTTCAGTCTCTGGTAGCTCATTATATGGTGGGGCCTCCTCAGAACGTGTCACTTGCTCCTCTTCTTCTTCAGAGGATAATCTAAAAGTCTCACCTTCAGGCCAGTTCGTTATAACTTCCAGAATCCCAGGGCGATTTGGGTTTCCAATACGGGCGCGCTGTGTAATGAGGGCAATCCATTTGCTCCAAGTAGTGTCGGTGGCATGATGCGTGGAAGGAACCTTTCCCTTGAACATCCACCCCAGCACCGGCAGTCGGGGTGCCAGAAGCAGCTGTGCTTCAGTGCCAATTACTTCTGAGGCAGCTTGAACTCTTTCATAGGCGACCAAGATTTCCTTCTCCGTGGCAGTGTAGTTGGCTTCGGACCCTCTGTAGCTTCGATTCCAGAATCCCAGTGGTCGGCCCCGAGTCTCACCAGGCACCTTCTGCCAAAGGCTCCAGGACAGGCCATTGTTCCCGGCTGCTGAGTAGAGCACATTCTTCACATCTGGTCCTGTCCTCACTGGGCCAAGGGCTACCGCATGAGCGATCTCCTGCTTGATCTGGGCAAAGGCTTGCTGCCGTTCAGGGCCCCAGTGGAAATCATTCTTCTTGCGAGTAACCAGGTAGAGAGGACTCACAATCTGGCTATACTCAGGGATGTGCATTCTCCAAAAGCCTATGGCACCTAGGAAAGCTTGTGTTTCCTTCTTGCTGGTTGGTGGAGACATCGCGGTGATCTTGTTGATTACTTCTGTGGGTATCTGGCGACGACCATCTTGCCACTTGACTCCCAGGAACTGGATTTCTCGAGCCGGTCTCTTAACTTTACCTCCTTTAATGGCAAAACCAGCTTTCAGTAGAATCTGGATAATCTTCTCTCCTTTCTTGAAGACTTCTTCTTCTGTGTTCTCCTATACAATAATGTCATCAGTATACTGGAGATGTTCAGGAGCCTCGCCTTTTTCCAGTGCAGTCTGGATCAGTCTGTGGCAGATTGTGGGACTGTGCTTCTACCCCTGGGGCAGTCGGTTCCAGGTATATTGCACACCCCTCCAGGTGAAAGCAAACTGAGGCCTGCACTCTGCTGCCAAAGGAATGGAGAAGAAGGCATTGGCAATGTCGATGGTCGCATACCACTTTGCTGCCTTAGACTCTAGCTCGTACTGAAGCTCCAGCATGTCTGGCACAGCAGCACTCAGTGGTGGAGTGACCTCATTCAGACCACGGTAATCCACAGTCTCCATTCTCCACTGGACTTACGCACTGGCCATATAGGGCTGTTGAAAGGTGAACGAGCCTTGCTGACCACCCCTTGGCTCTCCAGTTTACGAATCATCTCATGGATAGGAATCACAGAGTCTCTGTCGGTGCGGTATTGCCGACGGTGCACTATTGCTGTGGCGATTGGTACCTGTTGCTCTTCAACTCTCAGCAGTCCCACAGCAAAGGGGTCATCTGAGAGACCAGGCAAGGTATTCAGTTGTCTGATGCCTTCTGTCTCTACAGCAGCTATCCCAAAAGCCCAGCGATATCCTTTTGGGTCTTTGAAATATCCATTTCTGAGATAGTCTATGCCAAGGATGCATGGAGCCTCTGGGTCAGTCATAATGGGGTGTTTTTGCCACCCGTTCCCAGTTAAACTCACTTCGGCCTCCACTACAGTCAGCTGCTGGGACCCTCCTGTCACTCCAGAAATAGAAACAGATTCTGTTCCTACATACCTTGATGGCATCAGGGTACATTGAGAGCCAGTGTCAATCAAAGCAGTATACTCTTGTGGGTCAGATGTGCCAGGCCATCGGATCCACACAGTACAATAGATCCGATTGTCCTTTTCCTCTACCTGGCTAGAGGCAGGGCCCCCCTATTCCTGGTCATGGTACACGCTACTCTGTTCCTGTAAATATGTTCCTGAGGTTCCTTTGAGAGGATCAGTCATATCATCATTCCTATCCTGTCTGGAGTTTTGTGCTCGAGAGACTGGAGCAGCATTGACTCTAGATGAACTTCTTGTGGTAGGGGTCTCTCTTTTCAGTTCACATACCCAGGCTGCTAAGGAGGAGGTGGGTTTTCCATCCCACTTCCTCATGTCTTCTCTATGCTCCCGAAGAAAAGACCAGAGGTTACCTCGTGGAGTGTATGTTCTCTCCCTGGCTGGGGGACGCCTGCTCCTAATGGCAGAGACTCTTGTTGGTTCTGGCAAGACGTGGTAAATTTCTTCATTAAGTTCTTTTTTCAGTTTTTGATGGCCCTCTTCAATCAAGCTTCGGACTTGCTCAGCCAGCCTTGTTTCCATGGATGAGACATGGGTACGAAATGGGGCGGTGACAGTGTCCTCATAAATCCTTAGTTTATTGACCAAGACCCCCACCCTGTCCTTGCCTGCCCTCCATTGCAGCGTTGCCAGGTAATGGGAGTACATCTCTGGTCCAAGCCGTGTGAATCTCAACCACATCTGCAATGTGCACTGGACATCATCTGGGCTTTTAGGAAATCTCTCGTCTTCTGAGAAAATGATCTCCAGCATGGCCAATTCCCTCAGGCATCGGATACCTTGTTCCATTGTGTTCCACTTTCCTTGGTGCACCTGGAAATCATCTTTACAAAGGTATCCTTCACACTTGTTAGCAGTCGTCGCCAGAGGCTGAGAGTTTTTTGGGTTCCCCCAATCCCCTGGTCAATGACCACATCCCGGGACAGCAATCCCAGTTGCCTGGCCTCACTTCCATCCAGAATGGTGTCATTGGCTGCAGCGTCCCAGATACGGAGCAGCCAGGCCAGGACGGATTCATTTGTCTGGCGGGTGAATTCTCTCTGCAGGTCACGCAGCTCACCCAGGGACAGAGAGCGAGTGATGGTCTCTGGCTCTGTCTCTTCTGCTGGGTGCGAAGGTCCTGCTGCATCCTCGTCAGTCACTGTATGGACTGATTTGCTCTTTGCTTTCTTCTTCTGAACAGGGGCAACTGCTACCGGTTTAGGCTGTTCCAGTTCAGTGATGGTTTGTGTGGAAATGCTGGCATGTTTGGCTTCTTTGTCTTCTGTGGCAACCTGCACAGACACAGATGTTGTGGCTTTGCTTGGTGCTTCTTTCTCTTCTGTGGCAGTCTGCGTAGATGCGGAAACTGTTGCCTTGATTTCAGTTCCTTTCTCCTCTGTGACAGTCTGTGTAGATGCAGACACTGTTGCCTGGCTTTTGGCTTCTGTTTCCTCTGTGACTGTCTGCGTAGACTCGGACACTGTTGCCTTCTTTTCTCTTCTGCCTCAAGAAGACGCTGCACCACATCATGTACATCGTGTGGTGTTTTGTTTCTAAGCATGGTGCAGGCTGTGCAGAGAAGAGAAAGCAGCACTAACAACAACATTGTGCTGTCCTTGGTATCCAGAGACAACTCAATATTTTCAAAAACTGCTGTATCAGGCCTGAAAGACTGGAAAAAATTATTCTTTACCCCTCCCCACATCAGATGGGTGAGATTGTTGAGGCCCCAAAACAAAGCATCCTAGACCGGGAAAAGCAAACAAAATTGAGTACATATTCCGAATTATGCTCATTGCCTCGCGGGTTATCATGCAATAGACATAATAGACCAATAGAGCAATTTTAGTGCCTTACCCTGGTTTACACCAGAGTATTAAGATCTGCAGATAGTGCCCCATGTGCGGAAAGATATAGAGAGCTAGGTACAAGACACATGTAAGCATGCTGAGCATCATAGCGAACAGGTGTCTTTTTTCCCCAATACAAAATTGTAATTCTGACTTTTCTCAGTACTTCGTGCCCCACGTTGGGCGCCAAAAATATGTGCTGGTTTGAAAGCAAAACCAGTGAAAGACTTCAAGTCAGAAACACAATTTAATAAGAGGAAAAGAAAAGAAATAAATGAAAGCAAATTAAAATAAAAGTAATAGTACAAAAAAACCCACTGACAGAGTCAGAATACAACCTGACACCCTGTTAGGGTGGTAGCGGCAGTCCAGATGAGATGGTCTTGTCGAAGCAGTGATTCCTGTAGAAACGTCTGGTAGCTCTTGTCCCCTCTGGGAGTCCAGTGGATAAAAGCTGCCTGTGCTGTCCCAAACCCTGGATTTATCCAGGTGGGAACGCTTGGCTCCTCCCCCTGGGCGGAGCATCTCACAATGGGATGATCTCATTCTATGAGTCATGCAGTGGGTCCTTGATGGCCCATTAAACAGAGATAACTTCCTCCGTGATGTGGCAAGGCATTGTTAGGCTGGTTAACAGAAGATAAGGAAAACACTGCCCCACCTTGGCTCCAACAGCTCATGGGGATAGAATACATACTTTGGGCACAATTTTACATTGTAACCTAGGACACCACCTCTGACAAGGAAAAGTAGCAAAGAGCCATCGAGGCCTTTCCTCTTGCTGCTGCAAACATGTTAAATGCAAACTTCATTAGAATCTCATCCAGTGCTGGAATAGGCAAGGAAGTTGCTGCAGTAGCATCTTTGCTTCCTGGGAAAACAGAAAATGAAAAGGGCTTTTGCAGCAAGAACACCCACAAAGCACAAGCACACAAATGGAAAGCTGAGTGCAGTGTTCTCTCTGCAAATTGGAGCTTTTAGTTCTTTACAGCTCTGACATGGAATAGTAGCAAATAGCCAGCAGCACCTTTTCTTTTGCTACTGCAGATATGGAAAACTCAAACTACATCAGAATCTTATGCAGTGCTGGAAAGGGCAGTAATGTTGCTGCAGCAGCATCTTTGCTTGCTGGGAAAACAGAAAACAAACAGTACTTCTGCACTGAGAAAACTGACAAGGCACAAGCACACAAACCGAAAGCTGAGTGAACTGTTCTCTGAAAAACGGAGCTTTGAGTTCTTTGCAGCTCTTACAAGGAAAAGAAACAAATAGCCAGGAACGCCTTTCCTCTTGCTGCTGCAGACATGGAAAACTCAAACTACATCAGAATCTTATCCAGTGTTAGAAAAGGCTGAAAAGTTACTGCAGTAGCTTTTTCGCTAGCTGGGAAAAGAGCAAACTAACAGGGCTTCTGCATCGAGCAAACTGACAAAGCACAAGCACACAAACCGAAAGCTGAGTGCATTGTTCTCTCTCCAAAACAGAGTTTTAGTTTTCTCCAGCACTGACATGGAATAGAAGCAAATAGCCAGCAAGGCCTTGCTTCTTGCTGCTGCAGATATGGAAAACTCAAATTGCATCAGAATCTCATCCTGTGCTGGAAAAGGCATGAAAATTTCTGCAGTTGCATCTTTGCTTGCTGGGAAAAGAATAAACGAACAGGCTTTCTGCACCAAGCAATCAGACAAAGCACAAGCACACAAAGCGAAAGCTGAGTGCAGTGTTCTCTCTGTAAAATGGACCTTGTTGTTCTTTCCAGCTCTGACATGGAAAAGTCGCACCTAGCCAGCAATGCCTTTGCTCTTGCTGTTGCAGACATGGAGAACTCAAACTGTATCAGAATCTCATCCAGTGCTGGAAAATGCAGGAATGTTCCTGCAGTAGCATGTTTCCCTTCTGGGTAAAGAGAAAACGATTAGGGCTTTTACACCGAGCAAACCGACCAACCACAAGCATACTAACTGAATGCTGATTGCAGTTTTCTCTCTGCCAAAAGGAGCTTTTAGTTCTTTCCAGCTCAGGCATGGGAAAGTAGCAAATAGCCAGTAATGCTTTTGCTCTTACTGCTACAGACATGGAGAACTCAAACTGAATCAGAATCTTCTGCACTGAGCAAACCGACAAAGCACAAGCAAACAAACCAGAAGCTGAGTGCAGCGTTCTCTAAGCAAAACAGAGCTTTTACTTTTTTTCAGCTCAGACATGGAATAGTAGCAAATAGCCAGAAACACCTTTTCGTTTCTGCTGCAGACAGGGAAAACTCAAACTGCATCAAAATCAAATCCAGTGCTAGAAAAGGCAGGAAAGTTGCTGCACTTGCATCCTTGCTTGCTGGGAGAAGAGAAGATGAATAGGACTTCTGCACTGAGTAAACCGACAAAGCACAAGCCTACAAAATGAAAATGGAGTCTGTCACCTGCTGCAGTTTCCAAAGCACTCAGCTCCAGTAACGGCATTTTTGCAGGGAAATAGCCCTTGTGGTGAGCACTGTCATGTTGGGATTTCTGGAAGTCTTCCTGAAGGTCCCACCTGAGCCTTCAGTTTTTCTGGCTTAAGCTGATTCAGCGCCTCGTCATTGGGTTTGTCCTCCACATCCTTCCCCAGCTCCCTTGTCTGTCTCTTCACACGCTCAAGCCCTGCAAAGACTTTCTGCTTCCTAGCAACAAGCAGGGTTCTGTCTTCAAAATGGAGCTTTCAGTTCTTTACAATTTTGACATGGAAAAGTAGCAAGTAGCCAGCAACACCTTTGCTTTTGCTGCTGCAGACATGGAAAACTCAAACTGGATCAGAATCTTATCCAGTGTTGGAAAAGGCAGGATATTTTCTGCGGTAGCATCTTTGCTTGCTGGGAAAAGAAAAAATGAATAGGACTTCTGCACTGAGCAAACCAGTAAGGCACAAGCACACAAACCGAAAGCTGAGTGCAGCGTTCTCTAAGCAAAATGGAGCTTTTACTTTTTTCCAGCACACAAAACAAAAACGGAGTCTGTCAACTACTGCAGTGTCCAAAACACTCAGCTGCAGCAAGGGTGTTTTGGCAGGGAAACAGCCCTTTTGGTGAGCACTGTCATGTGGGGATTTCTGGAAGACTGCTTGAAGGTCCCACCTGAGCCTCCAGTTCTTCTGGCTAAAGCTGACTCAGCACCTCCTCACTGGGCATGACCTCTACATCCTTCCCCAGCTCCCTTGTCCTTCTCTGCACATGCTCCAGCCCTCCAATAACTTTCTGCTTTCCAGCGACAAGCAGTGTTTGTCGCCCTGTTTTTCAAAAGCCTTCTGATGTTTACATTTTTTACAATGGAGTTCTCATGCACTTTAATGAAAATACGGGGTTGTTTACATTCCTTCTTGGAGGAGGAGAAAATTGATAGACTGTGAATGGGACCAGTGTGGTTGAGAGGTGGGATTTCATCCTCCAATCCGCTGTCACTTTGAAAAACCTATAAATTCCAAAATTTGTAAATAAAGTTCCCTCTTTTGCCTTGGACGTCTTCAGCACGTGACTGTGTGTTCATTTCGTGTCCTAGTGTGACAGTGTTCTCTCTGCAAAACGTAGCTTTTAGTTCTTTCCAGCTCTTACATGGAAAAGTATCAAATAGGCAGCAATGCCTTTGCTCTTGCTGCTGCAGACTTGGAAAATTGGAAAACTCAAACTATATCAGAATCTCATCCGATACTCAATAAGGCAGGCGAGTCGGCACGGGGCACTGACCCTCTGAGGGGGAAGAGGTGGGGGCTGGGACCGGAACCGCCTAAAGGACAGAAGAAATGTCATCCTGCGTCGGCATGGACGGCGCGACCGGGGTTGCTGGTAAAACTGGGGTGGCCCAGGCCGCCTGAAAAAGCAACGCCGCAGGAGCAAGCTGCGCAGCTACAGGCAGTTTAGCAGAAACCAACACAAGTGGAAACCCCGGCGCCGCCGGGACTGGGGCAGGAGGGGCAGCCATGGACAGCCGTGCGGCCGGCCTAAGCAGTGGCGTGGCCAGCACGGGAGGGGCTGGGGCAGGCACAGGCGGAGCCTCTGGTGGTGCAGCCAGCAGCGCAGCCGACACAAAGCGGCCGTGCAGCCAGCGGTGGGGCAGTGGGGGATAGGCGGCCGCGCAGGTGGCGCGGCCAGCGGCGGGACAGGAAGGACTGGCACGACCAGCCCGGACGGTGCATCTGGGACGGGTTTCATAGGCAGCACGGGCTGCGCAGGCAGCACAGGCTGGAGAGCTAACACAGGCTGGGAAGTCAGTTTCCCAGGCAGGGTATATGGTGCCAGTAGGGGCGAGGGGACCAGGGTCAGCACGGATGAGAGAACCAGAGCCATGAATAACACCTCCAGGGGGTCCCAGCCCCCCTCCCTCCTCCTCTCTGCCTGCTCTGTCTCTAGGGTCTCTGATATCTTAAACTCTGTCTCTAACCCAACAAAAGACTCACTCCTCCTCCTCTAGATTAAACAGTTCTTCTGAATTTACCAATATATTCAAGACTTGGCTAATCCAAGCCTCCCAGGGCATATCTGTCACCCCTCCCACACCCTTTTCTTTCTTTGAGCCCGACTCTTTGGCTTGTAGTCCCTTTACTCAGAATTCCAACCTGGTCCCTGGCTCTCTGCCCCAATCCATTCTTCTAACTGCCCAAACATGCCTCATCCCCCCCCCCCCTCCCCTTTTTCCAACAATGCAACACAATCCACCACTTGAAAACAAATAAACTTAAACGCCAAAACAAGTGTCCTTTCACTCATTCACACTCACCCCTACTCACAACAGGACAACACAAAACATGGTATCTTTTCTTTAAAATCTCAAATGTTCCGGGTTTCTTGGATCCCCAAATCCTCAATGCAGCAGCATTAATCCCAAATTTCTTGGATTTTCTAATCCTCAATGTGGCAAAATTTTAGGGGCCCCCCACCACTTTTTATCTCACATTCCTAGTGGTTTGTGCTAGGAAAAGCCTCGGCTCCCTTAAAAAAGGGGTCCTGCAAGAATTAGTCACAGAACAATTGCAAGCTGGACATATTGAAGAATCATTCAGCCCCTGGAATACCCCTGTTTTTGTAATAAAAAAGAAATCAGGAAAATGGAGACTTTTACATGATTTATGGCAGATAAATGCTGTAATGGCAACAATGGGAGCTTTGCAACCAGGCCTTCCTACACCCACAATGATTCCACAGGAATGGCAAATAATTGTCATTGATTTGAAAGATTGTTTTTCTACTATTCCATTGGCTGAGCAAGACAAAGAAAAATTTGCTTTTACTGTGCCTTCCACAAATCATGCTGAACCCAACAAAAGATATCAATGGAAGGTACTCCCCCAAGGGATGAAAAACTCGCCGACTATCTGTCAATGATTTGTGGCACAGGCATTGTCAAAAGTGCAGAAGCAATTTAATAACTGCTATTGCTACCATTACATGGATATCTTGTTGGCATTTGACAACAAACAACGGTTATCAGCTCTTAAACAATGTACTGTGACAAATCTGAAAGCCTTTGGTCTAATCATTGCCCCAGAGAAAGTGCAGGAACACATGCCTTGGAAATATCTAGGTATGTTGGTGACTAATACTCAAGTTATGCCTCAGCCTGTGAAATTAGACATTGATGTTAAAACTGTTACTGATGTGCAGAAATTGGTTGGTTCAATAGGCTGGATTCGACCATATTTAGGCATAATCAATCATCAAATGCAACCATTGTTTGACTTGCTATCAGGGATCACTTCCTCTACTGACGAGAGGCAATTGACCCCGGCAGCAAAAAAGACCCTGGAAGAAATTGAAGTGGCCTTAGCACACAAATTTGTTAACAGAATAGATACCTCTGTTGCTGTTCAATTGTTCCTTTTGAAGGATCATGAAATACCATGTGGAATACTGTGTCAATAGAGCAATAAGTGGGAAGACCACCTGCATATTTTAGAATGGATCTTTTTGTCTTTCAGATCTCAGAAAACAGCTCCAGGACTTTATGAGGTCTTTGCAGATATTATCATCAAAGGCCACAGGCGTTGTCACAAAATTTTGGGACACGACCCTGTGACCATTGTGATACCTGTACAACAGTGGTATTTTGAATGGTGCTTTCAAAATAATCATGAATATCAATCTGCCTTATCTTGTTTTGCAGGCCAAATAAAGTACCATTTGCCTTCTCATCCTATTCTAAAACTGGCCAAAGAGATCCCTTTAGAAGGGAAGCAAATTTGTTCTCCTGTTCCAGTGGAAGGTATAACAGTCTTTACAGATAGATCAGGGAAAACTAGAAAAGCAGCTGTGGCCTGGAAAAAGGATGATCACTGGGAATATGAGACAATGATTCAGCAAGGGTCTCCTCAACTAGTTGAACTTTGTGCTGTTCTTTTGGCTTTTACTTTATTTCCTGGTTCTCTAAATATAGTTACTGATTCCATTTATGTGGGTAATTTAGTTAAGCACTTAGATCAAGCAGTGGTATACAATATTCAAGAGAAACCACTATTTACTATGTTAGTGAAATTATGGACTGTCATATGTGCTCCAAAACATCCTTATTTTATCATGCCCATTCGTAGCCACACATCATTACCTGGATTTTTTTGTTGAGGGCAATGCCCGTGTGGATTCCCTAGTAGCTGCTGCTTCAGTCAAAACTGTACCTAATGCGTTGCAGCAGGCAGTTTTGTCTCATCAATTTTTTCATCAGTGCTCAAGCTTTACGGCAGCAATTTAAATTGCCTCCTGGTGAAGCAAAATCAATTCTTTCTTCTTGTCCTGACTGTCACATGACTCATGTTTCTCACTATTATGGTACCAACCCTAGGGGTTTATCCCCTTTAGAGGAATGGCAAACTGATGTCACCAAGATGCCAGAATTTGATCGCTTTAAGTATGTTCATGTTACAGTTGATACCTTTTCTCGTGCGATAGTTGCTTCAGCATTTACAGGAGAAAAAACCTGTGATGTTATTCATAATTTTTATCATGCCTTTTCCATTTTAGGTGTTCCATGTCGCATAAAAATGGATAACAGCCCAGCATATGTTTCACAGAAAGTGTGAGCATTTCTTCGTACTTGGGGTATTGAGCATTCTACGGGTATTCCACATGTCTTTACAGGCCGAGCAATCACTGAAAGGGCTCATGGTCTTCTTAAACGTCAGGTTCAAAAACAAAAAAGGGGAATGCAACAGGAGTCACCTCAACTGAGATTAGATAAAGCTGTTTATGTGTTAAACTTTTTGCGTCCCCTACCTGACTCACAGTTATCTCAAATTTCTTACCATTTTTTCTTTTTGAATTCTAAGCAACCAGATTTTCGTAGAAATGTCAAGATATGGGGGACCCTATTCAGGCGGGGTTTTCTCCCAAATTTGCCCTAAACCAAGACAACCCTATAAAATGCCAGGTTAACTACGCCCCCTGGTTTTTGGGTATTGCCTGCGGTCTGATGCATTAAATCTTATCTCTGATCTATCCATCATACCCATCTCGTTTATTAGCCACGTGCAACCCAGCCAAACCAGGATTGGGGTCACAAGGATCACCCCCCCTTCACCACATCTGTCCTTTTTTAGCAATTAGGCCTTAAACAGTTACATACTTTTGAAACACTATTGTAATAAGTCAGCCGAGACTCCATTATCTTCATACGGGGAAAAGCCAATTCTTTTTTTTTTTCACAACTCATTTTATACATTTTTTTTTGTGTGCAACTTTAATTGGTTAATATCTTTCTTGCCAATTACTCTATTGGTTAGTAAAAGATATTTTACTTGTCTATCAAATCTCCCTATTCTTCTATTGTTTACATGTTTTCTTTACTGATTCTCATGGGACAAATCCCTTATTATTGCAGGTAGATTTGTTTTTCAAACCAAGAATAGGTTGTTATGCTGAGTTTTCATACAAAGATTTTCTCATGGGAACTTGCAAATTGCTTAACTACACTTAGAAGAGATGACAGGCTAGCTATTAATTTAATAGAGCAGACCTAATTTTGAGGCCTTTCTTTTATAATTCTTCTACCTGTCATGACAAAACACTGCAAACATAATTCAACCCACCACCATAAACCACTATGTGAACATGCCATGGTTATATAACTTGTTTTTATACCTCTGATTCAGTTGAGTCATTCCCAGAGTCCTTTTCTACTTAGCCGAAGTAACAGGAGTGAGCCATGATTTTACAAGGGTAACAAGGCCTTCATTTTGTAAGGTTTTACCTATCTGCAACACACTCCTCCCAGTTTTCCAAGTGCATGTACCATCCGACATGCATACTTTGAATCTGTATATATATTCACCACCTTTCCTTGATACAATTAGCAGGCTTTTATTAAGGCATACAATTCTGTGGTCTGTGCTGACCATGTGCATAGTAGTTTCCCCTCTTCCTGCAATTCCCCTCCTTTTACTATATCCAGTGATTCGTTTTCCTCCTATTACTCTTGAAAATCCATCAATCAACACCTTTCCCCCATGTGGCTGAGGGGTATCCTGTAAATTTTGCCTAGCTTGAGTCTGGAGATCTGTTACCTGGATACAGTCATGAGCCTCCTTTAAGGCCCCTTTCTTGGGACCAGTTAAACAGGAGGCTGGGTTCTCAATTTTAATTTCTCCTGTTCCATTAAATGGGTTTCATACTTGTGGAAGGGGCTGACAGCTGGTCTGTGAGCCAGGAAGAGTTAATTGATAAGATCCATGTGTACCCCTGAAGAGAATTTCTACCAAGGCCATTGACATGGAGACTGAGAAGAAGGAAAAGATAAGCAGAAGACACCTGCAGCTGGAAAAGTATTTTTAGAAAAGTTTTGTGAATGCTAGCTGGAAACAGTGATAGAAACTGCTCTGAACCAATGAACACTGTGTTGATTTATTGTAACCAATGAATAAGTATAAACTATGTTGAGGAATGTATAAAAGGCAGCGCACTGCCATAATAAACAGAAGCCTTTTGAACTTTCACTGAGTCTCTCTGTTTGCCGTGGCCGCCTCAACAGTGACACATACTGTAATAATCTAGTGCTGGTCATCCCTTTAGAACTTGATACCAGACTAACAATACTGCCATCAGTTACCATCAAAGCTGTGTCTGCACAATTTTGCAGACAACAGTCTCAGTTACCATTAGAGTAAAGAGTGGGGCCACCCCCTTGGTTCACAAACATTTTAGCACTAGAATTCTTTTGGCACAGCCCTGTTTAACATCCACAGACAATTCAAATTCCTCTTCTGAGTCTGGATAAAGTTTTGCTGTCTTTCTGGTGTCCATACCACAACATCAAGGCTATTTGGGTTTAAAAAAGTCACAGAATAAAAAGTCCTTAATCCAGGTCCTGCAATACCCTATAAATCCTAAAAATTGTTGCAGTTCCCCTTCAGTCCTGGGCAACGGAACCTCCAATATTCCCTGGACCTCCTCTGTGCCAACACACTGCAAGCTTTCTGTTCAAATATACCCCAAACATTCAACCTTTCATCTGTGCCTTCCCTTCAGACAGTCCAAGTAACCCTCCTCCAGCCAGAAAACCACAGTGGCTTCCCCTACCACCTCCTCCCATTCTCCTGATAGGAGCAAGTCCTTCATATACTACAATAACTTCATTCCTAGGTTTCTTAAGTTACAATGTAGGATGTAACCAAAAGTTTGTATTCTATTACCACCTATTTAAGCTGTTAGGAGAGGCAGTGTTCTTTATTTTCTCCATGAGTCAGCCCTGATAACTCCCTCTGGATGCTATCTCCGCTAATGGGCCATCAATGTCTCACGGAATGACTCACGGAATTACATCATCCCATTGTGAGATGATCACCCAGGGGGAGGAACCAAACATTCCTACCTGTATATAATCTGAGTCTTGGAATGCCATGGACAGCACTACTGCTGGATTCCCAGAGGACAAGAGCTCCATGACCACCACAGGACCTCCAGAGAAGGACCAGATCTTTCTACAGCATGACCGCTTTGACAGAACCACATCCATTACTCTAACAGGACTGTAGCCACCATTTATTCAGACTGCTATCACCACCCTGACCAAGTGTCAGGTGGTATTCTGACTGTCATTTTAAGCCAGTGTTTCTGTACTATTGCCTTTGTTTTAGTTTTCCTATTAAATTGTAGTTCTGACTTGGAGTCTCTCACTGATTTGCTTTCAAACTAGTACATATTTTGGTGCCAAATGTGAGGCCAGTCCTGAGAAAAGTCAAAATTACAATTTTGTATTACAGAAACCACCTATTCACCATGATGCTCAACATGTTTACATGGGTCTTGTATCTTGCTCTCTATGTTTTTCTGCACATGGGGAACTACCTGCCTGTTGTAATTCTCCTGTTGAGACCAGGGAATGGTATGAAAATTGCTTTATTGGTTTATTATGTCTGTTGCATGATAGCCTCCGAGTCAATGAGTGTCATTTGGAATATATATTCCATTTTGTTTGCCTGTCCTAGTCTGGGCTGCTATGTCTGGGACCTCTTCAACAATAGCACCCAGTCCCTAGGGGGAAGAGTAGAGAATGGTTTCTTCCAGCCTTTCAGGCCAGACATAGCAGTTTTTGAAAATATTGAGTTGTCTCTGGATGTCAAGGATGGCATAATCTTGGTGTTAATTCTGCTTTGTCATCTCTGTACAGCCTGCACTGTGTACACATTGCTTGGAGTCAGGACAGTACTTGGTGTGGTACAGCATCTTCAGGAAGAGGAGGAGTGTTGGGGGTTAGGTTTTGTTTCTTGTTTTGTTCTGTTTCTTTTTTTTTTTTTTTTTTTCTTATGGAATTTTTTCTGGGGAGTTGCTGGGCAACTAATTACTGGGTGCTCAGGTGGGACAAAAGGATGGAGCAGGACCTGGCTACACTTTTTTTTTTTTTTGGTCTCCGGGATTTCCTATCAGAGGGGGAGGGTGACGCGAGGTTTTGGGGGCAGGAAAAAGATGGGGCTGGGGGGCAGCTGGCTCTCTTGCTCTGGGCATCAGGGAGAGGACACAGGCTGCTGCTTGCTGTGGGAGGAGTTTTTCATTGGCACCATCGGGTCGGATCCTGAGGAAAATCTATCATCATTCGGCTTGTGTGCCCAGGAAAAATCCTGAGCTCTCCTCTTGCTGCCCTGCTGGAGCTAGTCCGGTCCTGTCCCACCACCGCTGCTTTCTCGGCACTGCTTTGAGGCTTTTCTGCTACGCCATGTTCCTGCACTGCCCTCCCTGCCGGACATCCTTGCCCCTCCAGTGACCACCGACGGAGCTCCGGATTTTACCCGATCCACCAGCCCGAGACCCCTCACCGTTCCAGCTTGGTGCTTTTCGGAGTCCCAAGAGATCAGACTGCCCCAGGTTTTGTGAAACCAAGCCCTGTCAAGGTCCCTGGTTCTGTTCGCTATTAATTGCTGTAGTTGTTGTTTGTTTTGCCTTGTTATACATATTAGTAAAGAACTGTTATTCCTATCCCCATATGTCTGCCTGAAAGCCGTTTTAATTTTCTAAATTATAATAATTTGAGGGGAGGGGATTTGAATTATCCATTCCAAGAGAGGCCCTGCCCCTCTTTAGCAGATACCTGTCTTCTTTTAAAACAAAGACAAGAAGAAAAGAAGCAAGTCAGCAGGCATCATGTCCACACAAACTGTCACAGAGAGAAAAGCAACCAAAAGAACAGTCAGTGTCTCCACACAAACTCACTGAGCCAGGACAGCCTAAGCCGGTAGCAGTTGCCCCCATTCAGAAAAAGAAATCCAAGAGCAAATCAGTCTGCATAGTGACTGACAAGGAGATGTCCAGACCTTTGCAACCAGCAGAAGAGACGGAGCCGGAGATCATCGCTCTGTCTCTATCCCCAGGTGAGCTGTGTGATCTGCGGAGGGAGTTCTCCTGCCAGGCGAATGAGTCTATCCTGACCTGGCTGCTCTGCATCTGGGATGCCACCACTAATGGCACCATTCTGGATGGAAGTGAGGCCAGAAAACTGGGATCCCTGTCACAGGATGTGGTCATTGACCAGGGGATCAGGAGAACCCAGGAAGCTCTCAGCCTCTGGTGGCAACTGCTGGCAAGTGTAAGGGACAGATACCTTTGTGAAGAAGACCTCCATGTGCAACAAGGGAAATTGAACACAATGGAACAAGGAATCTGATGCCTGAGGGAATTGGCTGTGCTGGAGATCATTTGCTCAGAAGACGAGAGATTCCCTAAGAGCCCAGATGGTGTCCAGTGCACGTCACAAATGTAGTTGAGATTCGCACGGCTTGGACCAGACATATACTCCCGTTGCCTAGTGATGCTGCAATGGAGGGAAGGAGAGGACAAGGTGGGCACATTGGTCAACAAACTAAGAATTTACGAGGACCCTGTCACTGCACCGTTATTCACACATCTCATCCCTGGAAAAAAACCTGGCAGAGCACATCTGGAGCTTGAAGAGAAAATTGAAGAGGGCCACCAGAAAGTGAGAAAGGAGCTTAAGGAAAGAATTTACCACATCTCTCCAGACCCAACAAGAGACTGCCATTAGGAGCAGATGTCCCGCAGCCAGGAAGAGAGGATACACTCCACGAGGTCACCTTTGGTTTTTCCTTCAGGAACATGGAGAAGACATGAGGAAGTGGGATGGAAAACCCACCTCCTCCTTAGCACCCTGGGTACATGAATTGAAAAGAGGAATATCAACCACAAAAAGCTTATCTAGGGTCAATGCTGCTCCAGTCTCTTGTGGACAGAACTCCAGACAGTGTCATCATAAGACACGAAATAAATTGACTCAAATAATTCTCAGAAGACAGAAGAGAAAAATGAAGGCTTTATTTACAATTCATTCTACCCTTTCTATAGCATGCTGCACCAAAAAGTATGCCATCGGTGCATAGCATTTGACACCTCTCAAATTCATTGGTTAAACCACAGAAACAGCACACAACACCTGAAGAGAGGTTTGTCATGGGAAAGAACACTGTCTACTTAAAAATGCTCTGAGAAAAGCAGCCATCTACAGAAAGATGCCTTGAGAAGAGAAACCGCTGAAAGGTTTCCCTTGGGAAAGCCAGCACAAGCCAAAAATTCTCTCAGGTTCAGAAAATCATGTCCACAAGACAGTATAGGAACAATAATATGACCAATTCTCTTGAAGGGACCTCAGGAACATATTTACAGAAGGAAGGCTATGTGTACCATGACCAGGATTAGAGGGGCCCTGCCTCTTTCCAGGTAGAGGAAAGGGACAATTGGATCTATTGGACTGTGTGGATCCGATGGCCTGGCATGTCTAACCCACAAGAATATACAGCTTTGGTTGACACTGGTGCTCAATGTACCCTGCTGCCATCAAAGTATGTGGGAGTGGAATCCACTTCTATTTCTGGGGTGACAGGAGGATCCTAACAAAGACCCAAGAGGACATTGTTGGGTGTCAGGATATTAAGAGAGACGGGACCACTGGGAGATGTCTTAAAGCATTATTTATTACTCTTTTTCTACAGTCTCATGAAGGAGTGAGAAGGTCTTCACCGCATACACCAGAAGTTCATGGTCAGTGGTCACAAGAGCACAGGTTACAAGGTCTCTTAAAGGTTAATTAGCCAATAAACTACTGCCACAAAGAATGTTTCTACTTTCACACCAATCCCTAATTAAACTGTCTTATACATTTTTGCCGCAGTGTGGACTTTCTTAACCAATCATATGACACACAAACTTACTTGCTACACTTTAACTTCTTTACTATTTCTGTAACTACTTCTATATCCACACTTTAAAACCTTAAAACTTTCCACTACCTAGCTTAATATGTTTCTATCTAAACTACAAACCCACATTCTTGCTCATGGTCTCTAGATCTGGAAGCCTTTTCCAAGGTCTCAGGTCGAACCCTGTATTCATTTCTGTGTTTGGGCCTGCATGCACAAGATTTTGAGAATTTTCTGTGCCTGGAATTCCCACAGTTGGGCTTTTGGGATATCTGGTCTAGAGACAGAAGAAATCAGAAAACTGAACACCCTGCCTGGTCTTTCAGATGACCCCTCTGCTGTGGGACTGTTGAGAGTTGAAAAACAACAGATACCAGTCGCCACAGCAACAGTGCACCGTTGGCAATACCGCACTGACAGAAACTCTGTGATTCCCATCCATAAGATGATTCGTGAACTGGAGAGCCAGGGGGTGGTCATCAAGGCTCGTTCACCCTTTAACAGCCCTATATGGCGATATTGCCAGTGTATTTTTCTCCGTTCCTTTGGCAGCAGAGTGCAGGCCCCTGTTTGCCTTCATCTGGAGGGGTGTGCAATACACCTGGAACCGGCTGCCCCAGGGGTGGAATCATTACTGCCTTGGCTTTCTGTGGAAGTGTTTCAAACATCCATTGAGGGTTCAGGGGCTTGGTTGGGTTGTTTATGGCTAATCCTGATAGGCCCAGGCCAAACCCAAGCACCCTCATCACTGCTCCAGCCCCAGTTTCAGGGAAATATTGATACAGTTTATAAATACTCCAGTTCCCCGCAACTCAGTCCTTCACTGCACATCCAGGGAGCGTATTTACTCCATCCTTTGTTCCCAACAGCATATCTCCAGCCCAAATCCCATTTCTCACAGACAAACTAAGCAGACCTGAGGCAATGGTTCCAGCAGCATCTGCAATTCCAAGCTCCCTGTTCCCTGGATTGCTAATCCAAGCACTCATAGCAATCTCACATCAGCCCAGAGATTCTCTGTCCTCAGAGGGAAACACAACCTGATGGGACACAGCTCTGGTATCAAACTTCCTCTTCCCCTCTCCGCTTTTCCAGCAGACCAGGCTGTTGGAAATGGCATTCCCTACACAGTTAATCCCAGCAGAGAGGAAAAGAGGAACCTGTGACTTACCCACACCATGGGCAGGACCAGGGGGGCACTTGTTGGCTCTGGCTGCTGAAACACCAAAGCTCTTGGGAAAGATGAGCCAAGTGTTTTTCCTGTCCTGAAAGAGAGGAGAAAAGGGAAGGTAATCCCACTGTGAAATCAAAGACTTGGATTTCATATTTCTGTTCTGAATGGATTTTTATCCATAAAAAATGAGAGGTGACACCAAATCAAATATAAAAGTGCTCTTTTCCAGCATTTTTATTCCAGGCCTTAAAAGGATGCTCATTTTTATTCTTGCATTCTTTCCCTAATTTCAACAGAACCATTTTCATCCCAGATCCCACTTGTCAGTTGTTCAATCCTTTGGCATTGGATTTGGACAAAGTAAGGGACACATCTGTGTAGTGTTGTGTAATTTTGTGTTTTAAGACCCTGTGGTTTGTTCCCTTCCCCCCCCCCCCGGTGGTGGTTTAGCCTGGGTTGTGTCCACCCATTGGGTTGTCAGTCTTCCCTGATACCTACCCCTTATTCCCGAATGTTCTCTGTCAATTCTCCCTGGTACCAGCCCCTGCCTGGACTGCCCCTTTGGAAAGTCCCTAATATTCGGGGTTTCATTGGTCTGTTTAAATAAATCTCTTCACATTAGCCTCCCCATTGGGTTGTGTTCGGTAAACCCCACCTTGTGTCCCTCCCCGGTCTTCTCCCTATTGGCCCCTTGACCCTAAACTTCACCCTGATTCTGTCCCTTAAAACCCACGGTCCTGCCTTTGTTCCCTGTCTTCACGTCTGCTCTGCATTCGAGTTATGTTACATTTTAATAAAAGAATCTCAGACTGCATGTGAAGCCCACTTTGCTCCTTTTTTCACTGACCCAGCCGTGACTGCTTAGGATTCTCAGGACCCCAGGGGTTGTGTCCCTCCCCCACCAAGTGCCATATCACCAGGCATGAAACAACACATCTGGATCACAGGAACTCATGGAGAGAAACCCCTCCAAAACCTGACAGAGAAAAATGACAGCAAATGCAGAAAGACAAATCTCTTATTTGCATGTTTGGTTTTATTTTGTAAAGACTTCTCTGCATTTGGATGCTCTTTGCACTTGGCTTTCTTTAAAATAATGGATTTGCTGCTAAACACATCTCAGGCCTGTATTTGATCAGGATAAGGTGGAATAGAGATGAAGAGTCAGACAGGGAATAGCCAGGCAGATGCAGGGCCTGGGAACATCAAGGATGGAGAAGACAAGGAACAGGGATTGTTTTTCTTGTTTAGATCCATCAGTGCTGTGAGCTTGGAAAACACACAGTACCGGAGGGATCCAGGGCAGAAGCAGGATAACTCCAGGATAAGGGGAATCTGGTCCCACTCCAGGGCTGCGCCAGTGAAGGAGGGGAATTTTTTAGTGTTTTCATTATACACAAAAAACAAACCAAACACTACTGAGCTGGACTTTATTGAGCTACAACACAAAGCAGCCCCTGGGCTTTGGGGGAACACAACCTCACCAAGTCACAGAGCCAGGGGATGGCATTTGAGAACAATGCTTCCTGCCTGGAGGCAATTCAGACAAGTGAGCAACTGGAGCTGTGGGTTTTTTTGCTCTTCCTGCAATGGCATCAGTCCAGACAATGAGACATTTCCTGGAACAGATCCTCCCTATAAATGGGAGCCACAGCAAAGCTCAAACCCTCATTTAGAGATCCTTGGAAAAGCAAAGGTGAGGTGGGATTACCTGGAGCTCCAGAAGATTGAGGTGAAGGGGATGAAGAAGCAGACAGCAAACAGCTTCCACTGCTGGAAGCTTAGACCTGGGCTGGGAACAAGAACAGGACAAGGAATGTTTTTAAGTCATTCCAACCTCAAAGGTGTCCGGACCTGGGAGAAAGCACATCCCACACCACTCTTGGAATTTTCTTCCCTGTCCTTTCCAGCTTTGGAAGGTTTCTGTGGGAGCCTGAATTATTGGTGCAGTTCAGAAGCTGCACATCCCTAAAGCATTCCCTTGGCAACATGAAGCTTCCCTTGTGCATTTCATTTCTTTATCCTAAATATTCTCCCCAATTATCCACAATCTAGGAAAAAAAAAAAAAGGGAAAAGAAGGAATGTGGGCTCGATATTTCTGAGCCTGAGAGAATTTTAGCTTGCTAACCATTGCTATCTCCTTTCCCAAGGGAAAGCTGTCAACAGTTTCTCTTCCCAAAACATCTTTCTCCTTTTCCCAAAACATTTCTAAGTGGGTAGAGTTTTTTTCTCATAACAATCTTCCCAAGCTGTTGTTTCCTATTACTTAACCAATGGAAAGAGGTGTCAGTCCTATTGACCAATGGATACCTTTTTTAGCAAAGCATGCTATAAAAGAAGCAAAAAGATTGTAAATAAAGCCTTCATATCCTCTTCTGATACTGGAGTCCATTGTCCTTATTTTCGTGTCCTGCTGCGACTAAGGAAGACCAATTAATTCTGACATAAGGAATGTTGATTATCCCAACACACTTCAAGGTGAAAAAAACCCCATTTCTGCCACTAACAAATCCACTTTATTTTGTCTCAATTCAATAGTAATTATTTAAATATTGTATTAAAAATCTTAAGGACACAACGCTTTGAATTCTCAAAAACTGCTCAGCTTAGCTACTTTAAGGACTTTCACACCCAGGGAACTGAGTGGTCCCAGATATAAACACTACATTTGATACAAATCTGATAGAAATTTAATATTATTTGGCTACTAAGCTTTCCCAAAAGCTGTGGAGTCAAGGCTGGAAATCCTCACTGAGGCTTTTCCATGTCACATCTGGATTTACCCTTGGGAAAACCCTGCTTCAAGAACTTGGCTTTCAAAAGGTTGCACTTGATGTTACAAAAACAGAATTCCTTTGGGATTTGGCATTTCCTGCACCTCCAAACACATTAAAAGAATGAAGTACAGAGTCCTAAAGCTCAATTATTCCCATTCTCCTCTCATCCCTTTCCTCAGCTCCATGTGCATTTGTGTCTCCTCTGAAGGTCTGGAAAGGAATTTGGGAATTCCCTTCAGTTGGTTTGGTTTCCAGCTCTTTCTCTGAGGTGGCCCAAAAGGCAAACAGAAAACAAACCCAGATGAACACAAAATCCCAGCCCATCCCAAGATGCAGCTCCTCACACCAAACTTTGAGAGAATAAATGGTGGTTCAAACACTGCTGCAATCCTACCTCGAGCTGAGCTTCCAGGAGGCTCTGCCTAATCCACATTCAAGCCTGGATAGCCCAAAGCCTGCAGGAAAAGTGTGGGAACTGAGAGTGGTCAGAAAATAGATTTTTAGGCTTCAGGCACTAGCTTGAGGCCTGTGGGAAAAGCTAAGTACATAACTCTCCACTCTGGCCTGGGAAATCATAAAGAGGAACCCAAATAATCCTTGTAGATATCCTTTTTCCTGGCACCTTGTGGAAGGGGCTAACAGCAGGCCTGTTAGTTAATGGAGCGAGAAGAAGCTGGGAACTAAGAAGAAGCTGATAAGGAGCCTTCTTCAAGGCTGTTACCAAGGAGACCAAGAGAACAAAAAAAAGATAAGAAGTTTGCAGCTGGATGAAGTATTTTTAGAAAGTTAGCTGAAGTCACTATTACTTTTCACCAATGGTGTTATATTGATTTATTGTAACCAATAGCTGGGGTAGAAGAAGTATAAACAATTAGAAAGTGTATAAAAGGTCAGCCATTTTTGATAATAAACAGTTGCCGTTTGAGACTGCTTCTGGTCTCTGCTTTGTGTTGTGATCGCCTTGACAACGACAACACCTGGTGTTTCTCCAACTTGTTTACTGGCAAAGATGTTTAGAACGAGGTGTAGGCTCTAAACGACCAATCATATTGATTGTACAGAAACACTGTATAAAAGAATCTGTCTTTCAAGAAACTTTCCCTATAATGCCCTCCGATGAAGGCTCAGAGTCTCATATCGTTATTCTGCCATCCCGAATCATAACAATAGAAAAGAGGAGTCAAAGTGAAGGGGAGAGGGGAAAAATGGAGTTTTGGGTTTTCCCTCTGTTCCCAACAGGACTGAAGGGCAGGATGGAGAAGTTTCATGGAAAAGAAGTACCAAAGGCTGCTTAATTCCCAGCAATTAGTGCTGCTGAGGTTGAATCCAAGAGGACAAATCCACTGGGATCAAACAGGAGTGGTTGACAGCATGGGTTATGACACAGACCTGCAAAGCTGAAGCCTTCTTTCTTTTCTGGGGCTCTCCCGGAAATTCTCCATGTCCCGATGTACTCCCAGTCTCCTCGCTGGGGAGGATGAACTTGGATATCCCAGGTTACTGGTGAGGCTCAAACAATAGTTGTGCAATGATCAAAGTGTTTTTCCCAAGGAAATGACATATTCTCTTCAACTGGGATAACCAGTTGGGATAACCAACTGGGATGGCTTTCTCCAGGAAGAGTCACAGCTGGATATGGTCTCCCATAAAGGATTCCATAGGAGCTCACCTTTTTCTTGGAGCTTTGCTGAGTTCCTCAGCAATGCCAGGGAATGTGGCCATTTTAGGGTTTGGGCAGATTTGACTCATTTGCCTTTTTAGACTTTGTTTCTTTCTCTCAACCTTCCCACTGGATTGTGATCTCCAAGGAATATGTCATTCCCTTTTGATTCCTGTTCTTTTGGACAATTTTTGCACGATTCCTGTACAAAACAAGGCCCCCTATTAGGATGCTTTTCCCTATCATTCCCCAGCAGTTTTATCTGCCAGTCCATTCCCTACATTAGTTGGGGTTTTCCCAGATTTCTGAGCTTCACAAGGCAGGAGACTGACTTGGCTTGGGAACTAAACACTCCTGAGGAATTGTCTGATAACATCTCCATGTCTGACAGCTAATCCTTGTGCTGAAAGGATCCCTCTTTCTTCCCTCAAGGAAATTCCAAGGCTTGCTGTTCCCATTTGGGAACAGTCCCCAGTCTGGATCTTCTCCTGGAGTATCCCCCCAGTCTTCCCTGCTGGGATCCTGCTCAGGAATCCATGGCAAATGGATTCCTGAGCAGGAATTTAGCAATTAATTCTTCTAAAAAAAAATTAGCAATTAATTCTTCTCACCCCTGCCCAGTTCTAATTCCAAAGGATTTTGTGTCTGCCTTACTCAGCTGGAGTCTGGTTCCAACTCTCTTCTTACTGCTTCTGCTGCTTTCCATTTCCCAGGAATTCCACCAACAGAGTGACAGCATTTTCCACCTCCTCCAGGATTTCCTCTGTTGCATTTGGTTGCTGGAAGAATATAAAAACCTGGGCCTCCAGGACTTTACTATCAGAAATTACATCCTTGGGTTTGTTAATTTCCAAATATTACCTCTTCCCAGCAAAACAATGGGCATCCAAGGAATATAGACATGGTACCTGTAAGGTGTATTTTATCTAGGAGCTCCTTCCCATGTCTTTCCCTGTATCCACCAAAAATCCGCCTGTTAATTCCCCATCTGTTTCCTCGCTCTTTTCCTTTATCCAACAGAATATTAACAGGTGAATATTCTCCTCTGGAATAGCACCTTTCATTCCAAACCTAATAACAAAGGAATAATTTCCTTTGACCTTCATTATTAGGATTCCACCGAGAGCCGGTGGATGGAAAATTATCCTCTCCTGGGCCCTGCTGGATTCCTGGAGCAGGGATTCTTTCCCTCTTTCCCCCACGGTGCCCTTCTGGGCCTTCCCCCCCCCCCCCCCCCCCCCCCCTTTTCCAGGCTTTGTTCCACAGCTTTTGCTTCCAATCCTTTGACCCTTTCCCTCACTCCAGGAGATCCCAGCAGTTCCACACCCTCTTTTCTCCCATCCTGATAATTTCTTTTTAATTCCCTTCTCTTTTCTTCAACAAATCCCACCAATCCAGACCTAAAGCTGACACAAGGAGCACTTGGTGCCCACAAATCCAAATCCAGACCTTGCCATCCTTAAACCAGCAACTCCAAACACAATCCCAGACAATTTGCATTAATTCAAACCTAACATTTAGGACACACCAAATACTTCAAAATTCCCAAGAAACATCCTGTTGCCTTCAACTCCCAGGGGTTTCTGCTTTGAACTCACATGGATTTGGGGATCGAGGGATTTCCCTGAAAAAACCTGTGCAACGCACACTGGAATCCCTGATCCCATGAATCCAGGGAGTGCTAAAAGCTTAATCCTACCTGGGCCACCATAAATTTTTGCCAAATATCCCCCAAATCCTCAGGATAACAGAACCCTCTGGTACTGCATTTTTAGTGTTGGAAAGCCAGGAATTTATTCCCAGAGCTAGGCTGTGGATATGGACTTTGGGGGAACAAGTCCGTATCAAGTTATGGTGCCAAGGGATGACATTTGGGAACAATCCCGGCTACCTGGAGGCAATTAAGGCCCCATGGTTCAGGCAGCAGCACAAGGTCAGTGCAGACAAATGATCCACAGGAGCCATGGGATTTTCTGCTCTTCCTGCAATGGCATTTATGGCTGAGCAGTTCAGAACAAGGCCTGAGCAGACAGGACTGGAGAATAAACTCCAAGAAACAACTCCTGTGCCTACCAGGTTCCTGGGGCATTCCAGTCCAGGCTATTGGCTTCTTTTCCCTTTTTTTCACTGCAACTAACCTGGCACGAGGACTTTTGAATCCATCCAGACAATAAGACACATTTCCTGAAACAGATCCTCCATATAAATGGGAAGTACAGAAAAGCTCACTGCCACGTTCAGAAACCCTTCAGCAAAGCACTTGGAAAAGCAAAGGTGGCATGGGATTGCCTGGAGTGCCAGGGAACCAAAGTGAAGGTGGGAAACCAGCACATGGCAAACAATGCCACTGCTTCTCACTCCAGTCGCTACAGCAAGCGCAGCTTCCCCAGAATTTCATGCTTAGCATCTCTTCCAAGCTCAACAGGTGAACAAACATGTACTCCAACATCTCCTTCCTTTGTACTTTGGGCAGCACAGACCCATTAGGAGAAACTGGAATCCAAGGGCAGCTCTAAACATGGGACTCCCGCTTGCCACTCTCTCTACCTTTTCTCCAGCTTAGCCCTAAGCCAGGAAACAAAAGACAACAAACATTTAAAAAACATCCTTGAGGTGTCTTGAGGATTCCCAGGCCTGGGAGAAAGTCCTTCCCACCACCCTCTTGGCCTTTTCCCACTCTGAGGAACTGTGGAAATGCACATCCAGATGCAAGCCAGACAGCCCGGGATGCTTTCTGCACACCAAACGCCACAGCCCCGAGCATCAGGAACTGTTGCATTGAGTGCAACAGTGTTTCTCGATCTTGTCCAGGAAGGCCACAGCACCGGCAGGGAAGCAGAGGAGACAAGTCTCTGTTTTGTAGGCTCAAGGATGCATTTATTTTCCCCCTCCCCGGGTGGGGGAGGGGGAGAAGGCGAAGAGGCCAGGAGGCAGGAAGAGCGAGAGAGGCAAGAGAGGGCAGGAACGGGATCGTCAGGTTATTTATGGGGTATTGTAGGGGCGGGGTTTACAAAGGTAAGATCAACTTCTAGTGACCTTAAACCAGAAGCACGCACAAGGAGCCTCAAGATGCTCTGGATGCAAATCACAGCCTCAGTGAACCCCAGGGAGTCAAACCCAGCAGAGAGGAAAAGAGGAACCCTGTGTCCCTCTGACTGACCCCATGGCACGGGCAGGACCAGGGGCACTCCGGTGCAGGCCAGCAGGGTCTGAAGCTGTTGGATTTGGCTGCTCAAACACCAAAGCTTTTGGCATTGCTAGAGTGACTTCAGTGGTTTTTCCTGTCCTGAAAGAGAGGAGAAAAAGAAAATTAAGTTCACTGTGGAAGTCACAGGCTCCTGGCTCACTGTCTGAGCACACAGATGCTCATCCTCTACAGCACCTGGAAAAAACTTGGAAAAGGCAAAAGTAAAATGTTTCCCATCAGAAATTGAGTGTCTATGAACATAAAATTTTGATGGATTTAATAGGAGCACTTTCCTAGAAAAACCCCAGGCCATGGAGGTCTCTCCAGCACAGGTGATAACAGGCAGGAGAACTACAGCGAGCGCAGGGAGACACAGTCAGGGATTGGCACTTCCTAAAGACACCTCTGCACCTGGATGCTCTTTGTCCTTTACTTGTAAAGAAGGGGGTGGCAGCTGCCCAGGAATGCTGCTCAAAGGCACAGGGCCTTGGCACACAGAGCACATGAGGGAAGTTGTGAGGAGAGAGATGGAGAGGCCAAAGAAATGGAGCCCATTCCCCTTGTTTCTGTTCCTCAGTCATGGGAACTCTGAAAACACAGGGTGCTGGACAGATCCAGGCTGTGAGCACTGCCCTGGCTTTGAGGGATAATTTCTCCCTTTGCTCAGAGCCCTCAGCTCCATCCTCTCCTGAGAGCAGCAGAGAACTGCTGCAGGAGAAGAGCTGAGTTAGTCACAATCCAGGGATGCAGCCATTCAAGAGGGGGAGCAGTTGAGAGTAATTGACAGGGACTTTTATCACACACAAAAATCCCACACAATAAACACTGAACTGGACTTCACTGAGCTGGAGCACAAAGCCGCTTACAGCAGGCAAAGGCAAGAGGTGCACACAGCACCACTAAGACAGCACCTGGGCTTGGAGGAACACAATCCTATCGAGTCAAGGGATGGAATTTGGGAACAATCCTTTCTGCCTGGACAGGATTCAGGCATCAGGGCTCGGTCTGCAGCAACGAGTCCTGCCCAGCCAGTAAGTCCCTGCAGACGGTTTAACCCCAGCAGCAGCATTTTCTGCCCCTCATTCCAAGATTAATTTGGAACAAACTGGGAGGAACGAGCCCTGAGATGACACTGCAGGACTGGCACTGTGGAGAATCAACACCAAGCAGCAACCCCTGGGCTTGGCAGGGGCCTGAGGCATCCCAGTCCAGTCTCTTGGCTTCATGTGCTGGTTTCAAACAGATTTGGGAGAAACCCGCCCACGGGGTCCCCCTCCCCTCCCCCAACCGGTTCGGGAAGAAAGACTTCCTGAGAGAGAAGTGGAAAAGACCTGTTTAATACACAGGCAAAGCACTCCCCAGCACAATACCCAATGACAAGAGCTTTGTGCCACTTACGGAGGGATAACAAACTTGGAAAAGAGCAGGTTTCTTCTTGAAGATGTTCACTCTGCTACATTGCCCGTCTCCGCTGGTGCTGGGAGGAAAGGGAGTTGTTATGCAGGGCTGGTCTTGATGAGGTGGGTCCCCTGTGGAGGCCCCCGGTGCTTTCCCAGGTCCCCAGTCCGGAGAGATCGGTACAGTTCCGAGGAGAGGGAGAAAAAGAAAAAAAAAAGGAAAAAGAACCTCCAGCTATTCTACAGATCTACTAACTATGCTAGCTCTAAGCTAACTACTAACTACTAACTCTCCCGGAGAAACAACAGCTTCTTTTGTCTTGCGTATTCCTCCCCCGCTTCCGTCTCAAGGTCCATCCGAGGAGCAGAGTTTTCCTGGGGAAAAACAAACTGTGCCTTCCCCACCCCCCCACCCCCCCCCCACCCCCCGCCCTTTACACCCAACAGACGACTGAGGGATAAACACATCACCCTAGGACACTTCATTTGCCTGCTTCTACTGCAATTAACCTGGCATGGGAACTGGTAAATCGTAGACCATACAATGAGACACTTCCTGAAACAGAAATAAATTCCATCTGCAGCAAAGCTGATGGCCACATTCAGAAACCCTTCAGCAAAAAAAAAAAAAAAAAACCTGGAAAAAGCAAAGGTGACGTATGCTGACCAGGAGTTCCAGGGGACTGAGGTGAAGGTGAGCAACAAGCAGCCAGCAAACAGCTTCCACTGCTTCTCACTCCAACCACTACAGCTGTAGCAATGTACAGATGGTCTACAGCTGGACCAAATGAGTCTGATCATAACAGATCCAATTTGGCTGACCTGGCATAACAGATCCAATTTGGCTGACCTGGCTTGTTCTAGAAGTTCCTAGGTGAATGGGAGAGCTCGTGCAGAGACCTCAGCCAGTCAGTGAGTCCAGAGAGCAGACATATCACTAGTCAAGGAGCTGGGCAGGGCTAAGACTCAGACCAATCAGTGTCTAGAACCAGGAGTTTTGAACTTCCTATATACGAGAGTTCTGAACAATAAAACGATGCTGTTTGACTCATGATCAAGAGGACGCGAGTCATGATTTCTGTCTCCCTACCCATGACCCATGGCGTTACATACAGCAATGGCAGCTTCTCTGGAATTTCACGTCCAGTGTGTCCCTTCCAAGCTCATCAAGAGAACAAAAGGTACTCCAAGATTTACTTCCTTTGTACTTCGGACTTTTCCAGTGCTGCAGTTGCCATGATCCTTTGGGCACAAGGAACCTTCCAGACTGTCCCACACATTCACATCCCACTTGCTCTTTTTGGCACAGTTGGACCAGTTCACTGTCCCTTCAGAAAGGATCTTTCTGAAGTCTCTTTCTTAAGACAGAACATCCTCAGCTTTGCTTTCCCCTTAAATGTTTTGTTCCCTGCACAAGTAAGGTCCTTCCAGTGCTTGGCAAGTGACAGACGGGGAATCAAAGCCAACAGCCTGCCTGGAAGGAAGGAACATGCATGCCACAGCGTATTGGTTTTGCACAGCCTAGTTTTTGGTAGCAGGGGGGCCACAAAGATGGCTCCTGTGAGAAGCTGCTGGAAGCTTCCACCATGTCCAGCAGAGCAAATCCCTGATGGCTCTGAAGATGGACATGCCACTGGCCAAAACTGGGCCAAACTTGGTAATGCCTCTGTGATGACATATTTAAGAAGAAAATCAAAACAAAATCACACAGTTTTTGCTTCTAGTCAGAGAAGAGGAGGAGGTGAGAACCTGTGAGGGAAAACAACATGGTGACACCAAGGTCATTAGAGAAGGAGGAGGAGGAGGTGCTCCAGGCACCGGAGCCGAGATTCCTCTGCAGGCTGTGGTGAGGACCATGGTGAAGCAGGTTGTCCCCCTGCAGCCCATGGTCCATGGGGGATGCAGAGATCCACCCGCAGCCTGCAGGGGAGGTGCCCATGCTGGAGCAGGTGGATGCTTGGAGGAGGCTGTGATCCAGTGGGAGACCCGGTGGAGAGAGAGGGCCCTTGCTTCCAGGCTGGAGCAGCCTGTCTTTGGAGGACTGCACCCCGTGGAAAGAGAGACCCATGTCGCAACAGTTTTGGGAGGACTGTCTGCCCTTGGGGGGGAATTCATGTTGCAGCAGGTGTGGTAGGAATGCTGCTTGTGAGAGTGGACCCATGCCAGAGAAGTTCATGGAAAACTGTCTCCCATGGGAGGGACCCCACGGTCCCAAAGGGGAAGGACTCCTCTCCCTGAGCAGCAGAAGAAAATCTCAGTGATGAACTGACCAAAATTCCCATGCCCTGTCCCCCTACGCTGTCAGTGGGAAGGAGAGAGGGGCTGGGAGAAGAAGGTGTTTTAAGGGTTTATTTTACTTCTCATTATCTTCCTCTGATTCTGTTAGTAATAAATTCACTTTGCAACTTAAGTTGAGCCTGTTTTTCCCCTGAAGCGTTTTCTCACAGTCTTTCTCTTAACTCATGAAGCCTTCGTTAACTTTTTTTCTCTCTCCTCTGCTCAGCTGTGGCAGGGGAGGGTGAGTGAACGACTCTCCTGGGTGCCTGGCGTTGGGCCAGTGTCAAACCACAACCCTCCTCTGAAAAGCTTTCCCCCATGACTGTCAATACATGTATTTTTTTTAATTGTATAGCCAGATGTAATAAGAATTTTACTTTAAAAGCAAACACCTGTAGTAGTTTTCTGCTTAGATTGAGTCTGTGAGAAGTGGGATTTGGGCTGGAGAGGTGCTGTTGGGAACAAAGGATGGAGTAAATCTGTTCCCTGGATGCACAGGGAAAGTCTGAGTGGCAGGCAAAGGGAGTATTTATAACCTGTATCAATATTTCACAGAAATCCAGGGTGAAGCAATGATGGGGGTGCTCAGGTTCAGTCTGGGCCTGTCAGGATTAGCCATAACCAACCCAGCCAAACCCCTGACCCTTCAAGGGATGTTTCAAACACTTCCACAGAAACACAAGTCATTAATGATTACAGAGGAAAAATTACTGGTAATTGCTTATGATCCATGGGGAATTTCCTCATTAATTACAAACCTAGGACATATGGAATTTTGGAGGCAGAATCCCAATTTTGGCCACAGGCACCAGGACAAGAAAGCCTTTTTTTTCCATGGAAAGGAAAGCCCGGCACTCCGGTGTTTCAGGGGCAGACAATGGGCTGTACAGTGGAGGGAACGACCAGCAGGACCTTTCTCCACCTCACCCTCCACTCCAAGGTGCAGCAGCTCTAGGTGTGACCAGTGAGGATGAGGAGGGGGCAGCTTCTGACAGAGGCTTCTCTCAGAGGGTTACCCGGGCACACTTGTGCAGGGAGCTGCTAGTCCAGAGGGGTCAATGGGGACATCCCGAATATCTCTCCAGGAATGATGGTAGGAGCATCCAGCAGGGCCTGGGGAGCAGCCAGATGCACCTGGGCACAGAGCATTGCTCCCAGAAAATGCAGAGAGAAAAGCCCTTGTGCCAAGCTGTAGCACTTCAGCAGGTGGGGCAACATGTGAGGTCCTGGGGGAAACATTCAACTTTCCTCTTTCATCTTGTCAATCCTTCCTCAGTGCCCTCAGAAAAAAGAGAGGTTAGTAGGAGAAAAAGGGGTTAAACTGAGGGAAAAAACTTATTTTTTCATAATTGTCTGTGTTTAAATTGAGGTGGAATCCCCTTCCCCTGCAATTTTAAGGGTATCAATTGAAGGAAACCCTGCCTTTTCCATGCTCTTAGGGGTATCACTTGACAGGGAATCCCCATTTTCCATTGTTTTCCAGTTTAAATGGAAGGGGAAAACCTTGACAATGCTATGTTATGGGTTTGAAATGAGGATAACTCCCCCATTTTCATCATCCTAAGGTTTAAACTGAGGGGAAAGCCCCAGTGTCCTTCCTTTTTAAGGGTTTGAATTAAAGGAAAAATCCCCCCTTTTCCATCATTTGAGAGACTTAAAATAAGAAAAAGCCCTCTTTTTCCAATATTTTAGGGTATTCACAGGGGATAAGCCATTTATTGCCATGGTATTGGTTTAAGTAGAGGCAAACATCCCCTGTTTGCTCATTTTAAGTGGTTCAGTTGATAGAAGCTGCCCCTTTTTCAGCATTTTAAGGGTTTAAATCTGCACTTCAGGGCACCTCTACCTGTGTCCCAGCACCAAATCTCTTACAAGGGAGCAAGCCTAGCACATACATAAGCCTAATGCTACCCAAGATTTCATTTTTTTTATTTTTAATGTATATAGGCCTAATGAGAAGCCCCAATGGGAGTTACACCATTGTCCTGGTTTAGGGCAAATTTGGGAGAAACCCCCCCCCCCCGAATAGGGTCACTCCGGGAAGCAAACCCAAATGGCCCTTTCCCCAACCAGTCCGGGAAAAAGAACTTCCTTGGAGAAAAGTAAAAAAAACTATTTAACAAACAAAGTGCCCACAAGCATAAAGAATGATTAATATGAAACAATAAAACCTTTCGTTGCTCTGAAGTGAGATGGTAAATTCAGAAAGTCCTTGCTGTGTGTAGCTCAGCTCACTCAGTCTCTTATCAGTCCCAGTCCCTCAGGAGGTCCAGGCCCCAGTGGGCCACAGGTGCAAGCTCTCAATGCTCCCCTGGGTTTTTCAGTCTGGCGCAGGTTTAAACAGTCCCAAGAAAAAGAGAAAAAACAGTCCAGGGAGCTTCTCTGCCTCAGCTAGCTAAACTGACTGAAAGCAAAATAAATCTCTCCTTGCTGCTGTCCGTGCCTCCAAAGAACACACACAGTCCGGAGAAGAGAATGCAGAGAAGTGAGAGCTGTTTTCAAAACAAACCGCGTGCTGCTTCTTTCCCTGCTTCACTCTCACAACCAGTCCTAAAGGTACAGAACTCAATATACAGCACAAACAGAACAGACAATTGGGGATACAAGCATCATAAAGTCACCCTAGGACAACCATTTATATTATTACTATTCTTCTTTACCCTACTCAGTCACCTACAGAGTACTACTTAGTAATTACTAATGAACAGTTATGCAAGGTAACTTATTCGTCTATGCTGCCAAAATAAGAAGCTTTCTTCCTACCTACTGTCTGCCCTTTTGGTGGATGTAATTGTAGTAAAAAAGAAGGCATCTTAGAGCCCTTTACTCACCTTGCATTTAAGTCAGAGTGATGCCTCAGGGTTTGGGGTTTCAGTGTCTTGTTCTAGTGGGTAAGCTGCTTGATAGTCAGTGGTGCTGGGCCTTGAGCACAGGGTGATAGGGGCAGGGTAGTTTGGGTTTCTGCACAGGGTTCACCTCTTCAAGGACACTCTCTCTCCGAGCTCCGAGCCCCAAAGATAAACAACGTAGAAGGATGGAACACCGTCATTTGGAACTGTTGATTGGACAACGAATGGGGCATATGCAAATGGACTGAAACCTAGAAAAGGGGGGGGATTTTGTAACCCGCTCTCCTTTTGCTTGCATACAGGGAGCGACCCAGGCAGCCACTGCTGTGGCTGCCGGGGCTGGCCTTGAAGGCCTAAAATAAAATTCACTTCAACCTTACCCTGACTGGCCTCTGCCTCTGCCTCAGTTTCAGGCATCAGTTTTTTGGCGAGCCAGGCAGGAGAGGGTTTGAGGCTGCTGGGAACCCTTGCGGACCGAAGCACTTCATCTTATCAGCGGAGGTCCTGAGGCGCCGGCACCAGAGCCCTTGAGACAGAGGCGTGAGTGATTGGGTAAAGGGGCGTCTTGTTTAGCGTTCGGGTTTGTTGCTGAGATCTTCGTAAGGCGTGATTTTGTTGCGAACCTAGGCAGGGCTTTTGGAGTCTCTAGCCTGACCTGGGGGAAGGGCTACCTCCCTATCAGGGTGCTGAGTGTCCTGAAGCCGAAGTGCGGCGCAGGTGATAACTATCTGGGCTGTAGTTTTGAAAGTCCAGAGTTCTAATCCCAGGTCGGGTTTGAGTGCTTTTGTTTATGGGATATCGGAATGGGCTGTGTATATTCTAGCGAGGGTGGTAGTAAAGCAATCCCCAGGGACAGTCCTCTCGGGCTAATACTGAGAAACTGGACGAAGTTGGTTGGGGAAGAGTCCCTGCTTGTAAAACCCAAACTGATTAGGCTTTCGGAGACATTGTGGCCAGCATATACATTAGACAATGGAGAGGTGTGGCCTCAATTCGGGAGTTTAGATAAAAGCCTGATATCTAGTTTAATGTTGTGTTTGCGTGGGGATAGGTGCTTTGAGGAATTGCAGTATGCCCGCTTGTTTCTGGTCCTGGCTTGCGAACAGGCTCGGGATAGCAAAAAGGAAAATATTATGGTTGTACGAAGGAAAAAGGAAAAGCCGCTTCTCTGCAGCGTGTGTAGTCAAGACCAGCCAGAGGACCTAGTGGCCCCTGCGCTGAGAGCTGGGTCCGGCTACGGTGCAGCCGCTCCCCTGCCCCCACCACCCTACTCGCAGCCACGGGGCCGGCCCGGGCCTCGGGCAGTGAAAAGGGAGGAGGAGGGGTTTCGGCAGCTTCCGGACACCGTCTCCGTCCCCATCCACTTCACCTCCCCGAAGGGCGGGAAAAGGGGGGAGGGGAAGCCAGCAGCAGCAGCTTCTGGCCCCATCCCAAAAAAGGAGAGGTAGGGCCAGAGAATCTCGCAGAGAGGGCGCAGACTGTACGAGCCGTGGGGGGAGGGATCCCTCCCCCGATCTCGGGCCCGTCCATTGCCACAGCAACCCCGAAGGCCAAGGAGCTGTCTCGGGGGATGATGTCATCAAAGGCAGACGGGCAGCAGGGACAACCAGACGCAGGTCTTACAGTTTATCTGGGAGTAGAGCTAAGCTGTTAGTTACAACAGAATCTGAGAGCTCTTGCTCAGACAGCTCTGAGGACGAAGAAAGTGAGGAAACAGACGAAATTACAAATAGGCGTAGGAGGGGAAGAATTGCGAGGAGGGCTATCAGAGAGTGAAGCCCAATTGCCCGCCGTACTAGGAAAGGGAAAAAGGAAAGGGAGCCAGTTCTTCAAGCTCCATTAAGACAAGCAGTTGGTAATCAAGGGCCAGTGTATGTGAAGGTTCCGTACTCCCTCATAGAGTTAGAACAGTGGAAATCTACAGTGGGGAAGTACAAGGAGAACCCAGACAAGGTAGCCCAATTAGTGGAGAGGGCTATTAATTCCCAAAATCCTGATTGGGCTGACTTAAATTCCATGCTAGATACATTACTTGATCCCACAGAAAGACGAATGGTCAATAAAGCTATCACTACTTTTGTTGAGGGGGGCATAGCCAGTGGAATGCTTCAAGGCACTGTCACTCAGATCTTCCCCCAAGAAAACCCAGAGTGGGATCCGAATGCTCCCGAGCAGTTAGCGAGATTAAAACGATATCAAAACCTCGTGGTGTATGGATTGAAGCATGGTGTCCCTAAGGCTATAAACTGGTCGAAACTTTACGAAGTTAGGCAAAATTATGATGAGTCGCCTACTGATTTTTTAAACCGATTAAGAGAAACTGCTATCAAATACACAGATCTAGATCCTGAGTCAGGTGATGGTAAAGCACATCTGGTTCTGCTGTTTATGGGCCAAGCTTCGAATGATATAAGAAGGAAACTGCAGAAGATGGAGGGGGTCCGAGATATGGATAAATTGTTAGAGGTGGCTTGGAAGGTCCGACGGAAAGGGGCAAGTCCCAACCTGTTAAGAAGGCAGCACAGGAAGGGTCATTTAGGAAGACTTCCCCTACGGAGAAGGACCGGTGTACCCTCTGTAAGAATTTAGGGCACTGGAGAAGAACGTGCCCACTGTTGAAAGAAAAATCCTCGGTTCCCCAGCTCCCAGTGGTACGGACCTCGGGCGGTTCAGGGTCCGATTGATGCGGAACGAGGGCTACCCCCCCAGCAGAGCCCTCGGTTATAGCTAAGCTGGGGAAAGAAGATATAGAATTTTTGGTGGATACAGGAGCGGCTTACTCTGTGTTGAATACTTTGGAAGGGAAACTGAGTCACGATACCACACATGTTGTTGGGGCAACCGGGGTAAGTGAAACTCGACCTTTCTTTCAGCCCTTGGACTTCAAATTAGGGAAGCATTGGGTGACTCATCAATTCCTTTATATGCCCAACTCCCCCAAACCATTGCTGGGCAGGGACTTATTAGAAAGATTGGAGGCAGAGATTAAATTCAGGAGGGGGAAGGGTGTACAAATCATAATCCCTGAATCTAAATTTGTCCAAGTCGCTGCACTCTTTGTACAGGAAAAACACGATGAAATCCCCGCTGAAGTCGAGAATGTAGTAAACCCAATAGTGTGGGCTGGTGATGTCCCGGGAAGATCTAAACGAGCAGAACCGGTGAGGGTTACACTCAAACCAGGAGCTACACCAGTAAGACAAAAACAATATCCCTTAAAATTGGAAAGCCGTATAGGACTAGTGCCTATTATTGAAAATTTCCTACAACATGGTCTGTTGATGCCATGTGAATCCAAATTTAACACCCCTATTTTAGCTATTAAGAAAGCTGATGGTAAACGCTACCGGTTAGTGCAAGACCTAAGGGCCATTAATGGAATCACCAAGGACATACACTCGGTGGTAGCTAATCCTTACACCCTTTTGACCACACTAACAGACAAATTGGGGTGGTTTACTGTAGTAGATCTAAAGGATGCCTTTTTTTGCATTCCCGTACACAAAGATAGCCAAGAGCTTTTTGCTTTCGAGTGGGAAAACCCTACAACAGGGAGGAAAAGCCAACTCACTTGGACGGTTTTACCACAAGGGTTCAAAAACAGCGCAACTCTCTTTGGGAATCAGCTGGCAAAGGAACTGGAGGACTGGAGAAGACTAGAGCCAGAAGCAGTTGTTCTTCAATATGTTGATGACATCCTGATTGCAGCTGGATCCAGGGAGGATTGTGTACGATTTACTGTGAGTTTGCTAAACTTTTTGGGATCTAGTGGATATAAGGTTTCGAAAGACAAAATGCAGATTGCTAAAGAAGAAGTAGTCTACTTGGGACTGGAGATCTTCCGCGCACACCGACGGCTTAGTAAGGAACGGAAGGAGGCCATCTGTCGGCTCCCTGAGCCCCACACTGTAAGAAAAATGCAAGCCTTCCTGGGAATGGTGGGCTGGTGTCGATTATGGATAGCCAATTATGGATTGTTGGTAAAACCCCTGTATGGAGCCTTAAAAGCAGCTGAGAGAGGGATTATTGAGTGGACTGAAACGTCCAGAGCAGCTTTCAAACAGTTGAAGCGTTCTCTCATGTCAGCTCCTGCACTGGGATTGCCAAACTTAACTAAACCTTTTGAACTCTTTACACATGAAAGGCTGAATATGGCCCTGGGGGTACTGGCACAGCGCCTCGGGGATCAACGGAGGGCTGTGGCTTACTTTTCCAAACAGCTGGACAATGTAGCCCAAGGCTGGCCAGGGTGCCTGAAGGCTGTGGCAGCTACAGTTATCCTGATCCAAGAAGCCCGAAAGCTTACCCTTGGGCAACACATGGTGGTGTACGTACCCCATGCTGTAGCCGCTGTGCTTGAGCAGAAGGGGGAACATTGGTTATCGGGTAATTGGATGCTTAAGTATCAAGCGCTATTGCTAGAGCAGGATGACGTTACCTTGAAAACAACTTCTGTCGTTAACCCAGCCATGTTCTTGTCATCCACCTTAATTGATGGAGTGCCTGAACACGACTGCTTGCAAACAATTGAGGAAGTCCATTCTAGTCGACCAGATCTAAAGGACAGGCCTCTGGAAGATCCAGATTGGGAACTTTTCACGGATGGCAGCAGCTTTATGAAGAGTGGTAAAAGGATGACTGGCTATGCCGTGACCACGCTGCACAAAGTGGTTGAGGCCAGGGCCCTGCCAGCAGATGTGTCATCGCAGAAGGCTGAATTGATCGCCTTGACGAGGGCCTTAGACCTGAGTAAAGGGATGAAGGTGAATATATGGACCGATTCTAAGTATGCATTTAATGTCGTCCATGCCCACGGAGCCATTTGGAAGGAGAGAGGGCTTCTGAACACTCAAGGCCACCAAATTAAACACGCTGAACAAATACTCACTCTCTTAGAAAGCATCCAGAAACCCAAAGAAGTGGCTATTATGCACTGCAAAGGCCACCAAAAAGGAAAAACCCTTCCAGAATTGGGAAATCGTTTTGCTGATAAAGCAGCTAAGGGAATTGCAGAAAAGGGCATCCTAGCAGTAATTCCATCAAAAGAGATTGATTTGTCTAAGTTCACCCCAAAATATGATCAAGCAGATCATAAGTTAATTAAGATCCTTAAGGCTGAAATCACAGAGAGCGGATGGGCTGTTACGCCCGCAAATCAGGTTGTGGTACCACCCCTGATCTTGCGAGAGTTAGCCCAGAGAGAGCATGAGAACATGCATTTTGGGGCTGAAAATCTCTTGAAACATTTAAAAAGGGTAGTGGTAGGTAAAGGAATGGCTGACATCGCACGATCGGTAGTAAGTAAATGTGAAGTGTGCTGTAAGAATAATTCTGATAGGAGAAAAAGAGTAGTGTTGGGAGTAACAAAGGCAGGGGATCTCCCGGGAGATTATTGGCAAATAGATTTTGCAGAGTTACTGCGTAAGGAGGGATACCGGTATCTCCTGGTATTGGTTGATACTTTCAGTGGATGGCCGGAAGCTTACCCCTGTCGTACCAACACAGCTAAAGAAGTGATAAAAGTCCTCCTTAACCATATAATTCCGAGGTTTGGGGTTCCCTTGGGAATGTCATCAGATAGGGGGCCACACTTTGTCGCAATAGTAATTAAAGAAATCAGCCAAATTTTGGGGATCACTTGGGACTTGCATACATCGTATAGGCCCCAAGCAAGTGGTAAGGTGGAACGCATGAATGGGACTCTTAAAACACAAATTAGTAAAATTTGTCAAGAGACATCTATGACATGGGTTCAAGCATTGCCTATAGCTCTGCTGAGAATTCGTATTCAACCCAGGCGAAGGGATAACATTAGTCCCTATGAAATATTGTATGGGAGGCCCTATCAGATTCCACATATTCCTGGTGAAGTCCATATGAGGGGAAAACTTGATTTACAAAAGTATTTAATGGCTTTAAGTTCTACCTTGCAGAAGCTTCAAACCCACATCGTGTCATCGAGACCCATGGGATTGGATACGCCTGTACATCCGTTCCAACCTGGAGACTGGGTCTATGTTAAGTGGTGGGACAGTGATCCTTTGCGAGCCAGGTGGAATGGACCATTTCAAGTACTGTTGACGACTTTCACCGCAGTCAAGGTTGCTGGTAGAGGACCATGGATTCACTACTCCAGAGTCAAGAAAGCTTCTGCCCCCAATGATAGTAAACCTTAAAACAGCTCTCTTCGTATTTGTAAGCATTGTCATTGTATTTAGGTAGAGACTCGACAAGGTAGAGGCCTTGTCAAGCCTCTAAAGGGGGGAACTGATGCCTCAGGGTTTAGGGTTTCAGTGTCTTGTTCTAGTGGGTAAGCTGCTTGATAGTCAGTGGTGCTGGGCCTTGAGCACAGGGTGATAGGGGCAGGGTAGTTTGGGTTTCTGCACAGGATTCACCTCTTCAAGGATACTCTCTCTCCGAGCTCCGAGCCCCAAAGATAAACAACGTAGAAGGATGGAACACCGTCATTTGGAACTGTTGATTGGACAACGAATGGGGCATATGCAAATGGACTGAAACCTAGAAAAGGGGGGGGATTTTGTAACCCGCTCTCCTTTTGCTTGCATACAGGGAGCGACCCAGGCAGCCACTGCTGTGGCTGCCGGGGCTGGCCTTGAAGGCCTAAAATAAAATTCACTTCAACCTTACCCTGACTGGCCTCTGCCTCTGCCTCAGTTTCAGGCATCAAGAGGAGCCAAACAGCTACAGCTCCTCTCAGTGCTTTTATCCCTTGTGGTAATTGCCTTCTCCTTTTTCCCAGGCACTGTGGGAATGAGGAGTGGGCCTGGCCAGGGATATATTAACCCCAGCCCTTGGCAAGAGGGGCTCATTCCCTCTCTGGGATCATCTGGGATAAGAGCTCTTCTATTATTTCAATAAAGGGGATCTTTCAGGTTATCTCAGCTTTTTTTCAGCAGCTACTTTTGTTATCTAAAGCAACAGAGGCTTTGAAGACACCATGGAGAAGATAGCATTGAGTGTAAGGAGTATAAGTTCATGATTTTGGGTTGAGTGTTCAGGGGTGGTAAGGTACTTCTGTAATTTCCTTTTTTTGTTCTTGTTTTTCTGAGGAGCATTGCAACTTCCAGAAGTTCCAGACTGTGTCAAGTATGAAACTTCAAAATTTTCAGCAGATTCGTTGTGTCACAAAAGGGACCTGCCCCATGTCAGAGATGACATCTGAGAGAGAGGTTTCTGATAGGACAGTTGAGGATTGCAACTGTGAGAGGGAGCATGAGCAGGGTACTGGGTTAGGAATTACTGGAAGGGGTTTAGAAGGTAGCAAGGTGGGAAGTGGTGTCCATTCGGGGGGCCCCCTAAGGCTTTTCCGCAAGCACAGCGGATGCATTTACATGCCTTAAGGCACACAAGTATGTCCACTGCACTCACAAAAATGCCATGTAACTTTATCTCTTGCTGACCCAGGTGTCCATTGTAATGAGGGCCACAGCCTTCACCTCAGGATGAAACTGGAGACTCAAGGACCTGGGCGCGCTTAGGAGATGGTGAGTAGCTGAATTGTTGGGATTTGGCCCATGTGCCAGTAAACTTGTGAATTGATTTTGGTTTTATTTATTGTAACTGACTAAGACAATAACCCAGGGATCACGGGGCCTTCTGAGACAGCCGAGGCAGACTCGTTTTGCGTCCAGCATGGATTCATGTCTCTGGTTATCCAAAAGCTAAGTGGAGGGCCATGATCCAGAGATGAGATGATAGCAGGGTAGTGGGTTGGAAATTCCTGGGAGAGATTTAAAAATTAGCATAGGGGAAAGAGACATCCTCTAAGGTGCCTCTTAGGACAGCTAAAGGGAGCAGCTCTAGTTTTGACTGCAACCATAGGGTATGCAATGCAGAGCAGTTCCAGTCTGTGTTGTGTCTTCTGTGTCTTTAGCATCCCTTGGATCAGATCTCTCTGCCTTTTACCCTCAAGGGACTTATTGCAAGTTGCGGCCATCATCTCTAGATTCTCAAATATTCACACTTCTTGGTACCATGCCAATATCGTTTGTTCCTTTTACCAGCAGGCTTGGCTGTGTCTTGGAATCACATCTCAAAAGCATCAAGTCATATGTCTTTTGAGGACTTGTTCTGGACTATATTGCCATCCATCATTTCCCAGCTGTGAGCTGTAATGTCCTGGGGCTTATGAGATTGTAAGGATATGGGGAACATTCTGGAAGTAGTATTGTCTTACAGCTATCTTGATCATCGTGACTGACAGTTCTTATAAAAGGTCACTCTGTTGTAGTCTTTTCTTCCGCTCCTTAGAGCTTCCTCTGTCCACCATTGCCATACCATCGGTCATCTCTTTTGGCATCGTCTCAGTCCTTGCTGTAATTTTTCTTGCTGAGACCTTTTTTTATCATCCTTGTTTCACACTGTTTGTAGCGTAATGTGTTGTTTGAGTTTGTGTTTAGCCTGGAACTGCTCTGCCCTGTTGAATAGATTGGGGGGTAGGTGGAGTAGAAAGAAGACTTTACAGGTAACCTTTTGCTTTGCTGAGCCACCTGAGCCACACCTCAGATGGAGCAACCGTGGCTGGTCCATGCGGGATTTGGCAGAGACGGTGGGAGTCGTACAGTGGCGCCTCGCAGTTTTGGAGTCATTTGTCTTAATGCATGCTGTTGTTGGATCCTAAGTGGTTTGCCTAGAGAAATGAGAACTTTTGGAAAGGTTAAGCTTTCCCTGTGTGTCTTCGACAAATAATTTTTTTGTAGAGGGATAGGGTATAAACCTGATACAAATGGAAGAGGCCAGACAAGCACAGTGACGAGGCAGGTCGGCACCTGACATCTGAGTGATGGTGTGACTTTCAGCTCTATGTTTACTTCATTGTTCAGCTTTTCTTTTCATTTTGAAGATGCGGACCATTCAGCACGGCGGGGTCTCGGCACTGGAGGGAACATGAACCAGATGAGTAACAGCGATCAAGATGAGTACTGATTTAAGGACAGAACTAGATGCTACCGGATTTGTTGTATTAGTGATGAAACTATAAGCATCCTTTGTTTTTTGTGTTTTACAGGTGGCCTCCAGCATTCAAATTTCTAGTTCAATATGACAGAGACCCTTGCAGAAAAAGGTCAAGGTCAAGTGGTTTCAGATGGAAACTACCAAGGCAACATGACACTTTCGGACCCTTTGTCGGTACGCACCTTTCCGTTTTGTTTTGTCCCTTCTCCCCCAGGAATATGGGTCATTGTTCGGCTGTTCAGGGGAGGTGTAAACCAAGGCTATGTTGCAGTGTTGTTCTTTGTCTGTATTTTTAAGATGTAAAGCCAGATCTCAGCAGTCAAGGTCAAGTGAGCGAAGTGAGCGGTGACGAGTGGACAGAAAGAGTTGTTTTTGCTTGTGTGCCAAATTCTGGTGCAGCTCTAAGCATTCATTGTCATTTGTGCGTTTTAGGTGGTCCACTTGTATTATGCCTACTGTCGGAACCCAGGACATCCCTTTAGATGTCCCGGGCAGTCCGAGACCCCAGGAGGGGTCTCGAGACCCTGGTATAGTGATGAAAATGCCAGTGCCCTTGATTTTAGCCCTTGGGAGTGATTGCCAACATTATATGAAGAATTACAAGTCACAAGTGTGTGATTAGGATATTAAGTAACTTATTTTTGTGTATTAATGTGGATTTTGGGGGTTCACAAAGGAGGCTCAAGGAGACAAGATGGAGGGATTTGGGTGTGTCCCTTGTCTTTCTTCTTCTTCTTCTTGTCCTCCATCTTCAGGTGAGGTGGTGGCATTTTCTTATTGGTTTAGTGTAAAGGTGCACAGTTTAATAAAGGTGGTAGATATTGGTACAATAGTAAAAACAATTAGGACGTAACGGTTAGTATAAAAGATTACGACCGCCCATGAGCAGGGCAGATAGCCTTGGGCAGCGGTGTAGGTGACACCTACGCCGGCTGAAGAGAAAATATTTAAGAACATCAATGAATAAACAGCTCTGATAAAGAAACGGACGCATCCTGAC
The DNA here is from genome assembly GCA_021534815.1 of Acrocephalus arundinaceus. Lineage (NCBI taxonomy): Eukaryota > Metazoa > Chordata > Aves > Passeriformes > Sylviidae > Acrocephalus > Acrocephalus arundinaceus. Next base: position 6,057,495 of record JAJEOU010000260.1, read on the forward strand.
TCCTTCTTCTGGCACGGGGCTTGGAGAAAAGGACTTCATCCGCAGTCTCGGAAGGCTATCAGACCGGGATCCGAGACCTACCAGGGCTGAATCTCCTCACCGACTAGCTGACAGAGCCGGTTTGCCACCCTCAAGCTGCCCTTGTGACCCTTCTGGAAGTATTACAGGACTCTGTGATGAAGCCTTTACCTTTTCCATTTGAAGGCACCATCTGGGTAGCCTTCAGCAATGGCTGAGGATTTGTAGTGAGTCGGGGAGGTAGGGAGGAGGAGCGAGGTTTGACTCAAATTTCAGCTTGTCTCCTCTTAACCCAGATATATCCTGTGATGATAGCGTCAGCCTCTGAGCACTACTGGAGCATGCGGTCTGAGGACTTGGGCATTCTTAGGAAATGGTGAGTAGCGGAATTTTCAGGTTTTGGTCGATGCTAAGCTCATGCACTGATGTTTGGTTTTCTTCATTGTAGCTGACTAAGAGAGAATAGACCACTTGAGGGCAGGAACTTCCCAGATGGTGAAGCAAGCCTTCTTTTGCACCTGATGTGGATTCACATCCCCAGACGTCAGAGAGATAAGTCAAGGGCTATGATCCACAGAGGGGATGAAAGCGGGGTGCAGGGTCGGGACTCGCCGGGAGGCATTTTTGAATTAGCTTTGGAAATGGGGATGTCCGAGAAAGGGCCCCCTAGGCCACATAAAGGGAAAGTCTCAATTTTGATCACGCCGAGGTGCACAAGGCGGAGCAGTCTGGGTGCATGTTGTGTCACTTGTCTATCATGCATTCTGTGTCTTTTGGGCATCTCATGTCGTGTGTCTTTTGCCTTACCTCTTTGAGGGGTTTATTGGAAATGCTGGGCATCATCTTTAGCATTTCCGCATTCCTCCGCTTGGCATCAATACCATCGAACCTTTGACTCATGAGCTCAGACATGCATTGTAATTGCATCTCTCTTTATAAGTGTTGAGCCAGATGTCTTTTATGGTCTTGCTCTGAGCTGTATTGACAGCTGTACACTGCAAAGATCCATTATAGCAGATTAGGACTTGTAAGAATGTGAAGATAGGTAGATGATTCTGATGGTACGATTCTTGGGCATCCGTCTTTGTGGTTTTGCCAGGCAGTCCTTGGAATGAGTCATTCTGTTAGTGTCTTCTGCTGGGGTTCTTCGAGCCTCGTTGGCTCACCATTGGTCTCACCTAGGTCATCTCATTCCACATTCTTTTGGTCCATGCAATCATTCTTCTTGCTGAGAGTTTTCTCTCCTTGTTGTATCCCCTCATTTGTCATCTCCTGTGTAACAGGTGTCTGCATGTGTTTGGCCCGGAGCTGCTCTGCCCTGCTGCATAGTCTGGCACGTAGGTGTAAGAGGACTAAGCTTGTACTGTTAATTTGTCAATCAGCTCAGCCGGTCGAGTTCCTGGTTTTGCAGTTATCCCACACCTCCCGGACAACAGCCTTATACATGTGATCTAGATGGTATTCCTAGATTGACACAAGAGGTCTGGAGCTGTTATCATGCAGTACCTTGACTTTTGTAATAATTTTCTTTCAGAGGCAGATAGATTAAATCCGTGGCAGAGTGCTCCATACCGGGTGAGGGGGTTCCCATGGGAAAGTCAGTCACCGTTTGTCTTGGCAGGGGAAGTGTAAATGGTGACTATGTTACACCATTGTTTTCTGTGTTTATTTTTAGGAAGTACTGCCAGATATCAGCAGTCAAGGTCAATGGAGTGAGGTGATTGGTGACCAGTGGACAAAATGAGTTGTTATTGCTTGGGTATCAATTTCTGGAGCAGCTCTAAGCATCCTCTTGTTGTTTGTGCATTTTAGGTAGTCCACTTGTGAGATGTCCCAGCCTCAGATGCCGGAGGCCAGGTGGGTGCAAGCTTAAGGTATAGGTGTGACATACTTCAGTCAGAGCAGGGAGGTTGTGGTTTCACAGTCTCTCAGCATGTTTTTTTGCTTTGTTTCTTTGCAGATGCTGCGGCTGCCCTAGGTGTGCCAAGGAAAAGAGGCAAGCAGGTGATTCAGCATTAAGGTGGGATGACTAATAGGCAAGCGGTGTGCAGCGGTGTGCTAAGAGTGTACCTTTTCATTTTGCAGGTATAGTCTGGGCCACCTCCGGAGACAGATGAAATTTGAGGTGAGCCCAGGACTGTAGAGGGAGATAAGATGCAATTGAGCTACAGGCCGTGGGACACACCTGCAGCATGTCATGGCAGCACAGAGAAGCTTGTCTTCGCCAGACCTTAAAAGGAAGAAATGCCACATGGCAGATGCCCTATGGAGAGGATCCTGCCAGAGCCTGCCAGACAAGTGAACACCATGTAATTACCCCCATATAAGGACATTAATGTATGTTGCTGACATGGCAATGTGTGATAGGTTGCTTAGTGAAGAAATACCATATAAGGAAAGATGGTGTTTTGAAGAAGTGTTTATTGCAAAAAGCAAGCTCTTTTTATACATCTCAGTATCCCCACTGATCTGAGTCCATGCAGTTGTCACAAATGGTGCTCCGAATTGGGACTTAAATAAACAACTAGTGGTTGTACTGGTGATGACACTCAGCTGAACTTTATGGGGGGGCTGAAATGAAGCCCAGGGGGCTGAAATTAAGCCCGTGGGCATGCCAATAGACCTTTCTGCAGGATGGAAGGTAAACAGTCAAGAACTATGGGGAGTGATGTATCCCAGGAACAAAAGGACATCCTAGAGACATAGAAACTGATTTTGAAAAAACACAGCAGGAAAATTCAATCTACAAATTTGAACAGACTTGCTATGGGCTAAAAACTGTGATCCGACTTTAAATAGTACCAGTGTTTTTGACCCTCGGACATGGGGTGCTTTAGGGGACACTGTGGGACCAAGCTACATGGGGTGACAGAGTGCTGGCAGAGCTTTTATGTCCATGGTGGGCAGTATGCGAGGCGCTCATGATGCATGCGGCACCCGGAGACTAGAAAAAGGACTCTTGTGCTGCCGCAGCAGCTGTGCTGGCCCCTTCTGTGCTGCTGTTGAGCAAAATACAAAGCTCTAATCCTAAGCTTGTTGAGGCTGTGGGAGGAGAAGCGGAGGATGGTACCTGGTCCCCTGATCCGTTTGATCCTAGGTGGGAGCCTGATCTTTTCCTCCCTGCTCCACAGGATCTATGGGTAGCGGTGAGAAAACAAGCTGCCACAGAGGGGGATGCGGATTTATTGCATGCTTTTCCAGTTACTTACCAACCCAATCAACCACCTGGATGGGAAGGCTTGCCTTACGGTATCATAAAAGAGCTGGGTTGCTCTTCCTAAGACAATGGCATCAGTGCCTCTTTTGCTATTAGTCTTTTGGAAACTGTGGTGAACTCATATGATTTGGCACTGCAAGACTTAAATCAAATTGTGCGAATTATGCTGATGGGTATACAATTCACTGTCTGGATGTCAGAATGGAGAGAGCTTTGCACTATTCAAGCTATGAACAATTTACAGCAATCCCAAGGGCACAGCAGCAGGAAGGTGCAGCCGCCATCTTGTGTGCCAGCTGAGCCCTGCAAGCTGCCCCAGCTCAGCCGCCCAGCCCATGCCGCTCCTGCTACAGCCATGGCTCCTGTCTCCTGGAATGTTGCCACAGTCTTGGACCCTCGTTGTCATTGATCTCAGGGATTTATTCTTACCATACCACTTTGTGACCCCCTTGTTATCTTAGAATGGATTTTTTTGCCTCACCAATTTGGAAAAAAACATTGTTTTCCACATAGAACTGATTTCAGTGTCAATACAGAGAGGTCGAGAGCACCTGCTTCAGCTTGATGGTGCTGATCCCCCTGATATTGATGACATGGATGAGGGTATTGAGTCTTTCATTAGTAAATTTGCAGACAACACTAAGCTGGGAGCATGTGTCCATCTGTTGGAAGGTAGGAGGGCTCTGCAGAGAGACCTGGAACGATTGGATGGATGGGCAGAGTCCAGTAGGATGAAGTTTAATAAATCCAAGTGCTGAGTCCTGCATTTTGGCCACAATAACCCCCTGCAACATTATAGGCTGGGCACAGTGTGGCTGGACAGTGCCCAGGCGGAAAGGGACCTGGGGGTTCTGGTCAATAACCAACTGAATGTGAGTCAGCAGTGTGCCCTGGTGGCCAAGAAGGCCAATGGCATCCTGGCCTGTATCAGGAATAGTGTGGCCAGCAGGAGCAGAGAGGTCATTCTTCCCTTGTACATGGCATTGGTGAGGCTGCACCTTGAGTATTGTGTCCAGTTCTGGGCCCCTCAGTTTAGGAAGGACATTGAGATGCTTGAGCGTGCCCAGAGGAGGGCAACAAGGTTGGTGAGGGGCTTGGAACACAAGCCCTATGAGGAATGACTGAGGGAGCTGGGGTTGTTTAGCCTGGAGAGAAAACTCAGAGGTGACCTTATCACTCTCTACAACTTCCTGAAGGATGGTTGTAGTCAGGTGGGAATTGGTCTCTTTCTTCAGGCAGCAACTGACAGAACGAGAGGACACAGTCTTAAGCTGCGCCAAGGGAAGTATAGGCTGGATATCAGGAAAAAGTTTTTTACAGAAAGGGTAATAAAGTACTGGAATGGTCTACCTGGGGAGGTGGTGGATTCACCATCTCTGAATGTGTTTAAGAAAAGACTAGATGTGGCACTTGGTTTAGTTGAGGCTAGGGTTGGGTAGGACTTGATGATCCTGGAGGTCTCTTCCAACCTAATGATTCTGTTATCTACTTACCCATGACTTAAGATTATTTAGATTGGCTGCAGCAACACTCACTGGCTTTTCAGGTTGCCCTGCAAGGGTTTTCTGGTCAATTGAATATTCATTTGCCTTTTCATACTTTGTTGAGCATCCTTCAGTATTGCCTCTGTAATGGCCATGGTTTGGATGCTCCTGTAATAATCCTGATTTGTAAGCTGTCCTTTCAAGCTGAAATGACTCAAAACCACTAGCTCTTTTCTATATTGCGTATTTTCAGTTCCTGTCCGTAGGCAGAAACATTCCCTTGTAATTGTAAGTTGTTTCTCAAAGTTCTGTCTGTTAAATCACTGTCTCCATTCATGGGAAGGAGATGTGTGTTGTTACCAGTTACTGGGTGTTTTGATCTGTCCCCCTGTTCACGGGGAAGATAAGCTCTTGTGAAGTCATGTTCCCAACTGATATTAAAAGAGGTTTTCTTGTAAGATATATTAAGGAAACCCTCCCAATCAAGGCTTAGGCTCTGGCCAAGCCCTGGCCCTGGCTGGTTGGGAAGTATACCATCAGACCTAGGTGTTTCTGCACTAAAAATGTAATCAAGTCACTTTGACTTTCTGATTTGGTCTTATAAAAGCTGGACTCCCTTTTGAGGTAAACTTGGAAACCTTTCCCAGGAAAGGTCCTCCAGGTCCTCACTGTGAAATGGGGCTCCCCAGTGATTGCAGACTTAGGGTGATGGTATTTAGGCAGTTGATGATATTACCTTGCTTATTTTTGCTTGGTGTGTGCTTATTGTTTTATTAAATGTATTGTTTTACTGTTCATAGTAAGAGAAGTGCATGTTATGTTACACATTTTACTGAATTTGGTAGGTTGAAATACATTCATGTTACAATTGATACCTTTTCCACATGTATTTTTGCTTCTACCCATACAGGTAAATGTGTGAAAGACGTTCAGTGTCATTTTTTGTCCACTTTTGCAGCCCTTGGAGTATCTGTCTCTGTAAGGAGTGATAATAGGCCAGCCTATGCATTCAAAGGGATGGCTGATTTTTTTCATTTGTGGGGAGTGTGCCATGTCACAGGTATTCCACATTCCCCTATGGGTCAAGCGATTGTTGAATGGGCCCATAGCACTCTCAAGTCCATGCTGTTGAAACAAAAAAGGGGGAGTCTAGGGATGAGATATACCCCCACGAAAGACTGCAGAAAGCTCTATATGTCCTTAATTTTTTGAATCACATTCAGAATGACCTAACCCCTGTCCAACGCCATTTTAGTGGATCACAGGCTTACTCAGAAAAAGCTCAAGTACTTATTAAGAATCTTGAAAGTGGAAAATGGAAAGGACCTTTTCCATTGATAACCCAGGGGCAAGGATATGCTTGTGCTTCCACAGATTTCGGTCCATGATGGGTACCTTCAAGGGTGGTCTGACCAGCCTTGGGTTACTCTGGCTTCATCATCAGCTCGTGGGGAAACTGAGGGAACAAGATGAATGGAGTTTGTTTGGTTCAGGCCATGGATCAACGTGTTTTAACGTTGAGTGTTTTGTTTTGTGATTATTTTTTCTATAGCTGATCAAGATCTGAAAAAAGAAATGGTAGTACAGTTTGAAACCAAACAAGGGGGAGATGTTGAGGGAGATAAGATGGAATTGAGCTATAGGTCGTGGGACACACCTGCAGCATGTCATGGCAGCACAGAGAAGCTTATCTCTGCCAGACCTTAAAAGGAAGAAATGCCATATGGCAGATGTTCTATGGAGAAGAGCCTGCCAGAGTCTGCCAGATGAGTGAACACCGTGTGATCACCCCCATATAAGGACATTAATGTATGTTGCTGACATGGCAATGTGTGATAGGTTGCTTAGTGAAGAAATACCATATAAGGAAAGATGGTGTCTTGAAGAAGTGTATAAAAAGAGTTTGCTTTTTGCAATAAACGTCTCAGTATCTCCACTGATTTGAGTCTGTGCAATCAGTTGTCACACGGGGCAGTGGTGTGGAGGAGCCTGGGGATTGCTCTTCTCGAGGGTGATAGCCATGTTTTCTGTTTTGTTGTCTTGCGCACCGTGAGCAGGTGCAGAGCTGAAGTTTGGAAACGGCAGATGAGTGATAAGACTCGGCAGTTACGAGGGAGAGGGGCGTTGCGGAAGAGGTGTCATTTTGGCGCATGGCATCACAGTCTGAATTTTCTTGTTCCCCATCTTTTGCAGTTGCCAAAGTGGACTGCGGGGAATGTACTGATGTCCATGGTGCTGACGCATTCTTTTCCATCGAGGATGGATTTTGTGCACTTGTCTTCAGAGAACTTAATTGCTGGGACCAGTGGATGGGTGTGGAAGGCCAGACAGCTACAGAAGCTTAACTGGGTAGCACTGCAGACCTTTTGGCCCTGGTACAGTGAAAACTGTGGGAGAGAGAAACTCAAGGCAAGAACAGAAGTGAAGACCATGTCTGTTGAAGCTGACCACTCTGACGAGAGAGAATGTAACAAGGACACTGCTAGCACAAGGAGATAACAAGGACTTGATAACCAAAAAGATTATGTTACTAAGGGAGCAGGGGCAAAGGGATCTGAGTGGAAAATTTTGTACAGAACGTAGAGACGTATAAATACTGGTTAACTAGTGTAATAAATGGGCTTTGCTTTGCTGGCATAGCAGACTCCATGTCTCTCAATCCCCACAGTTGGGAGAAGGGAAAAACCTTTGGAATCACAGGAGGCAATTTGAAGTTAGCTTAGAGGAGAGGGTTGTTGTGGGACATCCCCTGTAAGTAAAGGGAGAGGGTTTCTCCTCAGCATCACCTGAACCTTTGCCAGGCAGGGCAGTTCCAATCTATCTCTGTGTTCTCGTGAGCTTCTTGTCATTGGCCTTAGAGTGTCTATGTCATTGTCTTGGTTTGAAAGACAGGTGTCTGCTAAGGAAGGCAGGAACCTCCCTTGGAATGGAAAAAAAGACCCCCTTCCCTACAAATTGTTATGATTTTGAAAATAAGGGGCTTTCAGGCAAAAATATGAGAAAAGAAAGAACAGGTTTTTTTCTACTATGTGTAACAAGGCCAACAAACAACAAGTATGGTATTAACAACAAACAGAACCAGAAATCCAGTAGCAACCTTCTCAACTGCAGGCACTTTCCCCTTTGGTGTAGTTACGGTTGCAGCTGGCAAGGGCACTGGCAGGTGTGATGATTCCCTCATGGCTGCAGGGGGCACTGTGGCATGAGTCCAGCCATCTTTTCTCCACATAGACAATGCCAGACGCAGCAGGCAGAAAGGGATGGAGAAGGGGCTTCCTTTATGAACTCCCAGGGGCAGCCGATCTTGGTGCCCCCTCTGGATAGCAAAAGGAGCTGTAGCAGGGACCTCAGAGTAGCATGCTGGGAAGGCAGGGATGTGCAACGTCTCAGAGCAGTAGATGAGTAGTATCAGAAACTCGGCAGCTGTAGCTGGAACCGCGGGGCATCCACAGGCAGGAAGAGGATGAGAGTTACAGTGTAGCAAAGAAACCTCAGAGCAGTGGCAGAGAAAACAGCAAGGGCTGGGCAGTGGCCGCCCAGCTCCTGAGCATGGTTGAGAGAGAAAGACTCCCTTGGAGGGGGAGGGGGGCTCGAGGAACCTGGGTTTTTCCCCTGAGGTACCCAAGCAGATAGTGAAAGTCCTTTTTTAGTGAGGTAGAGTAATAAGGTCCCAGTTCAGTGGTTGCTCTCATGAGCAAAAGCTCACCCCACAGCAGAAGCAGGATCAGGCTGGGGTAGCAGCAGTGAATTCCTCCCCCCCTCCACAGACAGCAGGCCAACCATCCTCCTCCAAAGCCTAGAGAGAGAGAGGTAGGAGCTGCACCCAATCCCTTTTCCCCACCCCAATTTTTGAGGTATCTCTGCCCTTCCCAGACAAACCCTCAGGTAAAAAGAGAGAGCAGCCAGCTGGACCCCTCCCCTGAGCTGTGGCCACTGCTTTTGTCTCTCTTAAGTACCTGGTCGTTATTGTGTCCTAGCAACACATATGGGAGAAAATTCTTTGAGAGAAAGAAACAAAAGGAAGAATCCTAACCCAACAGTCATCATGGATCTTTTCACCCAAGGAGCCTGCCTTCGGGCCTGGCGCAATTGCCACCAATCACCATGGTCTCAATTTTACTTGCCATAGTAGCTGCACTCAAGTGCTTCCAAGCGTAGCACTCATGCACCTTGCATCTTGGGCGTTTGTCGGTTGGTCACATTTTGCGATGTCACTTCAGCCTTTGGCGGCAGAACCTTTGTATCACCTGACAGTCATTGTCTCCTTCTCTAGGCCTACTGAGCTTCTCAAGCATCCTCTTAACAGCTTTGGCACTAACTTCTTGTAAGGAGTTATGTTTCACTGTCACATGCTTTTGCTGTAGAGTCTTCTTTCCTTCAGTATCATCAGCCTCTGACTCATCTTGTACTAGGAATCTTGAGTCCTTAAGGTGAAACTGCTGGGCAGTTGTGTCAGTTATGTAGTTTGTGTCCATGTTATGCAGTTTGTGTCCATTGTCTTCTGTGTTATAGGATTTTGTTATGTCTCAATGCTTTATTGGCATCATTCTGGACCATATCGGCAGCAGGGGTCTCTACTTGCATACTTTCCCAGATTGGGCTTATTCCAGCATGTTATAAATAAGGTATTAATTCACCTTTTTTCAGCAGCCTTGAATGTATGTATCAGTTAAATGTACTCCTCAGTGTACCCCCCATGCAGCAATCTGTTCATGGTTGAGAGAAATGCCATTCCCCAAGCAGATATTAATGATGGCACAACAATGGAGGGTGGACCAACAAACCAGAGACCAGGACAATGACGATAACAATCCAGTCATCATGCCCAGATAAGCATCATGCCCAACCATCAGGGACATCCACATCTATGCCCCAACCAGGAAAATTCAATCAAAACTCTGAAAAATGAGGTTCACTTTCTTGGAAAAATTTAGAAGTTTAATAAAAAAATAAAAAGAAAATAGACAATTAGAAGAGATAAAAGCAAAATACATTTTCTCGGCCAAGGGTGCCAGGCACAGAACCAGCCAGCAGCACACCGTTAACAAAGAGTTTTTCCCTTTAAAAACATCAGCATGTTGCATATTTAAAAATTCACATGCATGATTCAAACATTCCTTTTGAGTGTGAATTTCTTTGTTTAGTCCCAACTCCCCCCCAACCATTCCCTCCAGCAGACTGTCTTTGGGTGTCTCCATTCCATCTGATAATACAGATCCATAAATTCTTCTCCTGGGGTTCTGGTCATCTTCATTTGGACAAGATACTTGATAACAGAAGCTCAATAGCTTTTTGGTCAGCAATGTTCATGCAGGAATGAAGGATAACACCTCTTTCTTCTGGTCTGGCGAGTCTTTTACTTCTAACACTATGTTACAATTATAAAAGAAAATATATATTCATCACATTTCTAACTTCTATTAATAAAAGAAAATACAGTACAATCTTTTTACATTATACATACAATGTTCATTTTAATATTTGTGAAAAGCCAACTATATACAATGCATTTATAACAATAACCCCCTCCTTTTTTTTTATAATTCGTCTTGAGCCATATTCCTTGTTTTCTAGCCTCCATTATTCTCTCATCATTCCCCCCCCCCCCCCAATCAATTTTGCTTCTTCAAAGGGGTCTTCTATATTATTTTGTTTCTTTAATACCATGATCTTTTGTGCTGTTCCAGTTGTAGCCAATTTTCGGTCCATAGGCATTGTTACCACTTGCATGCCTTGAACTACACTTGTGATCAGCCGAATAAAATAAGAAATTAAACAAGGAAGAAATATCAGGCCAGCAGTAGCACATTAGAGAAAAAAATCCTAGCTTTTTCCACCATTCTATTCCCAATAGGTTATCCCACCAGCTAGCTTTTAGCATTGATTCCCATCTTTGAACCGGTATGTGAGCTATTTTTCTAATATCATTGACTATATCTAGAACAGCATCCCCATTGTCATCTATTTTCAAACAACAATCTGATGTATTAAATTTTCCACAAACACCCCCTTCTTCAGCTAGTAAATAATCTAAAGTCAACCTTTTTTGATATACTGCAGCCCTTGTTTGGCATTGTTGACTTGATATTAATTCCAATGCCTGACCAGTTTTGTTTGTTATTACTTCTACAACAGCCTGGAGACTTATGATGCGGTTCAGCATATAAATTGGGATTCGAAAGCCCCAACTCCCATCCTGTGCCCAGGTGGCTGGCCCATATGTTTCTAATATGCCTTCAGGGGGCCATTCTTCATCCCCCCATTTTTGGAATCCTCCAATCAAATCCCTCTTATTTCTTTTAAACTCCTCATAAACTGGTATCCCTAAGTTATCTCCATTTGGTCCTGGTAAAAGAAAGAATCCTGGCTGTATAATTCCCAAAGTGCAGCTCCCCTTCCACTTAGAGGGGAGTCTTGGGTATGCTCTCTTTCCACATATCCAAAACAAGTCATCTGGTGCTTTCCAATAATCATTTTCCTGTCGATTTATATTCTCCCAGAATTTGGATATCTCTGGGTGTGCTGGTTTGAAAGCAAAACTAGTGAAAGACTCCAAGTCAGAAACACAATTTAATAAGAGGAAAAGAAAAGAAATAAAAAAAAGTAAAAAAAAAATAAAAGTAATAGTACAAAAAAACCCCACTGACAGAGTCAGAATACAACCTGACACCTTGTTAGGGTGGTAGTGGCAGTCCAGATGAGATGGTCTTGTCAAAGCACTGATTCCTGTAGAAACGTCTGGTAGCTCTTGTAAACTCTGGGCATCCAATGGTTAAAAGCTGCCTGTGCTGTCGCAAACCCTGGATTATATCCAGGTGGGAATGCTTGGCTCCTCCCCCTGGGTGGAGCATCACCCAATGGGATAATATCATTCTATGAGTCATGCAGTGGGTCTTTGATGGCCCATTAAACAGAGATAACTCCCAGAGGGAGTTATCTATGAGTCCTGTGGCAAGGCATTGTTAGGCTCATTAACAGAAGATAAGGAAAACACTGCCCCACCTTGGCTCCAACGGCTCATGGGGATAGAATACATACCTTTGTTACCAGTGAGATAAAATTATGTTGTTTGTATAAAACAGGTCGTGTAGTAGTAGTTATGCTAAGGCTTAGTTTTAGCTGTTCCTCATGTAGGCCCTAGAAAATGTTTGAGAATGTGCAGAGAATGTACTGAGAAAGGAAGAAAACAATGTTCATAGAGATCAGTCAAGCATGCGGAACATACAAAGTTTGCAGGTAGTTTCCTAGAGATAAAGTTGAAATAGAATATGTTTAGTGGTGGGAGTTAAGCAACAAAATTAATCTATAGTTTTAAGTTAGACAACCTTTTAAGATTTATAGTTTAGGGGGATTGTTATTTGAGTAACAAATGTAACAGTTGTATAACTGCTTTGAAGTAAAGAATGTTAGTTTTGCACGTAGCCTTATGAAGTAATCTTTGTAAAAGGGTATAAAAGCTGAAGATCTGATGGAAGGTCTCGAGACTCTGATTTGAGACATTAGTCCCCGGTCCCCGGGGCCTCAAATAAAGCACCGCATAAACTAACTTTGTTGGTTTGTGTTTTACCTCGGTATCGAGCAACAGTTTTCTGGCGACCGCGGCAGGACTCCGGAGGTGGCTGGGGCGGTTCGCGGACCGATCCACTCCACGCCGGCACCAGGTGATTCCTGGGGAGACATCGACCCGTGCCCAACCCCTGCGCCTGACGGACGACTGTGACAGGTAAGCCCGAAGGTGCTTTATTCTTTGGTATTGGGGTGCCTGCCTGATAAGACGAAGAAGTGGTCCTCGCAAGGTTGGGCAAAAGACGTCAATGGTTGTGGTAAGCCTAGGCGCTAGCCATAAGACGTGGTGAAAACTACGCTGGTCCAGCACTTGTCTCATAAAGACAAGAATTGGGGTATTGTGGTTATAAGGTGAAAAATATTGTGTTGTATTGTGTTAAGTGTGTCTGAGTGTAGTGTGTGTTATGATGCCGTTTAAAACTTTTAAAGCGCTTGCTTCCTCCGGTATGGAAATCCCTGATGATTCACCTTTGGAGTGTTTGTTAAAGAAATAGAAACAGGGAAATTTTAGTCAAGAACTACATAAGAAAAAGTTAATTGATTATTGTAATAATGTGTGGCCTCAATATGATATTGATGGGATGCAATGGCCTAAGAATAGTACTTTGAATCCTGACATTATTACCCCCCTAATGCATTTCTTACAGAATAATGAGAAATGGGATGAGATACCGTATTTGGACTTGTTTTATTACTTAAAAGAGAAACCAGAGTGGCAAAAGGAATGTGGAATAATGATAATAGAAACAGTGGAGAATGGGTGTCCAGGATGTAAGAATCGGGAGGGATGTAAAAGGTGTTCAGTAAGATTTAAGGAGCCAGAAGAAGATATGTCTTTACTAGTATCTCCGAGTGCCCCGCCGTCAGACTCCTCTTCAGAGGAAGATGAGGACGAGTCTGGGGAAGAGTCAGGAGAGAATTTAGATAATGGAAAGGGGGGCATAGAAAGTGAAAATAGACAAAGAACCCCTATATCTGAGAGAACTCGAAGGGGGCGGATGAAGGAGAAAAGGGGGTTACGACCACATTTAATAGCACCATTGCAGGAGGCTATGAGACCTGGGAGAAAAACAGTAATAATAAAAGTCCCATTTTCACCAAATGATCTAATGATTTGGAAACAGTCAGCCGGGTCATATCGGGAGGATCCAGACCGAGTGGCACGGGTAGTAAAAATGGTAATAAAGACTCAGAACCCTGATTAGAATGACTTACAGGTATTATTAGATACAATTATAGATTCTACAGAAAAGGAAATGATATTTAGAGTAATGACTGAAAAGGCTCGGGAAATGTTACGGTTGCGTGTAGTGGAGGGAACATTAAATGAACTGGTGCCTAAGGAAGATCCGGAGTGGAATCCCAACTCAGATGAGGGGGGTTATCGATTAAAATAGTATCAAGAATTATTAATTGAAGAGGTAAGAGCTGGGATACCTAAAACATTAAACTAGTCCAAGTTATATTCAGTAAGGCAGGAAAAGAATGAGTCTCCGTCGGCCTTTTTAGAAAGATTAAAGGAGACAGCACGGCGGTATACAAATTTAGAAGTTGAAGGGGAATCAGAGAAATTGCAGTTAGCATTGATATTTATGGGACAATCACAGGAAGATATTAAGAAGAAATTACAAAAATTAGAGGGAGAGGATACTCGGAATTTAGAGAAGCTGTTGGAGGTGGCATAGAAGGTATATAATAATAGGAAGAAGGAAACTGCTAAGAGGCAGCAAGCGAGCATGTTGGCTGTATTGCAACAAACCACTAGGGGTAGTATCCGAGGCAAGGGAAGGGGCCGTAGACGAGGAAGAGGAGGATTTGAGTTAGGACAAAGCATGGGAAGAAGAGGATTAAGAAATCAAGGGGTAATAGGACAAAACGTAATGAGGGGACAAGGGAAGTTAGGAATTGACCAATGTGCCCTATGTAGAAATAGGAGACATTGGAAGAATGAATGCCCACTTAACGGAGGCATGGGAAACAATAACCTAGAGGTTGAGAGAGGACAGGTAAGGGCAATGAACCCTTTTGCGGGAAGACCACAAGATGTCGCTCAAGCTTTTGTGTTGGGAAATTATCAAAATCAGAGCTGACTAGATCGAGATTTGAAGGTAGTATTAGAGGTAGAAGGAGAACCAGTAGAGTTTAAAGTAGATACGGGAGCCACGTATTCGGCAATAAATACTCAAATCAGACCACTGAGCGAAACAAAAATCCAAGTGGTGGGGGTGACAAGAAAAGTGGAAGAAAGAGCATTTTTGCGACCCTTAGATATAAAGTTTAGAGAGAAAGAATTTGATCATCAATTTTTATATATGCCTAACAGCCCGGAGTCGTTGTTAAGAAAAGATTTGTTGTCACTGTTGCAGGCAAAGATAATTTTTGAAAAAGGGAAAGTAAAATTAGAAATACCAGAAGAACATATAGCTAAAATTTTTGTAATTAAAGAAGTAAAAGGAGCCACCTTACCTCCTGAAATAGAACAGGCAGTAGTACCTTGAGTCTGAGAGACAAGAACTCCAAGAAAGGCAAAGGCAGCGCAACCAGTAGTAGTAGAATTGAAAGAGGGAGCACGCCCAGTAAGAATAAAACAGTACCCAATAAAGTTAGAAGCCAGAAAAGGGGTTGCCCCAATGATTACTCAGTTTTTGGTGCTAAGAATTTTAGAAGAATGTGAGTTAGAATTTAATACTCCTATTTTTCCTGTAAAGAAACCGAATGAGAAGTACAGATTAGTCCAAGATTTAAGAGCAATAAATAACATTACTAAGGACATACACCCTGTGGTGGCAAATCCATATACATTGTTAACATCTGTATCTGAAAAATACCATTAGTTTACAGTAATTGATCTCAAAGATGCTTTCTTCTGCATCCCTCTGGCATCTGAAAGTAAGAAATATTTTGCCTTTGAGTGGGAAAATCCAGAAACCGGACAGAAAAGACAACTTACTTGGAGCCGCCTTCCTCAAGGATTTAAGAATTCACCTACTATATTTAGAAATCAATTAGCCCGTGAGCTAGAAGAGTAGAAGATGAATCAGGTAAAAGAATCGCCTTTTTCATATGTTGTTCTGCAGTATGTTGATGATATCTTTTTAGCTGCAACTGACCAAGAAATATGTCTTAAATTAACAAATGAACTGTTGAATATGCTGGGACAAGCTGGTTACCAGGTTTCCAAAGAAAAAGCCCAATTAGTGAGGACTAAAGTTATATATTTAAGCTGCGAAATCTCACGAGGCGTAAGAAGGCTGAGAACAAATCGAATACAGGCTATTTGTGCTATACCCACTCCCCGAAACCACCAGGAACTGAGGTCTTTTCTAAGAATGGTCGGGTGGTGCCGCTTGTGGATTCCTGACTTTAGACTTAAAGCAAAACCCCTCTATGAGGCAGTTAAGGAACCAGAGCTGAAATGAGGAAAGGCACAGAATAATGCATTTCAGAATCTCAAGCAGGCATTGAAAGAAGCCCCAGCCCTAGGATTACCTGATCTTACGAAAGATTTTCAGCTGTACGTGAACGAAAGGCAGAAATTAGCCCTGGGAGTGTTGACTCAGAGATTGGGATCCTGGAAACGCCCTGTGGGATACTTCTCCAAACAGCTGGATGCAGTAAGTACTGGATGGCCGGCTTGTTTACGGGCGGTTGCTGCAACTGTTCTCTTGATACAAGAGGCCAGAAAGTTGACCCTGGGAAAAAGAATAGAGGTATACGTACCCCACATAGTGATAGCTGTCTTGGAACAAAAAAGAGGACATTAGTTATCCTCTAGCAGAATGTTACAGTATCAGGCCCAATTAAGAAAACAGGATGATATTGAATTGAAAATGACTAATCATCTTAATCCAGCAGAATTCCTCAGATCAGAACAAGAGGAAGGGGAGTTAGTGCACGACTGCGTAGAAACCATCGAGCAGGTGTACGCTAGTAGAAAGGACCTGAAGGATGAGCCATTGGAAGACCCTGAGTGAGAGCTGTATACCGACGAGTCCAGTTTTGTAGAAAATGGAACCAAGTATGCTAGATATGCAGTAGTAACTGTACAACAGGTAGTGGAGGCGAAAGCACTACCCCCCGGAACCTCGGCTCAAAAGGCTGAAATCAGGGTGTTGACAAGAGCCCTGGAGCTGAGCCAGGATAAAAGAGTAAACATCTAGACGGACTCAAAATATGCATTTAGGGTAATTCATGTGCACGGGGCCATATAGAAAGAGAAGAGACTTTTGAATTCGCAAGGGTCTCTAATTAAGCACCGGGAAGAAGTGTTGCTCCTGCTAGAAGCAGTTCATAAACCACGGGCGGTTGCTGTGATGCATGTGAGAAGTCATCGAAATGAAGAAAGAAAAACATTTCAGGGAAATCAGCTGGCAGATCAAATAGCAAAACAAGTTGCTAGAGAGGTATAGACTCAATTAGCTCTAGTGCCAACCCGAGCTAACCCTGCTATGTCCCTCATAGAACAGAAACCAAGTTATTCACCTGATGATGAGAAACTAGCAGAATTTGTGCAAGCCCGAAAGAATGTAAAAAGATAGTATGTGACTGCAACCGGACAAGTAGTACTACCAGTAAAAATCATGAAGACAATTTTAAAAATAGAACATAACAAATGCCATTGGGGGGCAGAAGCACTAGTTAAGTTTCTTAAAAATGAGATAATTTCAAATCAGATGTTAACAATAGCAAAAAGAATAAATGCAAGTTGTCCATTGTGTATAAAAAACAATCCAGTAGTGAGAAAACAGATAGTGATAGGGAGATTACAAGTGGGTCCACAGCCAGGAGATTATTGGCAGGTTGATTTTTCTGAGTTACCTAAAGCGCAAAGTTACAAATACCTTCTAGTATATGTTTGTACTTTCTCAAGTTAGCCCGAAGCTTTTCCCTGCAGAACCAATCAAGCGAAAGAAGTAGTTAAAACCTTGCTGAAGGAGATTATTCCTAAGTTTAGAGTACCGTTAGGGATGTCATCCGACAGGGGTCCACACTTCATTGCAGAGATAGTGCAGGACATAGCTCAGATGCTGGGTATTACATGGAACCTACATACACCCTAGAGACCCCAATCAAGTAGACAGGTAGAGAGGATGAATCAGACATTGAAAAATCAGATTAAAAAGATTTGTCAGGAAGCAAAAATTCAGTGGCCTCAAGCACTGTCCCTGGCGTTGCTCAGAATCAAGATTAAACCTAGAGAAAAAGTAGGCGTAAGTCCGTACAAGATTCTGTACGGCAAACCTTACCATGCAACAGTATATAAAGAAGATCCGCACCTAGTAAGAGATCAAGTGTTACTAAATTATGTATTATCTCTAAACAAGACTCTTACAGCCATTAGAGGAGCTCTGCAGTAGAACCGACCCTTGCCGTTAGAGAATCCGGCACATGACATCTTGCCAGGAGACCAGGTGTACATAAAGAATTAGAACACAGAACCTTTAAAAGAAACATGAGATAGACCTCACCAGGTGATCATGACTACCTATACCGCCGTCAAAGTAGAAGGAATCGACAACTAGATCCATTACACCCGAGTCAAGAAGGTTCCTTCACGGTGAGAGGTGCAGCCTTTGTCTCCAACCCGAATAGTGTTCCGAGCAAAGCCTTAAAGATGGTCCTTCTGCTGAGTATTATACCAATGAGTAGTGCATTTGTAGCGATTACTGTTCCTGAACCCTTAGTGGTTACTGTAGAAAATGCAAGTCTAAAGTTAACATGTTTGTTTTCTGATAACCAAGGAGCTAGATCCGAAGAGGTAAATGTCAAGTAGAAACAAAGACCTGAAGTGGTAGAAGAAAGAGTAACAATGTATTAGGATATGTACCGACAGGAAAGAAATACAACCCTGCAAATATCCAAAATCCAAAGACATCAGAGTGATCGATATAAGTGTGCGGTATAGATTAGAGATAGTTTTGATTATAGAGATTTTGAAGTGCGAGTATTGACTCTGAAAAGAATAGTTGCAAAAGAATTCCCAGTGAATGTCATGCCAATCAATGCTCAAGTAGACATGTAAGACAGACCCCCGCTTAGAATCAATTGTACCTTTAATTTAGAAAAGATCTGTAGTCAAAGAGTGCAAGTTAAGTAGTAGAAAAAGAATAGTGAGCAGCTATAAGATAGACAGACATCAGGGGTCAGCTGGTGGGTTGATAGATTAGTGAAGAGAGGCTGGTTGAATATTACTGACCCTCGGATTGAAGAATCAGAAGAAGAATATGTCTGTGTAGTCTCTTGTAAGATAGATAGTAATTATAGACTGAGAAGAGTTGTTGTGAGACCACATCAAAATGAAGGATTGAAGCCCCAACATGAAACATATTCAGCAGTAGAGAGAAGAAATGTGATAATTAGTTGTAGAATCAATTCAGGTGTAAAATTTACTGATTTTAGATGGTGGTTTAGTAGAAATTTAAATTCAGGGGAGAAATACCAAATTCAGAGAAAGATAGAAAGATCGATTGTATTAATTATCAGGGATGCCCAAAGACAGAAAGATGAAGGTAGCTATTAGTGTTAGATTGCAAAAGATGATTGGTGGGGACATGGAGTAATGACAGTTTATATGAAAAAGATACGAGCAACTAGGCAAGTTCCGGAAATAGAGAGTTTTATGCGAGAAACTGATCAAGAAAATTTGGTAGTAAGATTAATTCGTGATTTTAAGAAAGTCCAAAATGTGACAGCAATAACAGCATGTTTACCCATGCCACATGCAGCTAGAGATCCTATACCATGGAGAATTATACCTGTGGCTGAAATGCCAAGCGCATTTGCCAATGTGACCTGGAATTGTAAATTTGTGACCCGACAAATACAAGAATGAGTAGAAGGCTGTACGCTCATACAGGAGATATCTAAGCAGCAGTGTGAACAAATGCCTGGGTTTCTTGAATAGATAGATAAACCTCTTAATCCTAGGTACAAGTACCAATGTGTGTTGAGACAACCTGTAAAGTACCCTTGCAATAAGATGCCAATTAGATATACATAGAACAAAAGGGAAGAAGTATGCCAAAATGTTACACACCTTACAACCATGGAAGAGTGGGAAGTGATATGAAGACCGAGCCTGTTAGAAACTTATAGTTATATAGATCATATTCATTAGTGTATCCAGTAGATAGGAAAGAAAAATCAAACTTA
The DNA here is from genome assembly GCA_021534815.1 of Acrocephalus arundinaceus. Lineage (NCBI taxonomy): Eukaryota > Metazoa > Chordata > Aves > Passeriformes > Sylviidae > Acrocephalus > Acrocephalus arundinaceus. Next base: position 6,076,932 of record JAJEOU010000260.1, read on the forward strand.
CCAGACCATCAGGACCACACAAGAAGCCTAGAGACAGTATAAGGAGTCAAAAGACATATAGAACTGTACTCAAATATATACTTGTGATACACCGGCAAAGCAAATAGGGCTAATGCCAGTAAAATTATTATTGCAATGGAGATGTGAATGTAAGAGATATAATCACACACTAAGAGAATCAATTAAAAAAGCTATAGATTGTAAGACAACAACCGTAAGAAGCCCAAGAAACCTTGTGTAAGTAATAAGACATGAGCAATAGACCACGCATATGCCCATTGATAGTCCCGTAACTCAGATTACTCTAGGGGTGCCAACTTTATGTCCTTATTAGAAGCAAACAAGACTGACCGATGATGAAATGCAAAAACGTTTACAGAGAGAAGTAAGAGATGACACTGAATCAAAAGATGAGTGGCATGAGCCGTCAGAGGGGGTAAAGTTCAGATAGATACTTGAGTCATTGTTCCCACCCATTTCAACATATCGAAATAAAGAGATGCTTTATCGATTATTGAGACAAACAGAAAGGTTAGCTGCAGTTACCAAAAAAGAGTTTAAAGATCTAAATTTGCAGTTACAAGCTACTACGAAGATGACTGTTCAGAATCGAATGGCATTAGACATGACTTTGTTAAAAGAACATAGAGTTTGTAGATATTTGCAGAGAAAACAAGACCATTGTTGTGTACATATCCCAAATGTTACTGAAGAGGTAGAGAAAGATATTAGCCAATTAGATCAAATTGAATCAAAAATACATGAGACTCAAAAGGATGCTGAACACAATTAGATTAGAGCAATATTTAGTTCATTAGAGATCCAGGTCTCTAGTTAGATATCGTCTGTAATACAGTATGTAATTATGATCATAGTTATGATAGTTGTTGTATTTAGAGCATATAGATGTCTTTTAAGAGCCATAGTGAAGGAAAGAGCACACACGAAGAAAGTGATAAGGGCGATGACTCGCAAGGAAGTGATTTCGCCTCGAATCTCCGAGAAACCATCTACATCACCGTCATACCTAGAGACATCGACATAAAAGATTGAGCATCCTTGCGAAGAATCGAAGAATGCTCAAAAGAGGAGACTTGTTACCAGTGAGATAAAATTATGTTGTTTGTATAAAACAAGTCGTGTAGTAGTAGTTATGCTAAAGCTTAGTTTTAGCTGTTCCTCATGTAGGCCCTAGAAAATGTTTGAGAATGTGCAGAGAATGTACTGAGAAAAGAAGAAAACAATGTTCATAGAGATCAGTCAAGCATGCGGAACATACAAAGTTTGCAGGTAGTTTCCTAGAGATAAAGTTGAAATAGAATATGTTTAGTGGTGGGAGTTAAGCAACAAAATTAATCTATAGTTTTAAGTTAGACAACCTTTTAAGATTTATAGTTTAAGAGGATTGTTATTTGAGTAACAAATGTAACAGTTGTATAACTGCTTTGAAGTAAAGAATGTTAGTTTTGCACGTAGCCTTATGAAGTAATCTTTGTAAAAGAGTATAAAAGCTGAAGATCTGATAGAAGGTCTCGAGACTCTGATTTGAGACATTAGTCCCCGGTCCCCGGGGCCTCAAATAAAGCACCGCATAAACTAACTTTGTTAGTTTGTGTTTTACCTCGGTATCGAGCAACACCTTGGGCACAATTTTACATTGTAACCTAGGACACTGGGATCCCAAAATGAGGTTTTTTTCCTGTATCATTACATTGAAAAAGTCCAGCTTGATTATTATATCTACAATTTCCCTCCTTCATTTTCTTTTGAGTCTAATACTCAGTTGGTTCTTCTGGAATCTACTATGTAAAAGTTCCATTGCTTACCTTATATCTTTTACACGGAGTCTTTCCCACATCATTAAGAAAATTTTTCCCAGTGCACCAGAGACATTCTTCCCCTATCACTGTTGAACTTAAAATCCACCATTCTGGTCGGTTTCCCCCTTTTATATTTGTCTGGTTCCACTTAAGGAGTTCAACCGGGCCTAAACTACTGCCTTTCCATGGCCGCTCCTCTGACATCAAAGCCCCTCCACAGACCCAACAGTTGGTTATGTTAAGCTCCTTATTTATTCCTTCCCCAACTCCACAAACAGATTTTTCCCCAATCTCGAGATGTCTCCTTCTTTTTCTCACTGCTGGTCCAGTTTCATATACAAATCTTGAAGTGAAATTTGCACAGAGTTAGATTGCTGTGCTGGCTTGGTCTTTTTGCTTACCAGTTGCTCTTTTACTAAATCTTGGACTTCACTCCCAACAGCATATGTGAAACAAATCCATCTTTCCCCTTTTGGACATTTACTTCCTAACATGTCACCACTTGTTCCCAAATTTTCCGTAATCCAGTATTTTCTCCCATTGTGAACTCAATTATTTAATTTGGATGCGTTATATCAGTGACTGTTGATATGGGTGTGTGTAATGAGGAAGTAACCTCGGTGTCTCTCCATATACAGTTTTCGATAGCATCTGTGACATGACTTTGCCAATATCCCATAAGGGAAAAGACAAAAAATGAGTGACAGAAAAAGGAATAACAGAGGTCCGGTATGGCTTATACCTCCACCTCCCATGCCTATGGGGTTGTGACCCACAGCAGGTGCATGTGATTTTCTCGGTGGCAAGTATAGTGGTCACCCGGTCTTGCCTTCTATTTCCTTGTCACTTCCTTTTTGTTAATTTCCAGGCAAATCATCTTTGACGATGCTTCCTAACTGTAGTTTCCTACTGTTCTTCAGGTATTTCCCACTCAACAGGCACCAGTAATTCCCATCCACAAAGCAAAGTTACTATTTCAGCTGTTTTTAGTTCTACCAGGATGGGGAAAAATTTGTCACCTGGCATTTCATACAATGAGAGCGTCGCTTTTGTGAACTACAATACCAATTTTTCCACAGTTTAAACTTTTACATTTAACCTAGCTAGCATGTCCAGTATTGGGATGAATCAGACAGGGTATGTAGTATAATTCTGATGGAGGTAGTAACTCCTCTTCTCTAGTGTATGTCACAAGCTAAGGTGAGAATATAAGAACCTTCTGACCAAAACAGTCCTGATCCTCCTGTTTGAAGTGGAAGTATTCCTCTCTAAGGGGGATATCAGAGGCATACTTTCAATGTTACAGCACCTTTTGAAAGCTTCCACCCTTCTTGAACTGCAACCAGGATTAAGGGACGGGTTAAAAGGAAACTAAAAAAACCCAAGGAAAAATACTCAGTAATAAGAATAACCTAAACTACAGAGTGAAAAAAAAGGAAAAACTATTTTACTCCTTTACTTCTTTCTTCTAGTAAATATTCTGAGGTTAGAACATTACAATACTGAAAATTTCTGGTGGGCAGATCCCCTGCCCAGTTTATTCTTGGCACAGGAAGACAATGGACTCTTGCTGCTTCTGAAGATTTCTCTCAATACCTTAGGAGAACTTGGGAAGACACATCCCTACTTAAGACAAAACATTTACCCAACTTGCTATGCATTGATTTGAGAGATTAGAAACTTTTCAGAAACCTGATGAAAATTCTCCTGATATTTCTTCCTATATTTCACTACAGGAGAAAGTGTGATATTCTCTTGTGTTTAAAAAACAAAAAAAAAAACTAATTATGAAAATTCTCTCAATAATCACACACAAAGGACCCCACAAAAACTATCTCTATTAATATAAAGTGATATAATTAGTACTTTAAAATATTATTGATCTACCTACTTGGAAGAGCAAATCTTTATATCTTCTGAAACTCTTAAAAAGTTGTCTCTTTATTACTTGAGAACTTTCATTATAAATATGGCAGAATTAGACTTCTTCTAATATCTAACTGCATTTTTCTTATGGGTATTGTGATAAACAGGGCAGGAGATTTTTCTCCTTTTAAAAGCCTTTATTGTGATCAGCTCAGGGTGGGGGCCCGACGGGTCGAGCACGCGCTGCTGCTGCTCCCAAAAGCAACTCGGAGGAGGAGGTGTGCAGCAGCTTCGTCCACTGGAGTGCAGGCAGAGTCAGGTTCACGGTCCTCACGGCAAATCCTGAAGGCTTACCCTGGCTCTGAAGGTCTGGGGTCCCTCTCTGGACAATGTCTTTGAGAGTTAGTGTGAGGGGGTGAAAACCGCTCAACCTTGGGACGGGGTAGTCTTCCTCCTTGCATAGTCCATCCATGTGTTTTGGTGGCTCAGTTTAATAATGTATTTCTAATTTCGGAGCAGTCTTTTCTTGATTTCTTCTCCCAGCTGGCACTGCGTCCCCTCTATTTGCATGTCTGCTGTTTTGTCTTCTTGTATTCTTTGGTCGCTATGGTAGGGGGAAGTGGCAGGGCTTGGCAATTCGAAGACAACTTGCAATTTGGCAACAATAGCAGGGTGATTAACAAGGGGGGGAACATTTAACAAGGAACATTGAACTTAACAAAGACTTCGTTTGCAACAAAATTACCTTGTTTATCTCAGTCCCCCTCTAATTCTTTGATCAGGTTTAGACCCACATCAATTTGCTACCTCGGGGTCTTGAGCATAGATCTTCTTTAACTTTTGGAACTTGATATAAATTTCTTCTCTAGGAATCCATCTGGTTACTGTGTCTTTAATCGCTAGGTAACGCTCGCAGGCCATATTCCTTACTGGGGTGTTAAATCTTTTTCTTCTCCTCAAAATACGTTCTTTACTTATTACCTTAGTCTTCAAGTTCTATTGCTCTTGCTTTCTCATCCCTATGGATGGAAGTTCTGGCCTCCTTTGTTTCCACTTGAATAGTTCTAATGGTCTTAAGCTGATACCTTCTCATAGCCAGATGTCTGTCATTTGAGTGTTCTCACATACCTAACAATTGGTTATGTTTAATACCTTCTACTAAGTCTACAAATAAATTCTTTCTTTTAGTATTTCTAATTTATCTTTTACACTTTTGGAGGCAGCTATCTCTTATATCTCTTTTTCTTTTATTAAGTCTATGGGGTTATTAGCTTTTTTTATTTTTTGTATCAGCTTACTAAAAGTACTTTTTAAGCTAATGGAAACAAAGTCAGCTTTCAGTCTTTCCTAGGGAAATTCAACAGTCTATAATTTATAAAAAGCAACAACACTTCACAAACTCATGGAACACTATTACAACAGGTATGGTACTGTCAGTACAACTGAAGGAAACATAAAAGACATAGGGAAGCCAAAAAGAGGCAAAAAACCTAAACAAACCCTAAACATTATCTGTCTTGTAAGGTACAATAAATTAGTCAAAATACTAGACAACTTATGTGTATTAACTTGAAAAAAACTTTAACACAAACAGTGGTCACTTGAAAGTCCATCCTCCTTTTGGCTGTGAAGAAATGGAAGTAGGCAGATCTGACAAACTGGACTGATTTCTAAGTGTTATTCAGTTCTGTTTAAAATTCAACTTTGATATCACCTGATTCAAATGTTACAGTTCATTCTTAGGTTCTTATACTGGTCTTTTGAGCTGGGCCTTGATTCATATTTGCAGCTTCAGTTGTCAGTCATACTGCAGCTTCAGTTGTTTGCGATACCTGAAAAAGCATCTTCTTGTTGTGGTTAAAGAACTGTTCTTTCCATCCTTGCAATTGTGATGACACACCTTTTTAACATGCATTTCCCTTTACTCCACAAACAGCAGCTTCACAATCTAAACACTATTCCACAGGGTGTTACTTTGGGCTGCACCTGGACCTTCAGCAGAGCCAAAGATACACATCTTACTCATGGCATCCAGGCATTAATTTTGCTATAAAAAATTTCTTTTTCAAAAAAATTTCTAATTTCATCTATAATTCCTTTTCTTCTCCTCCACCACGTTCCCAAATTTCTAATTCTTTCCCATCAAACACCAGAACCATCACAACTCTCTTGACTCTAATCCCTGCTCTTTCAAATGATCAAAACCACCTCCTTCTATTCTACAATCCCTTCCAATGTCTCTAAAAATCTCCAAAAACCTCTGAAACCAAAAAACCTTAAAAAAATCTCTAAGAACCTCCAAAAACTTCTAAAAAGGAACTCCCATTAATCTGCAAAACTGCAATAATCTTTCTCAAACAGTCCCCCTCTTTCTAAAAATTTCTTTCTTAAACTGCATACTATCTCCAAAGGTATGCGCATAATTGGTAAACAGAAAGACACACCAACATTCTCCCTCTTTGTAAGACTTTTTCTACAAACCATTACATACCCTTTTCTCTTCTTCTAAGAGGATCTTACTCTGTCAAAATTTTTACAACTCCCATCAACATTTCTTGATCTTCTCCTAATCCCATTAAACACCAGAATCATCACAACTCTCATGATTTTAAACCATCAAGCCACCTCCTCTTTATTTGTGAAGCTATTTCCCCCTGGCATCTCACAATCACCTCTAATGCTTCTAAAAAACCCTCTAAAAACTTCTAAAAATGAAACCCCTCCTTATTAATCTGTCAAGCAGCCCCCTTTTTTTTCCCCCTAAATTTTCTAAAAGTGTGTATTATCTTTGTAGCATATTTTCTTTCTTCTAACTCTGTCTAGCTTTTACAATCTTTCTTGGTACAACCTCAATCATAACAACACCTCTAGATCTTTCCTTAACATATTAAAACTTAGCTGTGGGCTATCTCTTAGAAAAACAAACCCTTTGTGCTGGAATTTCACTCTGTTCTTTTTCTCCATCTCCACAACTGGAATCAAGATAATTGTGGATTTCGATTAGGCTCCCCGTATCATAAATAAGGTCAGAAATGAGAGCTAAACTCAATTCACAGATAAATTCCTCCCAGGAAAGGAGGGGCAAGGTGGAAGTAAGCGCGGGGTCTCACTCTCTGTGGCCAGAACCGCTCCAAGGTCAGGGTAGGGTGGAAGCCAGGTGACCTGTGGGACATCCAGTGGCATTGCTATGGGCCATGTGTTTGGGACAGATGGGAACTCTGATGGGGCCCACAGAACGGCAGCAGCGCCCCTCACGGCATAGCTGAGGCAGCCCTCCCCCGTCGGCAGCACGGACAAGCGGGGGGGGCAAGGCTGCCGCGGGCACAAACTGCAGCGGTGTGGGAAAGATGGGAGGCTGCCTCATGGCGAGCAGCGCCCGCGTGGGCAGCAGCACTGTGGAGGCGGGCAACGACATGGGGGTCGGGGCAGCGGTGAGGGCAGCCGCACTGGGGCAGGGGCAGGGGTGAGCAGCGGCAGCTCCGGCACTGCTGGGGACCGGCGGAGGTGGCGCGAGTGGTTTGAACGGCAGCACGGGGGCAGGGATGGGCGGGTCAGTAAGCACAAGCAGCGGCGTGGCCAGCGCCGGGATGGGCTCCCGCGGAGCCGTGGGCAGTGGCCACGTAGTGGGAATGGGCAGCCGCACAGGCTACGGCATAGACGGGGGCAGTACCGCTGCGGGCAGACAATACCCCCGGGGAGATTCTCCCCCTTCCCCTCTGCCTGCTCCATCTCCAGTACTTCTGTCATGCAAAACAACTCTCCCGAATCCATTAGCACATCAAACACCTGGTTACTCCAAGCTTCCCGAATGACATCTACTAATTCTCCCCCCCGATCTTTTCCCTCTGTGAGCCTGATCCCGCAGCTCCTTGCTCTGTTTGCTCAGAACTCCACCCTGGCTTGCGGTTTCTCTCCTCAGTCCTCTCCCGCTGCTCAAACATCCTTCACCCCCTTTTTTTTCCTAACACTTGAATACCACCTTCCTCTTCCCCCCCCGCCAAGACACAGAAAACTCCTTCTCTTAAAAATACAAGACAATGCACCTCTTTCCGGAAAAAAAAATTAAAATCAACAATCTATATGACAAACATATTCATTCCTCACTTACAATTTTATTTCTTCAATTAACTTTTCTCACTCACACACGCCTTCACTCACAGAGGACAATATAAACAGTCAACACAAGAACATGGTACTTTTTTTTTTCTTTCAATTTTCCAGGTTGCTTGGAATTTTTCAAACCCCTCAACTCAGCAGACTGTAAGCCCAAGTTTCTTGGAATTTTTCAAACCCTCAACCTAGAAAAAAATTTTGAGGTTCCCCCTTTTCCTTTTTATCCTGTTTTTCAGTGGACTGTACTGGGAAACACTCAGCTCCTTCCTAAAAAAAAAGAGATCCAATCCCTTTTCCCTGGGACCATGTCCCAAACACCATGGGGGTTTCTTTCATTCTTTCAACCTTTTGCTTCGCAGGGTTCCTGGCCGGAAACGCAGTACTGGGGCTCCGCACTTGCTTTACTAGTCTGGGGGCTACCCAGACAGTATCTCATTCACACACCTCACAACCCCCTTTACACCCGCTCCCCTGAGAAAATACTCACAATCCTTCTCAGGTAGTCGTGCATGATGTTTTTACGGAGCAAAGAACACACCGTGGTTTTAGAGCTGTTTCCTTCCCCCTTTTTTATTTTTTTGCTTTTACTTTCGCCTTTCTTGTCTCTTCGGGTATTTTTACCTGCAATCCCCAATTCCCACAAGAAGCAAGGCGGGGCGCCCCCCTCACCTTTGGATCTCTGGGGTTTTAGGGATGAGGTATATATCATGGGCGATGGCCCGAAATTGTGAAAAACAAGGATCATTTTCTTGGAAAAATTTAGAAGTTTAATAAAAAAATAAAAAGAAAATAGACAATTAGAAGAGATAAAAGCAAAATACATTTTCTCGGCCAAGGGTGCCAGGCACAGAACCAGCCAGCAGCACACCGTTAACAAAGAGTTTTTCCCTTTAAAAACATCAGCATGTTGCATATTTAAAAATTCACATGCATGATTCAAACATTCCTTTTGAGTGTGAATTCTTTTGTTTAGTCCCAACTCCCCCCAACCATTCCCTCCAGCAGACTGTCTTTGGGTGTCTCCATTCCATCTGATAACACAGGTCCATAAATTCTTCTCCTGGAGCTCTGGTCATTTTCATTTGGACAAGATACTTGATAACAGAAGTTTAATCGCTTTCTTGGTCAGCACTCTTCATGCAGGAAAACAAAAGACCCCAGTCTTCTAACACTAAGTTACAATGATAAGAAGTATACATTCATCACATTTCTAACTTCTATTAATAAAAGAAAATACAGTACAGTCTTCCCACATTGTACATACAGCATTCATTTTAATATTTGCAAAAAGCCAACTATATACTATGCATTTATAACAAAAACTATACACATGTCCTGGAACATGGTGCTGGTTTGAAAGCAAAACCAGTGAAGGACTCCAAGTCAGAAACACAATTTAATAAGATGAAAAGAAAATAAAGGAAAGTAAAATAAAATAAAAGTAATAGCACAAAAAAAAAAACCTGACAGAGTCAGAATACAACCTGACACCCTGTTAGTTAGGGTGGTAGTGGCAGTCCAGATGAGATGGTCTTGTCGAAGCAGTGATTCCTGTTGAAACTTCTGGCAGCTCTTGTCTCCTCTGGGAGTCCAGTGGCTTAAAGCTACTTGTGCTGTCCCAAACCCTGGATTTATCCAGGTGGGAATGCTTGGCTCCTCCCCCTGGGCGGAGCATCTCACAATGGGGATGATCTCATTCTATGAGTCATGCAGTGGGTCCTTGATAGCCCATTAAACAGAGATAACTCCCGGAGGGAGTTATCTATGAGTGATGTGGCAAGGCATTGTTAGGCATGTTAACAGAAGATAAGGAAAACACTGCCCCACCCTGGCTCCAACGGCTCATGGGGATAGAATACAAACCTTGGGCACAATTTTACATTGTAACCTAGGACATAATCCACCCCTTATTCTATCACCATCTACATCATACACCCTCACAGATACAGACATATATACACAGAATGAAACCTTACACACTAATTCTAGTTCTCACTTAAAATTAGGTCTCCTTGTGGTACACAACGGGTTTCTCCATCTTTTTGCATTACCCACCAAGTATAACCAGGTCCTTGAGCTAAAACAATCCCACGGATGGGTCTGTCTTTGCCTGAGGTGGGATTAATCCAAACAGTCTTTCCTAAAATCCCTTTCATGTGTACCACAGGGACTTTATCTCCATCCACTGTGTGCAAGGGTTCAGACTGGGCAGGACCAGCTCGATTGATGGAGCCTCGGGTGTTGACCATCCAGGTGGCTTTGGCTAAGTTTATGTCCCATATCTTGAAGGTCCCTCCGCCAAGTGCCTTCAGGGTAGTCTTTAATAGTCCATTGCACCGTTCAACTTTCCCGGCAGCTGGTGCATGATAAGGGATGTGATATATCCATTCAATACCATGTTCTTTGGCCCAGGTGTTTATAAGGCCATTCTTAAAATGTGTCCCGTTGTCTGACTCGATTCTCTCTGGGGTGCCGTGTCTCCACAGGACTTGCTTTTCGAGGCCCAGGATGGTATTCCGGGCAGTAGCATGAGGCACAGGATAGGTCTCCAGCCATCCTGTGGTTGCTTCTACCATGGTCAGCACATAGCGCTTGCCTTGGCGGGTCTGGGGAAGGGTGATGTAATCAATCTGCCAGGCTTCCCCATACCTGTACTTCAACCATCGTCCACTGTACCACAGAGGCTTCACCCGCTTGGCCTGTTTGATTGCAGCGCAGGTCTCACAGTCATGGATGACTTGTGAGATGCTGTCCATAGTAAGGTCCACCCCTCGGTCACGGGCTCATTGGTATGTTGCAACTCTTCCCTGATGACCAGAGGCATCATGGGCCACCCGAGCTAGGAATAATTCTCCCTTGTGCTGCCAGTCTAGATCCACCTGTGATACTTTCACCTTGGCAGCTTTGTCTACCTGCTCATAGTTGCGATGCTCCTCATTAGCTTGACTCTTGGGTACGTGTGCATCCACGTGTAGAACCTTCACGGTTAGCTTCTCTACTCGGGTAGCAATGTCCTGCCAAATCTCAGCAGCCCAGATGGGTTTCCCTCTGCGCTGCCAGTTGGCCTTTTTCCAGTGATTCAGCCATACCCACAGGGCATTAGCTACCATCCATGAGTCAGTGTAGAGATAGAGCCTCGTCCACTTCTCTCGTTCAGCATTATCCAAAGCCAGCTGGACAGCTTTAAGCTCTGCCATCTGACTCGATCCACCTTGTCCCTCGGTAGCTTGTGCAACTCGTCGTGTGGGGCTCCATACTGCAGCTTTCCATTTCTGGTCAGCACCTATAATTCGGCAGGAACCATCAGTGAAGAGGACATATCGTCTTTCAGTCTCTGGTAGTTCGTTATATGGTGGGGCCTCCTCAGCACGTGTCACTTGCTCCTCTTCTTCTTCAGAGGATAATCTAAAAGTCTCACCTTCAGGCCAGTTCGTTATAACTTCCAGAATCCCAGGGCGATTTGGGTTTCCAATACGGGCGCGCTGTGTAATGAGAGAAATCCATTAGCTCCAAGTAGTGTCGGTTGCATGATGCGTGGAAGGCACCTTTCCCTTGAACATCCACCCCAGCACCGGCAGTCGGGGTGCCAGAAGCAGCTGTGCTTCAGTGCCAATTACTTCCGAGGCAGCTTGAACTCCTTCATAGGCGGCCAAGATTTCCTTCTCCGTGGCAGTGTAGTTGGCTTCGGACCCTCTGTAGCTTCGACTCCAGAATCCCAGTGGTCGACCCCGAGTCTCACCAGGCACCTTCTGCCATAGGCTCCGGGACAGGCCATTGTTCCCGGCTGCTGAGTAGAGCACATTCTTCACATCTGGTCCTGTCCTCACTGGGCCAAGGGCTACCGCATGAGTGATCTCCTGCTTGATCTGGGAAAAGGCTTGCTGCTGTTCAGGGCCCCAGTGGAAATCATTCTTCTTGCGAGTAACCAGGTAGAGAGGACTCACAATCTGGCTATACTCAGGAATGTGCATTCTCCAAAAGCCTATAGCACCTAGGAAAGCTTGTGTTTCCTTCTTGCTGGTTGGTGGAGACATCGCGGTGATCTTGTTGATGACTTCTGTGGGTATCTGGCGACGACCATCTTGCCACTTGACTCCCAGTAACTGGATTTCTCGAGCCGGCCCCTTAACCTTACTTTGCTTAATGGCAAAACCAGCTTTTAGTAGAATCTGGACAATCTTTTCTCCTTTCTTGAAAACTTCCCCTTCTGTGTTCCCCCACACAATAATGTCATCAATATACTGGAGATGTTCAGGAGCCTCGCTTTTTTCCAATGCAGTCTGGATCAGTCCGTGGCAGATTGTGGGACTGTGCTTCCACCCCTGGGGCAGTCGGTTCCAGGTATACTGCACACCCCTCAAGGTGAAAGCAAACTGAGGCCTCCACTCTGCTGCCAACGGAATGGAGAAGAAGGCATTGGCAATGTCGATGGTCGCGTACCACTTTGCTACCTTAGACTCTAGCTCGTACTGAAGCTCCAGCATGTCTGGCACAGCAGCACTCACTGGTGGAGTGACCTCATTCAGACCACGGTAATCCACAGTCAGTCTCCATTCTCCACTGGACTTACGCACTGGCCAGATGGGGCTGTTGAAAGGTGAACGAGCCTTGCTGACCACCCCTTGGCTCTCCAGTTTACGAATCATCTCATGGATAGGAATCACAGAGTCTCTGTCGGTGCGGTATTGCCGACGGTGCACTGTTGCTGTGGCGATTGGTACCTGTTGTTTTTCAACTCTCAGCAGTCCCACAGCAAAGGGATCATCTGAGAGACCAGGCAAGGTATTCAGTTGTCTGATGCTTTCTGTCTCTACAGCAGCTATCCCAAAAGCCCAACGATATCCTTTTGGGTCTTTGAAATATCCATTTCTGAGATAGTCTATGCCAAGGATGCTTGGGGCATCTGGGCCAGTCACAGTGGGGTGTTTTTGCCACCCGTTCCCAGTTAAACTCACTTCGGCCTCCACTTCAGTCAGCTGCTGGGACCCTCCTGTCACTCCAGAAATAGAAACAGATTCTGTTCCTACATACCTTGATGGCATCAGGGTACATTGAGAGCCAGCGTCAACTAAAGCTGTATACTCTTGTGGGTCAGATGTGCCAGGCCATCGGATCCACACAGTCCAATAGATCCGATTGTCCCTTTCCTCTACCTGGCTAGAGGCAGGGCCCCCCTATTCCTGGTCATGGGGCACGCTACTCTCTTCCTGTAAATATGTTCCTGAGGTTCCTTCGAGAGGATCAGTCATATCATCATTCCTATCCCGTCTGGAGTTTTGTGCTGTAGAGACTGGAGCAGTATTGACTCTAGACGAACTTTTTGTGGTAGGGGTCTCTCTTTTCAGTTCACGTACCCGGGCTGCTAAGGAGGAGGTGGGTTTTCCATCCCACTTCCTCATGTCTTCTCCATGCTCCCGAAGAAAAGACCAGAGGTTACCTGGTGGAGTATAGCCTCTCTCCCTGGCTGGGGGACACCTGCTCCTAATGGCAGAGACTCTTGTTGGTTCTGGCGAGACGTGGTAAATTTCTTCTTTAATCAAGCTTCAGATTTGCTCAGCCAGCCTTGTTTCCACGGATGAGACATGGGTACGAAATGGGGCAGTGACAGTGTCCTCATAAATTCTTAGTTTATTGACTAAGACGCCCACCCTGTCCTCGCCTGCCCTCCATTGCAGCGTTGCCAGGTAACGGGAATATATCTCTGGTCCAAGCCGTGCGAATCTCAACCACATCTGCAATGTGCACTGGACTTCATCTGGGCTTTTAGGAAATCTCTCATCCTCTGAGAAAATGATCTCCAGCACGGCCAATTCCCTCAGGCATCGGATACCTTGTTCCATTGTGTTCCACTTTCCTTGGTGCACCTGGAGATCTTCTTTACAAAGGTATCTGTCCTTCACACTTGTTAGCAGTCGTCGCCAAAGGCTGAGAGTTTCTTGGGTTCTCCCGATCCTCTGGTCAATGACCACATCCCGGGACAGCGATCCCAGTTGCCTGGCCTCACTTCCATCCAGAATGGTGTCATTGGCTGCAGAGTCCCAGATACGGAGCAGCCAGGTCAGGACGGATTCATTTGTCTGGCGGGTGAATTCCCTCCGCAGGTGACGCAGCTCACCCAGGGACAGAGAGCGAGTGATGATCTCTGGCTCTGTCTCTTCTGCTGGGTGCGAAGGTCCTGCTGCATCCTCATCAGTCACTATGCGGACTGATTTGCTCTTTGCTTTCTTCTTCTGAACAGGGGCAACTGCTACCGGTTTAGGCTGTTCTAGTTCAGTGATGGTTTGTGTGGAGATGCTGGCATTTTTGGCTTCTTTCTCCTCTGTGACAACCTGCACAGACACAGACGTTGTGGCTTTGCACGTGGCTTCCTTCTCTTCTGTGGCAGTCTGCGTGGACGTGGGCACTGTTGCCTTGATTTCGGTTCTTTTCTCTTCTGTGGCAGTCTGCGTAGACTCGGACACTGTTGCCTTGCTTTTGGCTTCTGTTTCCTCTGTAACAGTCTGCGTAGACTCGGACACTGTTGCCTGGCTTTTGCTTCCTTTCTCCTCTGTGACAATCTGTGTGGACACGAAGGCTGTTGCTGTGCATTTGGTTCTTTTCTCCTCTGCCTCAAGAAAATGCTGCACTTTAAGCATGGTGCAGGCTGTGCAGAGAAGAGAAAGCAGTACTAACAACAACATTATGCTGTCCTTGGTATCCAGAGAGAACTCAAAATTTCCAAAAACTGCTGTATCAGTCTTGAAAGACTGGAAAAAATCATTCTTTACCCCTCCCCACTGTGGCTGGGTGAGATTGTTGGGACCCCAAACAAAGCATCCTAGACCGGGGCAAGACAACAAAATTGAGTACATATTCCGAATTGTGCTCATTGCCTCGCAGGTTATCATGCAATAGGCATAATAAACCAGTAAAGCAATCTTAGTGCTGTACCCTGGTTTACACCAGAGTATTAAGATCTGCAGATACTGCCCTATGTCCGGAAAGATATAGAGAGCTAGATACAAGACACATGTAAACATGCTGAGCATCATGGTGAACAGGTGTCTTTTTCCCAAAATTGTAATCCTGACTTTTCTCAGTACCTCCTGCCCCACGTTGGGCGCCAAAAATATGTGCTGGTTTGAAAGCAAAACCAGTGAAGGACTCCAAGTCAGAAACACAATTTAATAAGATGAAAAGAAAATAAAGGAAAGTAAAATAAAATAAAAGTAATAGCACAAAAAAAACCCTGACAGAGTCAGAATACAACCTGACACCCTGTTAGTTAGGGTGGTAGTGGCAGTCCAGATGAGATGGTCTTGTCGAAGCAGTGATTCCTGTTGAAACTTCTGGCAGCTCTTGTCTCCTCTGGGAGTCCAGTGGATTAAAGCTACTTGTGCTGTCCCAAACCCTGGATTTATCCAGGTGGGAATGCTTGGCTCCTCCCCCTGGGCGGAGCATCTCACAATGGGGATGATCTCATTCTATGAGTCATGCAGTGGGTCCTTGATGGCCCATTAAACAGAGATAACTCCCGGAGGGAGTTATCTATGAGTGATGTGGCAAGGCATTGTTAGGCATGTTAACAGAAGATAAGGAAAACACTGCCCCACCCTGGCTCCAACGGCTCATGGGGATAGAATACAAACCTTGGGCACAATTTTACATTGTAACCTAGGACAAACACATTTCAATACACCTACCGAAATAAAGAAAACACCATCTGTATTTCCAAAAACTGGACTGAACAATGGACTGCCTCAAGGCACAAAAACAGTATAAAATACCGCTCTGGAAAGGCACTGTCATGAACCGTGGGGGGACATTGGTCTGGTGAGGCTGTGTCCCAGGTTCACCCAGTTCTGACCCCGGGCTCAGACCTGTCCTTTTGATTGTGGGTTCTGTCTCATTTTGCTCTTCATTTTGTCATTTTTCCAATAAACCTTTCAAACCGAATATTGGAGAACTGTCATTTATAACAAGCATCTTTACATTTTTGCTTTTTGAGACCAGAAGAAGTACACAAGATGTTCTCATCCATCTTCCCTCTCTGTCTTGGCAGTACCTTTTTTTCATGTGCCATTTCCTTGTACTTGTATATGTGGGGTATTAGACCCTTCTCACTGCGGTAGTTCCAAAAGTTCTGTCACCTCAAAGCATATTAGGCTCAAGAATTTATCTTCTGGAGAGTTATCTCAAGTCCTTGTGCACATATTTGGTATACTGTGCGTCCATGTGCCACTTATGCTTGGAGCTGCCCTGCCTTGGCACATAGAGTCATAGCTAGGTTGGAGAGTTATAAAACTTCATTGTTCATGTCTTGTCCATGGGGTTTTGGATAGAAAATTTATGGGCCTGTTGTGGGGATAACTCTTAGCTGTCAGCTACTTGTAGATGGATTCATGTTGTCTCACAGGTCACCAAGGCAGATCCCGATCCTTGCGGTCACCAATACTACTGATTTTCCCAAAATCTACCTTTCCACGTCAAGGTGTGGCAGTTGGAAGATGTGTTGAAGCATCTTCTTCAGGGGAGTGTTTTGACTAAGGCCTGCAGTCAGTGTGTAAGCTGAAGAAGGGGTGTCTATGAGAGTGTCTGCATGTGTCCATCTGTGAGAGTGTGTGTTCACTGGTTCTAACCTTGATTGTGTGAGATTTGCCTTTCAGGTTTTTCAACTAATTTTTCAATTTAGAATTAAAAAAAAACCCAGCTGGAGAATTTTTTTCCCCCCAGCTGGATTTTTTTTCCTTGCTCCTTGGTCCCATCTGATGTGTGAGGCGATGTTCATTGCCAATGTTTGGGTGCAGCGCACAGGCCAAATGGGACTACTGAAGGGTGAGTGGGTTTTGCTGACCACTCCTTGGCTCTCCAGCTCACAGATCATCTTCTGGATGGGAATCATGGCATCTTGAGTTGCTCGGTACTGTCAGCAGTGCACTGTTGAAGTGGCAATTGGTACTCGTTGCTCTTCCACCTTCAAAGTCCTACTGCAGATGGGTCCTCTGATAGTCCAGGCAAGGTGTTCAATTGCTTAACACCTTCTGTCTCTATAGCCGCTATCCCAAATGCCCACCTGAGTCCCTTTGGGTCTTTGAAATACCCACTTCAGAGAAAGTCTCTATGCCCAAAATGTATGGAGCCTCTGGGCCACTCACAAGGGTATTTCTTCCACTCATTTCCAGTCAGGCTCACATCAGCTTCCACCAAAGTAAAATTTGACATGTCATCTCCCTGTCACGCCAGCAATAAAGACAGATTCTACTCCTACATGTCTTGATGGGATTAATGTGCACTGCACACTGTGCACCAGTGTCGACCAAGGCCTCATATTTTTGTGGTTTTAATGTGCCAGGCCAACGAACCCACACAGTTCAAAAGACACAGTTTTCCCTAGCCTCTACCTGGCTAGAGGGGGGGCTCCTCTAAGACTGGTTATCCTTCTTTCCCTGGGCATATGTTGGAGGTTTCTTCAAGGGGATCAGATATGTCATCTTCATCATACCTGGCAGTTCGGCTACGGGCTACTGGAGCTGCTTCCCTGTTGGTGGAACTTCCTCTCTGAGCCTTGCTGTCCTTCAATTAAAGCACCCGTTGTGCCAAAGCAGCAGTAGATTTTCCATCCCATCTCCTCATGTTTTCTCCACAATCACACAGGAAGAACCACAGCCCAGCTCGTGGGGTGTTTCCTAGGGTGATGTGTTTATCCCTCAATCGTCTGTTGGGTGTAAAGGGGGAGGGGGAGGGGGGGCGCAGTTTGTTTTTCCCCAGGAAAGCTCTGCTCCTCGGACGGACCTTGAGACGAAGCGGGGGAGGAATTCGCAAGACAAAAGAAGCTGTTTTTCTCCGGGAGAGCAGTAGTTAGTAGTAACTTAGAGTTAGCATAGTTAGATCTATAGAATAGCTAGAAGGTTTTTTTTTTCCTTTTTCCTCCTTTTTCTCCCTCAGAACTGTACCGATCTCTCTGGACTGGGGACCGGGGAAAGCGCCAGGGGCTTCCACAGGGGACCCACCCCCGTCAAGACCAGCCCTGCATAACAACTCCCTTTCCTCCCAGCACCAGCGGAGACAGGCAGCAGTGAACATCTGCAAGAGGACACTTGCTCTTTTCCAAGTTTGTTATCCCTCTGTAAGCGGCACGAGGCTTTTGTCATCGGGTATTGTGCTGGGGAGTGTTTTGCCTGTGTATTAAACAGGTCTTTTCCACCTCTCTCTCAGGAAGTCTTTCTTCCCGAACCGGTTGGGGATGGGGAGGAGGACCCCGTGGGAGGGTTTCTCCCAAATCTGTTTGAAACCGGCACAGACTTCTTGGTGCCCAGATGCGGGGCTCGAGAGAGAGTGGAAAAAACCCTGTAATGATTGGTATTTTGCGTTTGGTGACTATGCTACTTGAATTCATGTCCCTCGGGGTGGGGGTCCTGATGTGTTTTGGACCCTTAGGCTTCTTTGAAGTCTTAATACCTTTGTGGTCCTGAGGTTTATTTGCATATCTGGAGATAGCCCCAGTATTTTCACTAATACGCAGTTTTTACAGCAGGGGGACATGGATTAGAGTAGCTATTGGTCTTGGTTTAATGATAATGACTTGTAGGAAGTTTATAAAATGTCTGAGATCTTTTCCTGGCATGTATGGGTCATGGTTGTGGTTATTCACCTTGTTTGTGGGAGGAGGAGTAGAGGATGAAGCATTGCAGTCTTTTGTTTCCTTCTTCTCCTCCGAATCGGTTGAATTATGGTGGGAGAATGTTCAGTTTCCCCTGAGTGTTAAAGAGACCATCTTTCTGGTATTTAATCTAGTAAGCCTCCTCTATACAGTCCGCAGCTTCTCTAGAATATGGGCTGAGATTTCTAGAGGGGCTGATGAAACTCCTGACCCAGGCAGAGGAAATCCTGAGTGGTGTGGAGAATGGGAGAATATGGGCCAACTCCTCAGGGAATTCTCTGACCCTGTAGTTTGAGATTTTCCACAGGAACAAATTCAGAATCCAGTGGAGCTGGGGAAATACCTGAAAGAGAGATACCAGGATGGCTCTAAGGGGGAAAAGATTGTTGCAGTAAGCTGGGCCCTGGCATATGCTTATCGCACGCTGCTAGATACTGTAGGGCAGCAAACAGAGGCAGAGGGGAAGGGATACAAATCAACAGCCACCCCAGTCACTCAGGCTGCAGCCAACACCCCAGTTATGAAGCCAGCAGCTACACTGGAACCTGAGCCTGAGTCAGCAGCTAAACCAGACAGTAAGCCTAAGCCCCTGGCAGTTGCTCCAGCAAAGAAACACACCCACAAAACTGATTGACCAGTGGACGATGATGACCCAAGGGAAGGACCTTCACCAAAATCAGAAGCCAAAGCTTCTAGCACAGGATCAGAGGCCAATATTGATTCCTTTTCCCTGAAGGACCTTCGGGGCCTAAGAAAGGACTATCGGCGACAACCTGATGAATCTATAATTAGTTGGTTAGTCCGTCTTTGGGATGCTGCAGGCGAGGCTACAATTCTGGATGGCACTGAAGTGAGACATCTGGGATCCCTGTCACATGATCCAGTCATCGACCAAGAGATGATGAGAGAGGCCAGTCCGTGCAGTCTCTGGGTACGGGTCCTAGGAAGTGTGGCAGAAAGATATTTGTGTGCAGATGATCTCTATATGCAGCAAACCCCATGGAAGACTATAGAACAGGGGATTCAATGTTTGAGAGAAATGGCAGTGGCAGAGATGGTCTTCACAGATGACCTAAACACTAGGAACCCAGACTTGGTATCATGTACGTCTGTGATGTGGAGAAAACTTATATGACTTGGGCCATCTGAATATGCTTCTGCTTTAGCAGTAATGAAGCGGGAGGACATGGAGGAGACTGTGCTAGATATGGCAAAGAAGCTCCGAGCGTATGCAGATGCTGTGCATGGCCCAACACATGCCAGAATCGCGGCTGTGGAGACACGCCTACAGAAACTGGAGGATAAGATAGATGAGAACCATAAGAAACTCAGGGAGGAGATTAGAGAGGACCTTCTCCAAATCTCAGCAGTACAGATCAGAGGTTCTGATACCCAACGTAGACTCTCCCCGGGTAGGGAGAGAGGGTACACTCCACGTGCTGAGCTGTGGTTCTTCCTGCAGGATTGCAGAGAAAATATGAACAGATGGGATGGAAAATCTAGGGCTGCCCTGGCACAACGGGTGCATGAATTGAAGGAAGGCAAGACTCAGAGAGGGAGTTCCACCAAAAGGGAAGCGGCTCATGTTACCCGTAGCCAAACTGCCAGGCGTGATGACGACATGTCTGACCCCCTTGAAGGCACCTCTAAGGCATATGCTCAAGAAAAGAAAGATAACCGGGCTTAGAGGGGCCCTGCCTCTAGCCAGGTAGAGGCTAGGGAGAACCGCATTTTTTGGACTGTGTGGATTCGTTGGCCTGGCACATCTGAACCACAAGACTATGAAGCCTTGGTTGATACTGGTGCGCAGTGCACATTAATGCCATCAAGACATGTAGGGGCAGAATCTGTCTCTATTGCTGGCGTGACAGGGGGATCACAAGATTTTACTTTGGTGGAAGCAGATGTGAGCCTGACTGGAAATGAGTGGAAGAAACAGCCTATTGTGACTGGCCCAAAGGCCCCATGCATTTTGGGCATAGATTACCTCCGAAGTGGGTATTTCAAAGACCCGAAAGGACTCAGGTGGGCATTCGGGATAGCGGCTGTAGTGACAGAGGGCATCCGGCAATTGAACACCTTGCCTGGACTGTCTGAGAATCCATCTGCAGTAGGACTCTTGAAAGTACAAGAGCAACGGGTACCAATTGCCACTTCTATAGTGCACCGCCGACAGTATAGAACAACTCAAGATGCTGTGATTCCCATCCATAAGATGATTCGAGAGCTGGAGAGCCAAGGGGTGGTTAGTAAAACCCACTCACCCTTTAACAGCCCCATCTGGCCTGTGCGTAAATCTGAAGGAGAATGGAGATTGACTGTGGACTACCGTGCATTGAATGAGGTGACACCACCGCTGAGCGCTGCTGTGCCAGACATGCTGGAACTCGAGTATGAACTGGAGTCCAAGGCAGCAAAATGGTATGCCACAATTGACATTGCTAATGCATTTTTCTCAATTCCTTTGGCAGCAGAATGCAGGCCTCAGTTTGCCTTCACGTGGAGGGGAGTGCAGTACACCTGGAACCGACTGCCCCAGGGGTGGAAGCACAGTCCTACTATCTGCCATGGACTGATCCAGACTGCACTAGAAAAGGGTGAGGCTCCAGAACATCTACAGTATATTGATGACATCATTGTGTGGGGGAACACAGCAGCAGAGGTGTTTGAGAAGGGAAAGGAAATCATCCAGATCCTCCTGGAAGCCAGTTTTGCCATCAAGAAGAGCAAAGTTAAGGGACCAGCTTGTGAGATCCAGTTCCTGGGAGTAAAGTGGCAGGATGGACAGTGGCAGATTCCTACTGATGTCATCAACAAGATTACAGCGATGTCTCCACCAATCAATAAGAAGGAGACACAAGCTTTCCTAGGTGCTATAGGTTTCTGGAGGATGCACATTCCCGAGTATAGTCAGATTGTGAGCCCTCTTTACCTGGTCACCTGCAAAAAGAATGATTTCCACTGAGGCCCTGAACAGCAGCAAGCCTTTGCCCAGATCAAGCAGGAGATCGCTCATGAGGTAGCCCTTGGCCCAGTGAGGACAGGACCAGATGTGAAGAGTGTGCTCTACTCAGCAGCCGGGAGCCATGGCCTGTCCTGGAGCCTTTGGCAGAAGGTGCCTGGTGAGACTTGAGGTCGGCCACTGGGATTTTGGAGTCGAGGCTGCAGAGGGTCTGAAGCCAATTACACCCCAACTGAGAAGGAAATCTTAGCAGCCTATGAAGGAGTTCAAGCTGCCTCAGAGGTGATTGGCACAGAAGCACAACTCCTCCTGGCACCCCAACTGCCTGTGCTAGGGTGGGTGTTTAAAGGAAAGGTCCTCTCCACCAGTCATGCCACTGATGCCACATGGAGCAAGTGGATTGCTCTTATTACGCAGCGCACCCGTATGGGTAAACTGAATCGCCCTGGGATTTTAGAGGTAATTACCAATTGGCCTAAGGGTGAAAATTTTGGCCTCACAGATGAAGAACAAGAGCAAGTGACACGGGCTGAAGAGGCTCCACCATACAACCAATTGCCAGCAGAGGAGACACATTATGCCCTTTTCACTGACGGCTCTTGTCGGATTGTAGGGATGAACCGGAAGTGGAAAGCAGCCGTATGGAGCCCCACACGACAGGTTGCTGAGGCCACCGAAGGAGAGGGTGGATCAAGTCAACTCGCAGAACTCAAGGCTGTTCAACTGGCCTTGGATATTGCTGAGAAAGAGGGGTGGCCAAGGCTCTACCTCTATACTGATTCATGGATGGTAGCCAATGCTCTGTGGGGATGGCTGAAGAGGTGGAAAGAGGCTAATTGGCAGCGTGGAGGGAAAACAATCTGGGCTGCTGAGGAGTGGAAGGACATTGCTACCAGGGTAGGGAGACTACCTGTGAAAGTCCGCCACGTAGATGCCCATGTCCCCAAGAGCAGAGCTAATGAGGAGCATCAAAACAACGAGCAGGTAGATCAGGCAGCAAAAATAGAGGTGTCAAAGATTGATTTAGATTGGGAACAAAAGGGAGAGTTGTTTTTAGCTCGATGGGCCCATGATGCCTCGAGCCATCAGGGTAGAGATGCCACCTACAAGTGGGCCCCAGACCGAGGGGTGGATCTAACCTTAGACAGTATTTCTCAGGTTATCCACGACTGTGAGACATGTGCTGCCATCAAACAGGCCAAGCGGGTGAAGCCCCTATGGTATGGTGGACAGTGTTCTAAATATAAGTATGGAGAGGCCTGGCAGGTTGATTATATTACCCTACCCCAGACATGTCACGGCAAGCGCTACATGCTCACAATGGTGGAAGCCACCACGGGGTGGCTGGAGACCTACCCTGTGCCCCATGCTACTGCCTGAAACACCATCCTGGGCCTAGAGAAGTAAGTCCTGTGGAGGCATGGTACCCCTGAGAGAACTGAGTCAGACAACGGGACTCATTTCAAGAATAGCCTTATGAACACCTGGGCTAGAGAACATGGCATTGAGTGGGTGTACCACATCCCCTACCTTGCACCAGCTGCAGGCAAAGTGGAGAGGCACAATGCACTGTTAAAAACCCAGTTGAAGGCATTGGGTGGGGGATCTTTAAAGAATTGGGAGCAGCATTTGGCAAAGGCCACCTGGTTGGTCAACACCCGAGGCTCTGATGTCTGAAACTGAGGCAGAGGCAGAGGCCAGTCAGGGTAAGGTTGAAGTGAATTTTATTTTAGGCCTTCAAGGCCAGCCCCGGCAGCCACAGCAGTGGCTGCCTGGGTCGCTCCCTGTATGCAAGCAAAAGGAGAGCGGGTTACAAAATCCCCCCCCTTTTCTAGGTTTCAGTCCATTTGCATATGCCCCATTCGTTGTCCAATCAACAGTTCCAAATGACGGTGTTCCATCCTTCTACGTTGTTTATCTTTGGGGCTCGGAGCTCGGAGAGAGAGTGTCCTTGAAGAGGTGAATCCTGTGCAGAAACCCAAACTACCCTGCCCCTATCACCCTGTGCTCAAGGCCCAGCACCACTGACTATCAAGCAGCTTACCCACTAGAACAAGACACTGAAACCCCAAACCCTGAGGCATCACTCTGACTTAAATGCAAGGTGAGTAAAGGGCTCTAAGATGCCTTCTTTTTTACTACAATTACATCCACCAAAAGGGCAGACAGTAGGTAGGAAGAAAGCTTCTTATTTTGGCAGCATAGACGAATAAGTTACCTTGCATAACTGTTCATTAGTAATTACTAAGTAGTACTCTGTAGGTGACTGAGTAGGGTAAAGAAGAATAGTAATAATATAAATGGTTGTCCTAGGGTGACTTTATGATGCTTGTATCCCCAATTGTCTGTTCTGTTTGTGCTGTATATTGAGTTCTGTACCTTTAGGACTGGTTGTGAGAGTGAAGCAGGGAAAGAAGCAGCACGCGGTTTGTTTTGAAAACAGCTCTCACTTCTCTGCATTCTCTTCTCCGGACTGTGTGTGTTCTTTGGAGGCACGGACAGCAGCAAGGAGAGATTTATTTTGCTTTCAGTCAGTTTAGCTAGCTGAGGCAGAGAAGCTCCCTGGACTGTTTTTTCTCTTTTTCTTGGGACTGTTTAAACCTGCGCCAGACTGAAAAACCCAGGGGAGCATTGAGAGCTTGCACCTGTGGCCCACTGGGGCCTGGACCTCCTGAGGGACTGGGACTGATAAGAGACTGAGTGAGCTGAGCTACACACAGCAAGGACTTTCTGAATTTACCATCTCACTTCAGAGCAACGAAAGGTTTTATTGTTTCATATTAATCATTCTTTATGCTTGTGGGCACTTTGTTTGTTAAATAGTTTTTTTTACTTTTCTCCAAGGAAGTTCTTTTTCCCGGACTGGTTGGGGAAAGGGCCATTTGGGTTTGCTTCCCGGAGTGACCCTATTCGGGGGGGGGGGGGTTTCTCCCAAATTTGCCCTAAACCAGGACAATGGTGTAACTCCCATTGGGGCTTCTCATTAGGCCTATATACATTAAAAATAAAAAAAATGAAATCTTGGGTAGCATTAGGCTTATGTATGTGCTAGGCTTGCTCCCTTGTAAGAGATTTGGTGCTGGGACACAGGTAGAGGTGCCCTGAAGTGCAGATTTAAACCCTTAAAATGCTGAAAAAGGGGCAGCTTCTATCAACTGAACCACTTAAAATGAGCAAACAGGGGATGTTTGCCTCTACTTAAACCAATACCATGGCAATAAATGGCTTATCCCCTGTGAATACCCTAAAATATTGGAAAAAGAGGGCTTTTTCTTATTTTAAGTCTCTCAAATGATGGAAAAGGGGGGATTTTTCCTTTAATTCAAACCCTTAAAAAGGAAGGACACTGGGGCTTTCCCCTCAGTTTAAACCTTAGGATGATGAAAATGGGGGAGTTATCCTCATTTCAAACCCATAACATAGCATTGTCAAGGTTTTCCCCTTCCATTTAAACTGGAAAACAATGGAAAATGGGGATTCCCTGTCAAGTGATACCCCTAAGAGCATGGAAAAGGCAGGGTTTCCTTCAATTGATACCCTTAAAATTGCAGGGGAAGGGGATTCCACCTCAATTTAAACACAGACAATTATGAAAAAAATAAGTTTTTTCCCTCAGTTTAACCCCTTTTTCTCCTACTAACCTCTCTTTTTTCTGAGGGCACTGAGGAAGGATTGACAAGATGAAAGAGGAAAGTTGAATGTTTCCCTCAGGACCTCACATGTTGCCCCACCTGCTGAAGTGCTACAGCTTGGCACAAGGGCTTTTCTCTCTGCATTTTCTGGGAGCAATGCTCTGTGCCCAGGTGCATCTGGCTGCTCCCCAGGCCCTGCTGGATGCTCCTACCATCATTCCTGGAGAGATATTCAGGATGTCCCCATTGACCCCTCTGGACTAGCAGCTCCCTGCACAAGTGTGCCCGGGTAACCCTCTGAGAGAAGCCTCTGTCAGAAGCTGCCCCCTCCTCATCCTCACTGGTCACACCTAGGGCTGCTGCACCTTGGAGTGGAGGGTGAGGTGGAGAAAGGTCCTGCTGGTCGTTCCCTCCACTGCACAGCCCATTGTCTGCCCCTGAAACACCGGAGTGCCGGGCTTTCCTTTCCATGGAAAAAAAAGGCTTTCTTGTCCTGGTGCCTGTGGCCAAAATTGGGATTCTGCCTCCAAAATTCCATATGTCCTAGGTTTGTAATTAATGAGGAAATTCCCCATGGATCATAAGCAATTACCAGTAATTTTTCCTCTGTAACCATTAATGACTTGTGTTTCTGTGGAAGTGTTTGAAACATCCCTTGAAGGGTCAGGGGTTTGGCTGGGTTGGTTATGGCTAATCCTGACAGGCCCAGACTGAACCTGAGCACCCCCATCATTGCTTCACCCTGGATTTCTGTGAAATATTGATACAGGTTATAAATACTCCCTTTGCCTGCCGCTCAGACTTTCCCTGTGCATCCAGGGAACAGATTTACTCCATCCTTTGTTCCCAACAGCACCTCTCCAGCCCAAATCCCACTTCTCACAGACTCAATCTAAGCAGAAAACTACTACAGGTGTTTGCTTTTAAAGTAAAATTCTTATTACATCTGGCTATACAATTAAAAAAATACATGTATTGACAGTCATGGGGGAAAGCTTTTCAGAGGAGGGTTGTGGTTTGACACTGGCCCAACGCCAGGCACCCAGGAGAGTCGTTCACTCACCCTCCCCTGCCACAGCTGAGCAGAGGAGAGAGAAAAAAAGTTAACGAAGGCTTCATGAGTTAAGAGAAAGACTGTGAGAAAACGCTTCAGGGGAAAAACAGGCTCAACTTAAGTTGCAAAGTGAATTTATTACTAACAGAATCAGAGGAAGATAATGAGAAGTAAAATAAACCCTTAAAACACCTTCTTCTCCCAGCCCCTCTCTCCTTCCCACTGACAGCGTAGGAGGACAGGGCATGGGAATTTTGGTCAGTTCATCACTGAGATTTTCTTCTGCTGCTCAGGGAGAGGAGTCCTTCCCCTTTGGGACCGTGGGGTCCCTCCCATGGGAGACAGTTTTCCATGAACTTCTCTGGCATGGGTCCACTCTCACAAGCAGCATTCCTACCACACCTGCTGCAACATGAATTCCCCCCCAAGGGCAGACAGTCCTCCCAAAACTGTTGCGACGTGGGTCTCTCTTTCCACGGGGTGCAGTCCTCCAAAGACAGGCTGCTCCAGCCTGGAAGCAAGGGCCCTCTCTCTCCACCGGGTCTCCCACTGGATCACAGCCTCCTCCAAGCATCCACCTGCTCCAGCATGGGCACCTCCCCTGCAGGCTGCGGGTGGATCTCTGCATCCCCCATGGACCATGGGCTGCAGGGGGACAACCTGCTTCACCATGGTCCTCACCACAGCCTGCAGAGGAATCTCGGCTCCGGTGCCTGGAGCACCTCCTCCTCCTCCTTCTCTAATGACCTTGGTGTCACCATGTTGTTTTCCCTCACAGGTTCTCACCTCCTCCTCTTCTCTGACTAGAAGCAAAAACTGTGTGATTTTGTTTTGATTTTCTTCTTAAATATGTCATCACAGAGGCATTACCAAGTTTGGCCCAGTTTTGGCCAGTGGCATGTCCATCTTCAGAGCCATCAGGGATTTGCTCTGCTGGACATGGTGGAAGCTTCCAGCAGCTTCTCACAGGAGCCATCTTTGTGGCCCCCCTGCTACCAAAAACTAGGCTGTGCAAAACCAATACGCTGTGGCATGCATGTTCCTTCCTTCCAGGCAGGCTGTTGGCTTTGATTCCCCGTCTGTCACTTGCCAAGCACTGGAAGGACCTTACTTGTGCAGGGAACAAAACATTTAAGGGGAAAGCAAAGCTGAGGATGTTCTGGCTTAAGAAAGAGACTTCAGAAAGATCCTTTCTGAAGGGACAGTGAACTGGTCCAACTGTGCCAAAAAGAGCAAGTGGGATGTGAATGTGTGGGACAGTCTGGAAGGTTCCTTGTGCCCAAAGGATCATGGCAACTGCAGCACTGGAAAAGTCCGAAGTACAAAGGAAGTAAATCTTGGAGTACCTTTTGTTCTCTTGATGAGCTTGGAAGGGACACACTGGACGTGAAATTCCAGGGAAGCTGCCATTGCTGTATGTAACGCCATGGGTCATGGGTAGGGAGACAGAAATCATGACTCGCGTCCTCTTGATCATGAGTCAAACAGCATCGTTTTATTGTTCAGAACTCTCGTATATAGGAAGTTCAAAACTCCTGGTTCTAGACACTGATTGGTCTGAGTCTTAGCCCTGCCCAGCTCCTTGACTAGTGATATGTCTGCTCTCTGGACTCACTGATTGGCTGAGGTCTCTGCACGAGCTCTCCCATTCACCTAGGAACTTCTAGAACAAGCCAGGTCAGCCAAATTGGATCTGTTATGCCAGGTCAGCCAAATTGGATCTGTTATGATCAGACTCATTTGGTCCAGCTGTAGACCATCTGTACATTGCTACAGCTGTAGTGGTTGGAGTGAGAAGCAGTGGAAGCTGTTTGCTGGCTGCTTGTTGCTCACCTTCACCTCAGTCCCCTGGAACTCCTGGTCAGCATACGTCACCTTTGCTTTTTCCAGGTTTTTTTTTTTTTTTTTTTGCTGAAGGGTTTCTGAATGTGGCCATCAGCTTTGCTGCAGATGGAATTTATTTCTGTTTCAGGAAGTGTCTCATTGTATGGTCTACGATTTACCAGTTCCCATGCCAGGTTAATTGCAGTAGAAGCAGGCAAATGAAGTGTCCTAGGGTGATGTGTTTATCCCTCAGTCGTCTGTTGGGTGTAAAGGGCGGCGGGGGGGGGTGGGGGGGTGGGGGGGTGGGGAAGGCACAGTTTGTTTTTCCCCAGGAAAACTCTGCTCCTCGGATGGACCTTGAGACGGAAGCGGGGGAGGAATACGCAAGACAAAAGAAGCTGTTGTTTCTCCGGGAGAGTTAGTAGTTAGTAGTTAGCTTAGAGCTAGCATAGTTAGTAGATCTGTAGAATAGCTGGAGGTTCTTTTTCCTTTTTTTTTCTTTTTCTCCCTCTCCTCGGAACTGTACCGATCTCTCCGGACTGGGGACCTGGGAAAGCACCGGGGGCCTCCACAGGGGACCCACCTCATCAAGACCAGCCCTGCATAACAACTCCCTTTCCTCCCAGCACCAGCGGAGACGGGCAATGTAGCAGAGTGAACATCTTCAAGAAGAAACCTGCTCTTTTCCAAGTTTGTTATCCCTCCGTAAGTGGCACAAAGCTCTTGTCATTGGGTATTGTGCTGGGGAGTGCTTTGCCTGTGTATTAAACAGGTCTTTTCCACTTCTCTCTCAGGAAGTCTTTCTTCCCGAACCGGTTGGGGGAGGGGAGGGGGACCCCGTGGGCGGGTTTCTCCCAAATCTGTTTGAAACCAGCACATGAAGCCAAGAGACTGGACTGGGATGCCTCAGGCCCCTGCCAAGCCCAGGGGTTGCTGCTTGGTGTTGATTCTCCACAGTGCCAGTCCTGCAGTGTCATCTCAGGGCTCGTTCCTCCCAGTTTGTTCCAAATTAATCTTGGAATGAGGGGCAGAAAATGCTGCTGCTGGGGTTAAACCGTCTGCAGGGACTTACTGGCTGGGCAGGACTCGTTGCTGCAGACCGAGCCCTGATGCCTGAATCCTGTCCAGGCAGAAAGGATTGTTCCCAAATTCCATCCCTTGACTCGATAGGATTGTGTTCCTCCAAGCCCAGGTGCTGTCTTAGTGGTGCTGTGTGCACCTCTTGCCTTTGCCTGCTGTAAGCGGCTTTGTGCTCCAGCTCAGTGAAGTCCAGTTCAGTGTTTATTGTGTGGGATTTTTGTGTGTGATAAAAGTCCCTGTCAATTACTCTCAACTGCTCCCCCTCTTGAATGGCTGCATCCCTGGATTGTGACTAACTCAGCTCTTCTCCTGCAGCAGTTCTCTGCTGCTCTCAGGAGAGGATGGAGCTGAGGGCTCTGAGCAAAGGGAGAAATTATCCCTCAAAGCCAGGGCAGTGCTCACAGCCTGGATCTGTCCAGCACCCTGTGTTTTCAGAGTTCCCATGACTGAGGAACAGAAACAAGGGGAATGGGCTCCATTTCTTTGGCCTCTCCATCTCTCTCCTCACAACTTCCCTCATGTGCTCTGTGTGCCAAGGCCCTGTGCCTTTGAGCAGCATTCCTGGGCAGCTGCCACCCCCTTCTTTACAAGTAAAGGACAAAGAGCATCCAGGTGCAGAGGTGTCTTTAGGAAGTGCCAATCCCTGACTGTGTCTCCCTGCGCTCGCTGTAGTTCTCCTGCCTGTTATCACCTGTGCTGGAGAGACCTCCATGGCCTGGGGTTTTTCTAGGAAAGTGCTCCTATTAAATCCATCAAAATTTTATGTTCATAGACACTCAATTTCTGATGGGAAACATTTTACTTTTGCCTTTTCCAAGTTTTTTCCAGGTGCTGTAGAGGATGAGCATCTGTGTGCTCAGACAGTGAGCCAGGAGCCTGTGACTTCCACAGTGAACTTAATTTTCTTTTTCTCCTCTCTTTCAGGACAGGAAAAACCACTGAAGTCACTCTAGCAATGCCAAAAGCTTTGGTGTTTGAGCAGCCAAATCCAACAGCTTCAGACCCTGCTGGCCTGCACCGGAGTGCCCCTGGTCCTGCCCGTGCCATGGGGTCAGTCAGAGGGACACAGGGTTCCTCTTTTCCTCTCTGCTGGGTTTGACTCCCTGGGGTTCACTGAGGCTGTGATTTGCATCCAGAGCATCTTGAGGCTCCTTGTGCGTGCTTCTGGTTTAAGGTCACTAGAAGTTGATCTTACCTTTGTAAACCCCGCCCCTACAATACCCCATAAATAACCTGACGATCCCGTTCCTGCCCTCTCTTGCCTCTCTCGCTCTTCCTGCCTCCTGGCCTCTTCGCCTTCTCCCCCTCCCCCACCCGGGGAGGGGGAAAATAAATGCATCCTTGAGCCTACAAAACAGAGACTTGTCTCCTCTGCTTCCCTGCCGGTGCTGTGGCCTTCCTGGACAAGATCGAGAAACACTGTTGCACTCAATGCAACAGTTCCTGATGCTCGGGGCTGTGGCGTTTGGTGTGCAGAAAGCATCCCGGGCTGTCTGGCTTGCATCTGGATGTGCATTTCCACAGTTCCTCAGAGTGGGAAAAGGCCAAGAGGGTGGTGGGAAGGACTTTCTCCCAGGCCTGGGAATCCTCAAGACACCTCAAGGATGTTTTTTAAATGTTTGTTGTCTTTTGTTTCCTGGCTTAGGGCTAAGCTGGAGAAAAGGTAGAGAGAGTGGCAAGCGGGAGTCCCATGTTTAGAGCTGCCCTTGGATTCCAGTTTCTCCTAATGGGTCTGTGCTGCCCAAAGTACAAAGGAAGGAGATGTTGGAGTACATGTTTGTTCACCTGTTGAGCTTGGAAGAGATGCTAAGCATGAAATTCTGGGGAAGCTGCGCTTGCTGTAGCGACTGGAGTGAGAAGCAGTGGCATTGTTTGCCATGTGCTGGTTTCCCACCTTCACTTTGGTTCCCTGGCACTCCAGGCAATCCCATACCACCTTTGCTTTTCCAAGTGCTTTGCTGAAGGGTTTCTGAACGTGGCAGTGAGCTTTTCTGTACTTCCCATTTATATGGAGGATCTGTTTCAGGAAATGTGTCTTATTGTCTGGATGGATTCAAAAGTCCTCGTGCCAGGTTAGTTGCAGTGAAAAAAAGGGAAAAGAAGCCAATAGCCTGGACTGGAATGCCCCAGGAACCTGGTAGGCACAGGAGTTGTTTCTTGGAGTTTATTCTCCAGTCCTGTCTGCTCAGGCCTTGTTCTGAACTGCTCAGCCATAAATGCCATTGCAGGAAGAGCAGAAAATCCCATGGCTCCTGTGGATCATTTGTCTGCACTGACCTTGTGCTGCTGCCTGAACCATGGGGCCTTAATTGCCTCCAGGTAGCCGGGATTGTTCCCAAATGTCATCCCTTGGCACCATAACTTGATACGGACTTGTTCCCCCAAAGTCCATATCCACAGCCTAGCTCTGGGAATAAATTCCTGGCTTTCCAACACTAAAAATGCAGTACCAGAGGGTTCTGTTATCCTGAGGATTTGGGGGATATTTGGCAAAAATTTATGGTGGCCCAGGTAGGATTAAGCTTTTAGCACTCCCTGGATTCATGGGATCAGGGATTCCAGTGTGCGTTGCACAGGTTTTTTCAGGGAAATCCCTCGATCCCCAAATCCATGTGAGTTCAAAGCAGAAACCCCTGGGAGTTGAAGGCAACAGGATGTTTCTTGGGAATTTTG
This sequence comes from Acrocephalus arundinaceus, assembly GCA_021534815.1. Taxonomy (NCBI): domain Eukaryota; kingdom Metazoa; phylum Chordata; class Aves; order Passeriformes; family Sylviidae; genus Acrocephalus; species Acrocephalus arundinaceus. Next base: position 6,108,595 of record JAJEOU010000260.1, read on the forward strand.
AAGTATTTGGTGTGTCCTAAATGTTAGGTTTGAATTAATGCAAATTGTCTGGGATTGTGTTTGGAGTTGCTGGTTTAAGGATGGCAAGGTCTGGATTTGGATTTGTGGGCACCAAGTGCTCCTTGTGTCAGCTTTAGGTCTGGATTGGTGGGATTTGTTGAAGAAAAGAGAAGGGAATTAAAAAGAAATTATCAGGATGGGAGAAAAGAGGGTGTGGAACTGCTGGGATCTCCTGGAGTGAGGGAAAGGGTCAAAGGATTGGAAGCAAAAGCTGTGGAACAAAGCCTGGAAAAGGGGGGGGGGGGAGGGGGGGGAAGGCCCAGAAGGGCACCGTGGGGGAAAGAGGGAAAGAATCCCTGCTCCAGGAATCCAGCAGGGCCCAGGAGAGGATAATTTTCCATCCACCGGCTCTCGGTGGAATCCTAATAATGAAGGTCAAAGGAAATTATTCCTTTGTTATTAGGTTTGGAATGAAAGGTGCTATTCCAGAGGAGAATATTCACCTGTTAATATTCTGTTGGATAAAGGAAAAGAGCGAGGAAACAGATGGGGAATTAACAGGCGGATTTTTGGTGGATACAGGGAAAGACATGGGAAGGAGCTCCTAGATAAAATACACCTTACAGGTACCATGTCTATATTCCTTGGATGCCCATTGTTTTGCTGGGAAGAGGTAATATTTGGAAATTAACAAACCCAAGGATGTAATTTCTGATAGTAAAGTCCTGGAGGCCCAGGTTTTTATATTCTTCCAGCAACCAAATGCAACAGAGGAAATCCTGGAGGAGGTGGAAAATGCTGTCACTCTGTTGGTGGAATTCCTGGGAAATGGAAAGCAGCAGAAGCAGTAAGAAGAGAGTTGGAACCAGACTCCAGCTGAGTAAGGCAGACACAAAATCCTTTGGAATTAGAACTGGGCAGGGGTGAGAAGAATTAATTGCTAATTTTTTTTTAGAAGAATTAATTGCTAAATTCCTGCTCAGGAATCCATTTGCCATGGATTCCTGAGCAGGATCCCAGCAGGGAAGACTGGGGGGATACTCCAGGAGAAGATCCAGACTGGGGACTGTTCCCAAATGGGAACAGCAAGCCTTGGAATTTCCTTGAGGGAAGAAAGAGGGATCCTTTCAGCACAAGGATTAGCTGTCAGACATGGAGATGTTATCAGACAATTCCTCAGGAGTGTTTAGTTCCCAAGCCAAGTCAGTCTCCTGCCTTGTGAAGCTCAGAAATCTGGGAAAACCCCAACTAATGTAGGGAATGGACTGGCAGATAAAACTGCTGGGGAATGATAGGGAAAAGCATCCTAATAGGGGGCCTTGTTTTGTACAGGAATCGTGCAAAAATTGTCCAAAAGAACAGGAATCAAAAGGGAATGACATATTCCTTGGAGATCACAATCCAGTGGGAAGGTTGAGAGAAAGAAACAAAGTCTAAAAAGGCAAATGAGTCAAATCTGCCCAAACCCTAAAATGGCCACATTCCCTGGCATTGCTGAGGAACTCAGCAAAGCTCCAAGAAAAAGGTGAGCTCCTATGGAATCCTTTATGGGAGACCATATCCAGCTGTGACTCTTCCTGGAGAAAGCCATCCCAGTTGGTTATCCCAACTGGTTATCCCAGTTGAAGAGAATATGTCATTTCCTTGGGAAAAACACTTTGATCATTGCACAACTATTGTTTGAGCCTCACCAGTAACCTGGGATATCCAAGTTCATCCTCCCCAGCGAGGAGACTGGGAGTACATCGGGACATGGAGAATTTCCGGGAGAGCCCCAGAAAAGAAAGAAGGCTTCAGCTTTGCAGGTCTGTGTCATAACCCATGCTGTCAACCACTCCTGTTTGATCCCAGTGGATTTGTCCTCTTGGATTCAACCTCAGCAGCACTAATTGCTGGGAATTAAGCAGCCTTTGGTACTTCTTTTCCATGAAACTTCTCCATCCTGCCCTTCAGTCCTGTTGGGAACAGAGGGAAAACCCAAAACTCCATTTTTTCCCCTCTCCCCTTCACTTTGACTCCTCTTTTCTATTGTTATGATTCGGGATGGCAGAATAACGATATGAGACTCTGAGCCTTCATCGGAGGGCATTATAGGGAAAGTTTCTTGAAAGACAGATTCTTTTATACAGTGTTTCTGTACAATCAATATGATTGGTCGTTTAGAGCCTACACCTCGTTCTAAACATCTTTGCCAGTAAACAAGTTGGAGAAACACCAGGTGTTGTCGTTGTCAAGGCGATCACAACACAAAGCAGAGACCAGAAGCAGTCTCAAACGGCAACTGTTTATTATCAAAAATGGCTGACCTTTTATACACTTTCTAATTGTTTATACTTCTTCTACCCCAGCTATTGGTTACAATAAATCAATATAACACCATTGGTGAAAAGTAATAGTGACTTCAGCTAACTTTCTAAAAATACTTCATCCAGCTGCAAACTTCTTATCTTTTTTTTGTTCTCTTGGTCTCCTTGGTAACAGCCTTGAAGAAGGCTCCTTATCAGCTTCTTCTTAGTTCCCAGCTTCTTCTCGCTCCATTAGCTAACAGGCCTGCTGTTAGCCCCTTCCACAAGGTGCCAGGAAAAAGGATATCTACAAGGATTATTTGGGTTCCTCTTTATGATTTCCCAGGCCAGAGTGGAGAGTTATGTACTTAGCTTTTCCCACAGGCCTCAAGCTAGTGCCTGAAGCCTAAAAATCTATTTTCTGACCACTCTCAGTTCCCACACTTTTCCTGCAGGCTTTGGGCTATCCAGGCTTGAATGTGGATTAGGCAGAGCCTCCTGGAAGCTCAGCTCGAGGTAGGATTGCAGCAGTGTTTGAACCACCATGTATTCTCTCAAAGTTTGGTGTGAGGAGCTGCATCTTGGGATGGGCTGGGATTTTGTGTTCATCTGGGTTTGTTTTCTGTTTGCCTTTTGGGCCACCTCAGAGAAAGAGCTGGAAACCAAACCAACTGAAGGGAATTCCCAAATTCCTTTCCAGACCTTCAGAGGAGACACAAATGCACGTGGAGCTGAGGAAAGGGATGAGAGGAGAATGGGAATAATTGAGCTTTAGGACTCTGTACTTCATTCTTTTAATGTGTTTGGAGGTGCAGGAAATGCCAAATCCCAAAGGAATTCTGTTTTTGTAACATCAAGTGCAACCTTTTGAAAGCCAAGTTCTTGAAGCAGGGTTTTCCCAAGGGTAAATCCAGATGTGACATGGAAAAGCCTCAGTGAGGATTTCCAGCCTTGACTCCACAGCTTTTGGGAAAGCTTAGTAGCCAAATAATATTAAATTTCTATCAGATTTGTATCAAATGTAGTGTTTATATCTGGGACCACTCAGTTCCCTGGGTGTGAAAGTCCTTAAAGTAGCTAAGCTGAGCAGTTTTTGAGAATTCAAAGCGTTGTGTCCTTAAGATTTTTAATACAATATTTAAATAATTACTATTGAATTGAGACAATATAAAGTGGATTTGTTAGTGGCAGAAATGGGGTTTTTTTCACCTTGAAGTGTGTTGGGATAATCAACATTCCTTATGTCAGAATTAATTGGTCTTCCTTAGTCGCAGCAGGACACGAAAATAAGGACAATGGACTCCAGTATCAGAAGAGGATATGAAGGCTTTATTTACAATCTTTTTGCTTCTTTTATAGCATGCTTTGCTAAAAAAGGTATCCATTGGTCAATAGGACTGACACCTCTTTCCATTGGTTAAGTAATAGGAAACAACAGCTTGGGAAGATTGTTATGAGAAAAAAACTCTACCCACTTAGAAATGTTTTGGGAAAAGGAGAAAGATGTTTTGGGAAGAGAAACTGTTGACAGCTTTCCCTTGGGAAAGGAGATAGCAATGGTTAGCAAGCTAAAATTCTCTCAGGCTCAGAAATATCGAGCCCACATTCCTTCTTTTCCCTTTTTTTTTTTTTCCTAGATTGTGGATAATTGGGGAGAATATTTAGGATAAAGAAATGAAATGCACAAGGGAAGCTTCATGTTGCCAAGGGAATGCTTTAGGGATGTGCAGCTTCTGAACTGCACCAATAATTCAGGCTCCCACAGAAACCTTCCAAAGCTGGAAAGGACAGGGAAGAAAATTCCAAGAGTGGTGTGGGATGTGCTTTCTCCCAGGTCCGGACACCTTTGAGGTTGGAATGACTTAAAAACATTCCTTGTCCTGTTCTTGTTCCCAGCCCAGGTCTAAGCTTCCAGCAGTGGAAGCTGTTTGCTGTCTGCTTCTTCATCCCCTTCACCTCAATCTTCTGGAGCTCCAGGTAATCCCACCTCACCTTTGCTTTTCCAAGGATCTCTAAATGAGGGTTTGAGCTTTGCTGTGGCTCCCATTTATAGGGAGGATCTGTTCCAGGAAATGTCTCATTGTCTGGACTGATGCCATTGCAGGAAGAGCAAAAAAACCCACAGCTCCAGTTGCTCACTTGTCTGAATTGCCTCCAGGCAGGAAGCATTGTTCTCAAATGCCATCCCCTGGCTCTGTGACTTGGTGAGGTTGTGTTCCCCCAAAGCCCAGGGGCTGCTTTGTGTTGTAGCTCAATAAAGTCCAGCTCAGTGGTGTTTGGTTTGTTTTTTGTGTATAATGAAAACACTAAAAATTCCCCTCCTTCACTGGCGCAGCCCTGGAGTGGGACCAGATTCCCCTTATCCTGGAGTTATCCTGCTTCTGCCCTGGATCCCTCCGGTACTGTGTGTTTTCCAAGCTCACAGCACTGATGGATCTAAACAAGAAAAACAATCCCTGTTCCTTGTCTTCTCCATCCTTGATGTTCCCAGGCCCTGCATCTGCCTGGCTATTCCCTGTCTGACTCTTCATCTCTATTCCACCTTATCCTGATCAAATACAGGCCTGAGATGTGTTTAGCAGCAAATCCATTATTTTAAAGAAAGCCAAGTGCAAAGAGCATCCAAATGCAGAGAAGTCTTTACAAAATAAAACCAAACATGCAAATAAGAGATTTGTCTTTCTGCATTTGCTGTCATTTTTCTCTGTCAGGTTTTGGAGGGGTTTCTCTCCATGAGTTCCTGTGATCCAGATGTGTTGTTTCATGCCTGGTGATATGGCACTTGGTGGGGGAGGGACACAACCCCTGGGGTCCTGAGAATCCTAAGCAGTCACGGCTGGGTCAGTGAAAAAAGGAGCAAAGTGGGCTTCACATGCAGTCTGAGATTCTTTTATTAAAATGTAACATAACTCGAATGCAGAGCAGACGTGAAGACAGGGAACAAAGGCAGGACCGTGGGTTTTAAGGGACAGAATCAGGGTGAAGTTTAGGGTCAAGGGGCCAATAGGGAGAAGACCGGGGAGGGACACAAGGTGGGGTTTACCGAACACAACCCAATGGGGAGGCTAATGTGAAGAGATTTATTTAAACAGACCAATGAAACCCCGAATATTAGGGACTTTCCAAAGGGGCAGTCCAGGCAGGGGCTGGTACCAGGGAGAATTGACAGAGAACATTCGGGAATAAGGGGTAGGTATCAGGGAAGACTGACAACCCAATGGGTGGACACAACCCAGGCTAAACCACCACCGGGTGGGGGGGAAGGGAACAAACCACAGGGTCTTAAAACACAAAATTACACAACACTACACAGATGTGTCCCTTACTTTGTCCAAATCCAATGCCAAAGGATTGAACAACTGACAAGTGGGATCTGGGATGAAAATGGTTCTGTTGAAATTAGGGAAAGAATGCAAGAATAAAAATGAGCATCCTTTTAAGGCCTGGAATAAAAATGCTGGAAAAGAGCACTTTTATATTTGATTTGGTGTCACCTCTCATTTTTTATGGATAAAAATCCATTCAGAACAGAAATATGAAATCCAAGTCTTTGATTTCACAGTGGGATTACCTTCCCTTTTCTCCTCTCTTTCAGGACAGGAAAAACACTTGGCTCATCTTTCCCAAGAGCTTTGGTGTTTCAGCAGCCAGAGCCAACAAGTGCCCCCCTGGTCCTGCCCATGGTGTGGGTAAGTCACAGGTTCCTCTTTTCCTCTCTGCTGGGATTAACTGTGTAGGGAATGCCATTTCCAACAGCCTGGTCTGCTGGAAAAGCGGAGAGGGGAAGAGGAAGTTTGATACCAGAGCTGTGTCCCATCAGGTTGTGTTTCCCTCTGAGGACAGAGAATCTCTGGGCTGATGTGAGATTGCTATGAGTGCTTGGATTAGCAATCCAGGGAACAGGGAGCTTGGAATTGCAGATGCTGCTGGAACCATTGCCTCAGGTCTGCTTAGTTTGTCTGTGAGAAATGGGATTTGGGCTGGAGATATGCTGTTGGTGGGCAAACTGGAGAGTCTCCTGATATAATAGATCAAGTTTTTAAGGGCTTTGTCTATGTAGGCTTACAGTAATGCAGAAGTCAAATAGATTAGAGAGAAAAAATTATAGAAACGTTGAGACAGAGTGAAGATATGTTTCAGTAATATCTAAAAAGTCAATATTGTGTCTATAAATGGATTAGTACACATTGTTTGCCCTTTGAAAGCTTCTCCATGTCTTTGTCATTCATACTGTAAAGTTAAGAACACACTTTAATGGAGTTCAGAGGCAGTTGAGCACATTCATTCATGTAGACCATAAGAAGAAATGCTTGGATATTTTAGCCTAGAATATCCAGGTAGTCTGGAGATGCTTTAGCCAAGTTCTGGAGGAGGGAATTGATTTCTTTGATGTTGAGCCTCGTGTGAGGCTCCCTTTGCCAGCAGCCCTGCATCAGCTCATATATTTCCTTGGGGCATGTGTGAGGTCGCTGCAGCACTTGGCCCTGAGTGATGCATTCAATCACCTACAAGAAATCACAAGCAAAGGATCAATGTAGCCATTCCAATTAGGTAGACCTCACCCATGGAAGAGTTAGCTGTTAATAGCCACAGCAGTCTCATTGGGGGAAATCATATGGCCACCTCTGCAAAAATGCTGCATTTCTAGGTAGATGTATGGGCAGATATGATCTGGAAAAATCACTGTAATGTAGAATGCCTTAACTGATGCAACGTGATGTTAATACATGTTATGCCTTCTATTCATGAGGGAATGGTGGTAGGGAAGCAATACCGTATCTCCCGTACCTGTCTATTAATCTCACCTTATCTCAGAAGTAAGCTATTTCAATCATCTCACATAGAGCACCTCTCCCTCCCTCCTTACAATTTGTGAGTACCACCATGGCTAATCTCTAAAAAGGGATTACTTTTGATTTCTCAGGTATGAAGAGATCTCCAGATTCCTTCCATCTATTAAAAAATGTGTTAGGAGAACCACTTAATGACAATGACATTTCCTGATATGTAACTGAAATTACCCAGTGCCAGCTTGCTAAACAGGTAAGCTCCTTTTTATTGCCTCATGATCTTTCTTAACACCCAGAGCAGACTACCCTATACAAAGGAAGAAGCTACAGCCCAAGTTGGTATAGTCCAACTTGGATAACTTCCATCCACCTTGGGGAGAAAAAGGTGAAAAAGAACTTCAACCACAAAGTTTGCGACAATATCATAAATACATGATATCAAGGTTATTGCTTTTATTAAATAAATTTGCTATTGTCATTTCTCCAGAGAAGCCATACCATCAGTCAGAATGCCACCCACCCTCTTTTGAAAATGTAATACATATACCTCATTGTTTGAGAGCTGATACCATGGCTATTTTCCATAGGTAAAGATTTCCCACAGTACAACCCCCAGGCTCCAGACATCACTTTCTGTGGTGAATTTCCTGTACATAATACTTTCTGGAGGCATCCAACAAATAGGCAGCATCATGTGATCTCCAACCTGAAGAAAAAAGAAATGAAATATTTAGAAATAATTCCTCCAGACCTCCAGGAAGAGTACTGAGATGCTAAACGAGAGTATCTTGGGATGACTTTATGATACTGTATCCCCTATCATCTGCTTTATGCCCAGACATGGGTCCTGTAACTTTAAGCTAGGTCCAAGAGAGATGGAGGGAAGCTGGTGGAATTCTTTTGGGGCGGTTTTCACACATTCTCCCCCAGGTTCGCTCAGCTGTGTTGTCAGCACAGACAGAGGGAATACATCTTTGCTTTTTAGCTAGCTTCTTGTTTGTTAGCTGAGGCAAGAAGTTTTCCTGGGACTGTGGCTTCTTCTTCTAGAACTGTTCAGCTTTGCTCTGGTCCAAAAACCAGACCATCACCGGGAGCCCCATGCCGCGGCCCGGCGGGAGGGAGCTTCAGGGATGCCGCATCCTGGCTCTGGACCTTGGAAGAAGCTGAGCAGGAGTCTAAAATCCACCAGCTTTCTCCACAGTGAGAAGGTTTTATTATCTACCATTATTCATTCTTTTTCCCGTGCCTGCGTGCACTCTGCTTGTTAAATAAACAGGGTTTTTTTCACTTTCCTCCAAGAAATTCCTTTCGAACCTGTGGGGAAGAGGCTGCTGAAACCTACCTTTATTTAGAGGAGACATCCTTTCAGGACATTTCCTCCTAATTTGTCTCAAACCGATATGCAGGGAAATCCACATTTTCTTTTTCCCAACTGCTGCCATTTACTTTAAAGAGCTCATAAGAACTTGGGAGCTGAGATCCAATCTTTTCTCTCCTGAATGGAAATTACTACCGTGATAAATTTCTCAGAATCTCCAAAGAAATTGTTTCTGAAGTATAAACTCGCCATCTACATCTATTTTGCAACCCCTATATAAAGGAATTGAATGCTTTATAAAATTAATATTTAACTAAACCTATCAACCAATTATAAATTAGGCCAGTATTACTCTCCATTTTAAGACTGACAAAACTGTAAAAGATTCACACAATTAAATCTCAGATATCAGCTGAGATCCATGAAGATAGTGACTGCATGATGCAGAAGGATCAGGAGTATATGGTTTAATCAATTTATTATGAATGAATTAAAGCAATGCTAATGTCTATGGATAGTTTCCAAATTTAATGAATGCATAAAATAATTTTGTCAAAAATTATCTACTGGGTTCTACACAGCTTTCCAAATTTTCAGTCCTTTGGTTATATACACTTGATAATAAATACCTTGCAAACTATGGACTCTGTCCCAGATTGCCCAGGAATCTTTTCCTTAATTAATGCCTGTCTGAAAGCCTCTAACACAATTTTTATTTTCCCCAAAATGCTATATAATCTTAAAACTGAGATTCTTAAGCTGAATGTAAATAATAAAAAACCCTTCTTGCTTTTCATTCTAGTTTCCAAACAACTTCCTGTTCATAATATGTCAGACTGTGACTGGATCACATCAATTAATAAATCCATTAAAGTACTTTTAAAATAGCCTAAGCGGAGAAGTGTATTGGTTTTACACGGCCTGGTTTTTGGCAGTGGGGAGGGCTACAGGGGTGGCTCCTGTGAGAAGCAGGTAGAAGCTTCTTCCATGTCCAGCAGAGCCAATCCCTGGTGGCTCCAAAGATAAACGTGCTGCTGGCCAAGGCTGGGACAATTAGAAATGATGATAATGCCCCTGTGGTAACATATTTAAGAAGAAAGGTAAACAAAAAGTTGTTGCACAGTTTTAATTGTGCAGAACTGTGCGGAGTTTTAACTGTGAGAACATGTGAGAAGAACAACTATGCAGACACCAAGGTCAGGGGAGAAGGAAGGGCAGGAGGTGCTCCAGGCACTGAAGCTGAGATTCTTCTGCAGGCTGTGGTAAAGCAGGCTGTCCCCATGCAGGCCATGGATGTCCATAGGGGTTGCAGAGATCCACTTGCAGCCTGTGGAGGAACTCACACCAGAGCAGGTGGATGCCTTGAGGACACTGTGACACCGTGGTAGAGAGAGGGGCCGTGCTCCCATGCTGGAGCAGCCTGTCCTTGAAGGACTGAACCCTGTGGAAGAGTGACCCATGCTACAACAGTTTTGGGAGGACTGTTGCCCATGGGATGGACTCATGTTGCAGCAGTTTGCAGACAGCTGTTGCTCGTGAAATGGACTCATGTTGGAGAAGTTCGCGGAGAACTGTCTCTCATGGAAGGGACCCCATGGTGCAGCAGGGGAATGACTCCTCTCCCTGAGCAGCAGGACAAGCCCCCGGTGATTAACTGATCATAACCCCCATTCCCTGTCTCCCTGCAACACTGGGGTAGGAGATAGAGCTGGGAAGGGAGATGGGGAGGGGGAAGGTGTTTTTAATGGCTTATTTTACTTCTCATAATCCTGATCTGATTTTGTTAGTAATAAATTCACTTTATATCTCTAAGTTGAGCCTTTTTTGCCCTTGATGGTATGTGGAGAGCAATCTCTCCTGGTCCTTATCTCAACTCATGAACCCTTTGTTATATTTTCTCTCCCCTGTCCAGCTGCAGAGGGGAGTGAGTGAGTGGCTTTGGTGGGTGTCTGGCATCTGAGCAGCATCAACCCATGACACTGAACTACAATAGGATAGAATAGTTCAGTTGGAAAGAACCTACAACAATCATCTAGTCCAACTGCCAGACGGCTGAACAAAAGTTAAAGCATGTTATGAAGGGTGTTGCCAAAATGCCTCTTAAACACTGACAGACATGGGGCATTGATCATCTCACTGGGAAACCTGTTCCAGTGTCTCTCCACCCTCTCTGTAAAAGAAATGCTTCCTAATGTCAAGTCTGAACCTCCTCTGATGCAGCTTTGAACCATTCCCAGGTGTCCTGTCACTGGATACCAGGGAGATCACCTCCCTCTTCACTTCCCCTCAGGAAACTGTAGAGCCATGAGGTCACCCCTCAGCCTCCTTTTCTCCAAACTAGACAAACCCAGAGACCTCACCTGCTTCTCATAGGACATTCTTTCCAGCCCTTTCACCAGCTTTGTTGTCCTCCTCTGGATGCATTCAAGTACCTTCACATCCTTAAATTGTGAGACCCAGAACTGCACACAGTACTCAAGGGGAGGTTGCACCAACATTAAATACAGTTGGATGAGCTTTGGCCTTTTATGTCTTCTTCCTGCATATACAAACCATAGTGCAGTAATCCTACTGTGAAGCCTGACCACACTTCCAGAAATCATACAATTTCTTTTTTCTCCTGGGTTCCCTATTCAATAAAGCTGGTCTTTTGCCCTGCTTACTTGACTTGCAGCACAATGCTTCTGTGCTTTTAAAAGATGGTTCTTAAAACCTGACCAGCACTCAATGGACCCTTAAGCTCTCAAAAGCAGATTCCCAGGAGACATTACTAAGTAGGTACCTGAGTAGTTCAGTTTGCTCTCTTGAAATCCAGGGAAGTAACTCTCCTGTCCTTTTTTCTCATTACACTCAAAATTTTAAACTCAACCATTTCATGATCACTGTGGCCAAGGCAACCACCTACAACCACATCTCCCATGAGTCCTTCTCTTCACAAAAAAGTCTAGGATGATATCTTTCCTAGTTAGCTCACTGTGTGCTTAGTGAGAAAGCATTGTGATATAGCTCTAAATATTTCAAAGGAAGGGAAAAAAGGAAAGCTTTTTCAAGGACATCTAACTTTTGATTAACACCTATTTTCCTGTCTTAAGATTTACTTAGTTATGAAAGCACACTTGCACTTTCAGAATTCTGTAAATTCAAACTTTACACATCTTGTATAAATAATACCCTCCTTTTCTAGTGTTGAAACAGCAAATGAAAGGAAAATCTAATAGAAGTCAGGGTTCATGTTATTTTTAAATCACTCAGAACATCCACTTAAAGCACAGTTACTCTTCATGAAATAAAAAGGGTTTTTTTTTTTTCAATGTTTATTTTTTCAAAATATGTTTTTTTGGTGAGTTCAGTGAACCTGAATGACTAATGAATGGATTTCAACCCTGATCCTACCCACCTCCTCATCTGGCTTGACTGCTGCATCTCTCCAGTTCCCTGCTGGTCTTAGTGCTGCTCTACCCAAGGGTAGATGTTTTGCAATTGAGGATGGTAGTCCTGAAAATAGCAACAAAGCTCGACATATGCTTAAATTAACTTCCATGTGACAAGTATATACTTAATCTCTTTGATACAGCTGAATCTTAGTTTGCCAAACTGGAACCAAGCTTCGTCTTTTGATTCCTTTATTCATTAATAAAGCATCCTGAGTATTTGGGGGATTATAGCATTTCAGGGTATTTTTCTCCAGTTAATTTTTGGTCTTGTGAATTATTCCCCTATCTCAGGATAATATAACTGCAAAGAAATGTTCTCTGCAGACCATCATGCCTTATTGCTAAAACTGAAAATCTCTCCTTTCCTGGTGAACATCTGCTCTTTCCTCATAAAATACTGGGAAATGTTTCTCTCAGTAAAAGAAAAAAAATCAATAATTTCTTCCATGCTTGTCTTGCAGACAAAGTAAATGTCTCCTCTTAAATGAACAATCCTGCCATGCCCACTTGCAGGGAAGCAATATATTATTTTCATAGTCTGTCTGGATAAGAAGCCATATCACTCCAGCACATGAGCTTCCTGAAATAAAGTATATTATTTGCCAATAGACAAAGATGTGTCCTTTGAATTTCACTTCTAACCCTATTGCTCATTTCTATTCAAGAGGGGCATGTGTCCAAAGTTCTTAATTCTAAGTGGTCTGATCAGAAAACTGAAATTATATCTAGAACAACATTTATTATACTGTAAATTTTGTCTTGAGTTGTGCCACATCAGTTCAATATAATGTGTCAACCTTGTGTCACTGGAGATAAAATTCTTCTCATCAGTGTCTGTGAAACCCTGAGCAGTATGGAGAATATGAACAAAGAACACAGTTTTGCATAACACAAGAAGCGGAAGACATCAAACAAAATTATGAGTTGGAAGATTCATAACAAACAAAAGTAGACATTCTGTCATATAATATACAGTTGCTCATGTGTAGTGGTTTTACATTCGCTTATTTTTGTTTGCTAAATTTAGTGTAGTGGTTTGAGTGGGGGTTTTTTTGCTGTGAGATAGGATTAGGAGGGAAAAAGGTAGATAGGCCTAACTTAAAGGTACAATGATAGATTTATTAACACACACTAAAAGAAGGAAATAAGAATCAAAATGAAACTTTTAAAACACTCTTCCTCTCACCACAAAGTGTTCACTTTCCCACAAACAATATAGAGGCAAAACCTGTGATTTTTAGTCAGTTTTACCATTTAAAAATAATCTTTTATCAGTTCTTTAGGAGAGGAGTGTCTCTTAGAACTTCCATGGAATTTCTCCCACTGACAACTTAGAACAGTTCTTTTGTGCGTCTCAACTCTCACAGACAGCCGCCTTTGTGAAGTCCCTCCCATTAGCAGCTTTTCTAACACTGCATATGGGTCATGGCTGCTTATTTAGGGTACTGTTTAAGGATGCCTTCTCTAGTATAAAACAAAGATTCTCTTCTTCCATTTCCAAAACCATGTCAAAAACTAAATATCTCCTTTTTCCCTAGGAGCGAAAGGCTTCATATTACTTTTTTTTTTCCTCTGTTCAAAATTCTCTATTAAATCTCAGTTATATCAGTCCACAAGCTATAACCATGTATCTCTTTAAACAGCATTTATATGTTACAGGAAATAGTCTATTCTCTATGGTTTTACCAGAAAACTCCAGGTAAACGAGGCCATTCCTCCTCCTTTGTCTTACTTAAAACTTTCACTCTCTCTTCACTAACTATATGCTGTCTTCTCTATGTTCATTCACTTTGTCCTTTCTTTTTACTTAAAAGGAGGATTATAGTTTTTAAAAGTCTCAATTTGTACTAGGAAAGAGTTAGCAAGGAAATGGGATTAATACAAGATCATGGAGACTGTTGTAAAATGTATTACACCTAATTTTGACACTTTACTCACATCTGGTTAAACAGATGTGGTGGGTTGACCTAAGTCAGCAGCCAAGCACCCCCATGGTCACTTGCTTACTTCCTCCCCCCAACAAGAAAAGGGACAGAGTAAAAGTGAGAAAACTCATGGGTTGCGATAAAGACAGTTTAATAGGTGAAGGAAAGAAAAAAACACAAGTGATGCAAAGGAAATCATTCATCCCCTCTGAGTGATGCCTTGTCAGTCTCCGAGCAACAGTCACTTTGGAAGCCAAAAACATCCTTCTTCCTCTATTGCCAAGCATGAGGGCCTGTTCAGTCTCTTGAAGAAACAACTGAGAGGGTGATAATATAGGGGTAAATTTTAGTAGCATAGGGATAAAATGTTTCTAAAATCATGGGAATAGATTCGGGGGGGATAGAAAGAAAGGTTGGGCCTGGGAAAGAGAACTGGAACTGAGTAGGCCTTGGGAACGAGGGGTTAGCTTTGTCTTTGGTAAATCATGTGAAACTATACCTGAACAATCGTCATATGATAAATGATATGATTATTAAATGTAATGACCATTGATAATTGAATATAATTATTGTTTAATCGTAAAGACAATCATGAGAAACAATGTAATCACACCAAGAATCATGAGAAGGGATGTTTTGGGGTCTGAGAAATTCATGCTTGGGTAAAATCAATGTATACAATAGAACAATATGAGTTTAATAATTAATATACAGTTATATAATGAAAAAGGGTATAAAACATGTCCATCTCGAATCCAATGTCGGAATCAGATTTGGGTTTCACCCTTGATTCCCAGAGCTCTTCAATAAAAGCACCTGGCATATAATCAATCTGTGATTATGTGTTTTCAACGCTAACAAGGGGACCTCATTAATGTATATAATTACCTGAAGGGGGGGTGTCAAGAGAATGAAGCCAGGCTCTTCTCAGTGGTGCTAAGCAATAGGATGAGAGACAATGGGCAGAAACTGATGCACAGGAAGTTCCACCTAAATATAAGGAAGAATTTTGATACTGTGCGGGTGACCAACCACTGGCACAGATTGCCCAGAGAGGTGATGTCTGCCTCACTGGAGATATTCAAGAACTGTCTGGACACAATCCTGAGCCATGTGCTCTGGGATGACCCTGCTTGAGCAAGGAGGTGGGACCAGATGACTCTCAGTGGTCCCTTCCAACCTTAACTATTCTGTAATATGTTATGGAATAGTCCTTTGGTCAATTCAGGTCCACTGTCTCAGCCTACTTGCTAGGGGGGCAGAGTGAAAAATAGAAAGTCCTGTTGCTGTGAAAGCACTGTTCAGCTGCAGCTGAAACACTAGTGAGTTAATAACACTATTTTAGTCACAAATTCAAAATACAGCACCATACAGGCTGCTATGAAGAACATTAACTCCATCCCCTCCAGACCCAGTACAACAGAATATTTTATAGCGTAATAGTACATGCACTGTAGTATATTTGGTAAAGGTAATTAATGCTGAATGAGATGTTACTGTTATGGTAAGCATTAATTTTTGATGGAAAGTGAGAGGAAGCTCCAGTTTTCTGTGAGAACTGTTGTCCTAGAGAAATAATGAAGAGAGAGTTAATTTGAAACCCTAAAATAATGTTTCATGTACTTTCATTGGCCATTTTGAAGTGATGACAATGAGCACCAGATATGAGCTAATATAGACCATACTTCTATCAGACAGTAATTATTTCTGATCATTCCTGAATGAAATTCAATCTGACTTCTTATTCTTTAGGGTCAGAGAGCTTCCCAGCATCCATGGCTGTCTTGTGCAGGTCTGATGCAATAACTGCAGGAGCAAGTCAGGGTCCCAGAACCTATGTCTTGGCCCTAAAGAAAGCAGAGGAGTCCTTTCTCTGTTGAATGAACCTGATACGGGCTACTCTCCTTGATGGGCACTTAAATAAGGGAATTTTTATGCTCAGCAGGACCATTTTAATGAAGAAGCATCTATTAGAATAAGCAACAACTCAACAGTCTAGCTATGGGGAATGTGGAAAAAAATCAAGATAAATATCAACAGAAAAGAGGATATGGGGATGGGGCTGTGGGGACAAGGGTAGGAGAGAACATATGGTGAACAGAAGTTGGAAAGAAAGCAAAATGGTAGCAACTATAGGCCAGGGCATGCAGGAGTGAATGACCAACCAGCCTGCTATCTACTGCAAACAATTTCCAATAAGCAAGTACACAAATTATCATCAGTAAGCACTGTGTCCCATATAACCCTCTTACTTACTCAGTCCCCTTATGGATGAGGCATCTCCCTCTGAGTGTGATGCCTCAGAGCTTGCGAGCTCTCAGTTTTGAGATACTCAGAGGACCATCACTAAAGCTGATGATGGGGCCTAGACTGATATCCACACTCCTTAAGACTCAACCATTTGCCCGTTGAGAGATGCAAAGGCATCCTACATGAATATTTCACTGAACTCAAGGGGAAATTTTAACAGGTACCTTTGTACATATACATATGCACATATACATCTCTATGTCTGTGTAAGCATGCATGTGAATTGATTTAAATATGCTATAGCAAATGTAGCATGAATGTTGCCATCTGTCCTGGTTTAGGGCAATTTTGGGAAGAAACCTCTGAATGGGGTTCCTCTGGAAAGCAAACCAAAACGGCTCCTCCCCCACAACCAGTCCAGGAAAAAGAACTTCCTCAGAGAAAAGTGGAAAAACCTATTTATTTAACAAACAAAGTGCCCACAAGCACAAAGAATGAATAATATGAAAAAATAAAACCTTTCGTTGCTCTGAAGTGAGATGGTAAACTCAGAAAGTCTCTGCCATGGGCAGCTCAGCTCTCAGTCTCCTATGAGACCTCCAGAGGTCCAGGCCCTGGTGGGCCACAGGTGTGAGAGCCCTCGGTGCTCCTCTGGGTTTTCAGTCCAGAGCAGGTTTAAACAGTCCCAAGGAAAAAAAGAAAAAAAACTGTCCAGGGAACTTTTCTGCCCTAGCTAGCTAAAACTAACTAAAAGCACAAGAGATCTCTGTCTGCAGTCTGTCCGAGACTTGGTCGAACACCCTGCAGTCCGGAGAAGAGAGGAATGCGTAGGAGTCGGGTAGTTTTCTCAAAACAAACTGTGCGGTTCTTCTTTCCCTGTTTCGCTCTCAGAATCAGTCTTAAAGGTACAGAACACAATATACAGAACAGATGATTGGGGATACAAGCATCATAAAGTCACCCTAGGGCACCATCTTAGATTTATAATTAAGTTACTGTAGTGCTTATAGTAAATTCTATTGAATCATTCTGTAAATATTAAATTAGTCAATGATTAAGTATTGTTAAATCCTTTAGACATAAACTGTTGATCAAGTCTGAGTCTAAATGTGGCAAAGGGGTCCACTCTGAACCTCATGACCCAATGGGATGGTCTCCCTTACTGCTTTTGCACCCTAACCTCTTTTGCATCCTTACCCCTTTGTGTCCCTGGTCTCTGTGTAAATCACTGAATATTGAGTCTAATCATATTTTCCTTTGTGCACTTTATCTATGTGGTAAGAGAGTGAACCTTGCCAATGAACTTTGTTGCACTTCTGCAAATTTATATTAAACTTGCTTTTGCCAATACCTTTGCTAGTGATTCTTTAAGTGACCTAAACCACTAATTTGTGACAAATTGGCATAGTCAGTAGAATAGCAAGTGATATTACTGATTACTTACAAAAGCGTGGAATAAGTCCAAGTCCAAGTCCCAAATTCTCAGAGGAATAGGCTCATGATAAATGTCATGATTGGAAAGCTGTGGGGGAACAGCTAAAGGTGGTCAGGGGCCATACAAATGATGGAAAAGACAAAGGAATTATTTGCAAAATATTAGGCACCAGTCTAATAGGATAGAAAAAAACATAATAGAGAGAAATGAGATCTGAGAGAGGAAATAGAAGGCAGGAAAGCAGCTGAGTTATTACTGTCCTTGCAAATTGAGTAGCTGCAAAGAGTTACAGGAAGAAAGGGAGGAAAAACAAAAGACGGAAGAAAAGGTTAAGATGATATTTATGCAGGCTCCAAACCCTCCTGACATTGTACAGATCAGAAAACTAATTGCGTCCCCTGAAGAGTGGGATGGAAATATATGGGGTGACCCCTATGATGACAAACCAGGGAAAATGATACTTTATTTCCTTCAAATTCCCCTGTGTATGAAACCAGACCCAGTATAAAAAAACCCAGGAAACTACTGGACCTCGAGGTGGACCAGGAGACCATACCCAAAAAACAACTCCATTTGATCCAATTCAGATGACTAGTTTGCAAGAACATTATGGCCCTAAGCTAGGCAAGCGGAATCCCATCAATGCATAATGATGGTCCATTATGGGAACAGTGCCAAACACCTGGCATCTTAAACAAAACTAGAACAAGAGAATATTGACCCCAGAGGCTCTGCTAATCTGTGTTTGCTGAATGGTTCTGTGTGAAATCATTTTGCTGGAAAACCACGGTATATCACTCATTGTGATTGAAAACAATCATGCATGGAATGCTTGAGATGTTTTGTGTGTTACAAAATTAGCAGAGGCTCTGGGGACCAATCAGAAGGTGGTTGTTTATCTGTAACAAAGTTAAAAGGGTGCTCACATGCAAAAGGGACAGACAAGGGAGGAGAAAAAAAACAACACCTGCAGAGCTAAAAAATATAACACTGCAGCAGTGTGTCTTTTTTCCCCATCATTGACATATTTATTCTTTACATTTAGGTTTTTCTTTGCATTTGATCTCATCCACAACAGCCCATATATTTTGATTCCAATCTGTTCTTGTTGATGTTTAATGAAATTTCTAATAAATACAGGTGCACAAAGTTCAATATTAACACAACAGGATGCTGAGAAGCTGGGTGTATGTCCTGGTTCCAGCCAGGACAGGGTTAATTTTTGCAGAAGCCAAGAGAGGCATGGCTAGGACCCGGAGGTTATTCGATACCACCTCATGGCAGGGGGAGCAGTCGGGTAGTACCAGTTCTGCATGGTGAGCAATTGTGTATGAATTGTTTGCCTATCTTGTACACTTTGTTATTAATAATGTTGCCGTTACTGTTTTTCCTCTTATTTGATTGCTGTTTCCAGTAAATTGTTCTTATCTCAACCTGTGATTTTTAACTTTTGTGCCTCCAATTCCCCTCTCCTCCCGCTAGGGGACAGGGGAGTGAGCAAGCGGTTCATGGTTTGGAGTGTTTCAGTGGGAACACTAAATTGGGGAATACCATTCCAAAACCACGACAGTGTACAAAATCTGATGGCAAAGAGTTAAAATCACTGTAGTGAACAGAGCAAGTGTTATGTGCCAAACTGCCAAGGTTAATTTGGGGTTCCCAGACAAGAAGCACGTCATCTACTTGCTTTGCAGTTAAAGATCACAATGAAAACCTTTTGGGTTTAAATGTTTTGAAAAGATGGATCTAGCATATGCTGGATGACAGCGTGTGGTGTTTTGGTTCAATATATCAACTCTAACCTTGATAGAAATCGGGAAGGTACAGTGCATGTACTCTGCACAGCGCCTGCACTCTGATTCATAGATTACTAATGTATCACACTGGGTCCTTGGCTATCAGACTATATTATCGCCAAATTGCTCTACTAGAAGAATGCAGAATGGGTCATTATTGGGACCAAGCATTGGGGTATTGGTTATGGCAAAGCTAATCCTGTTACCTCTTTGCCAACTGTCAGGAAGAAGGATGGACTTTGTCCTAAGTGGGAACCCCAGGAGGATAGATAAGCTTCTCTGGTAGGCATATAACAGGAGAGCTGTGGTAAGAGAGAACATAGCCTTACTTCCTCCAGATACTGATGTAGGAACCAAACACTTCTCCAGCGGTGTGCTACTGTGCCTTGGGCAGTCACGTAAGCCCAGTTCTAAGCAGTGCAATAGAGAAGGTCACAAGGACCTATTACAAGGATGTTGTAAAGTGGCAATCTCCATAAGAATAACAGCAGCACACAGATTTCCTTGTGCACACACACGCCTCCTTTCATGAATATAAGAGAACCAAATTGAGTGTTTACAAACCAAAACCTATTGGAAACAAATGAGTATCTGTGTCTTTTAATATCATGACTCAAGTCTGACATACTGGAAACAATAAAGGTTTTTCTCTATAAAGCAGAAGAAAGCATTGGGGTGAAAGGCTGGTAATTACAAGTTATGAGTTGAATGCCAGAAGAGCTCTGGAATGACAAGCAAAGTTTTTTTGTTTGTGTTTCATGGGGATGGGGGATTTGTTATTCAGAGGGTAGCAGTCGTTAAATAGCTGGTAATAATGATAACTTAACCTGTCTCTCCCATGAGTATGCAGAGTACTTTTTAATTCAGTAGTTGCTCTATAAAAGGCAGAGGAACAACCTATATAATAAAAATTTAGCTTACCAAAGATACTCTATGGGATTTCAATGTGAAACAAAAGCTGCAGTCACCTTGAGACTTGTGCTTCCAGCTGCTCTAGGTTCCCAGTGCTTGCAGTGAAGAACAAAACTAGAACAATGCACCCAGACTTCTGCTGGAAATCAAGAAACTTATCTCAATGCTATTCACCCTGATACCAGTCTCAGCAACAGAAAAGATGAAATAATGAAATGAAATTTAAGGCAACCTTCATCACAATCTTTCTAACAGAATACTATTTTGCTAGGTGTGGTAGGGAAAGATGAAGGGAGACAAAAATGCATTTGACCTTTTGAGAATAACAGAAATAAGGTTTATTTTACTTCTACTATTATCTCCAGCAGGGAAATTAGCCTTCAGGCCATTTCCCTCTCTCTGTTGTGCAAGAGACAAGAAATCTGAGATGAATGTCCTCTTTTTCATGTCAGTGCTGGACTACTGTATGGCTACTACCATCACAGAACATTTGCTAAAGCTCTAGACTGCAGCTAAGGTTCTAATTGGTTCATATTCTATGAAATAAGTATGGAGCAATGCATACAATATGTAATGACCAATACACTGTAATATTTTCAGTACTTTGAAACTCAGGTGAAAACAGTGGTCTAATCCAGTATGAAAGCCTCTACTTTCCTACCACTTTCTATTCATAGCTGTACCTTTTTGACCTGAGATGGAACTTCAGCCCCATTGAACCAGAAAGGGTTGTGCTAAACCTTGTTGCAATCAAAGGTGTGGACACAGGATGTGGATTTAATTAGCATAACCAGTTTGATAAACAAGATGCCTTGGCAAGAACAAACAGAGCTTTGAAGATTACAAGAAGATTGGGTCAAGACTGGGGACAGAAAAAGAAGATTGAATCAAACCTCTGCAAGCAAGAGATGTTGTAAAATGTATAAGTTTGTCTGTGTGATGTTTAACCCAATCATTGTAGTAAAAAATTACTAGCCTTCCTAGAATAGTATATAAGCATTTGGAAATCACAGTAAAGACGAATTCTGATCAGTGACTCAGTCTTCCCATCTCTCTATCAATCGTCAATAATTGGTGCTCCATGTGAAAGGAGAAGGACCAGCTAGCTGATGGCAGTCAACGAGACTCTGGAACTGATCGTGACAGTGAGAGAACCACATTTGGGCCCACAATCGCCTGTATGCTGTGACATGACAGGTGAGCCAGGGGAACTAAAGTATGGGACAGAACATGTCCGACAAGAGAGACGTTAATGAAACTGTGCTCGCCCTTCTGAGCCAGAATGGATCCCCCATCCTAAAACAGGACTTTAAGTTGCTTCTATGATGGGTTTCACGCATGTTTCCTGACGCCACCCTTTCTTCTATTTTTACTCTCCGCTACTGGGACAAGGACGGCGTAAAGCTCTATGACCTGGCTACACTGCCTGGCCATGAGCCAGAGCTACGAATGCTTCCTGCATGAAGGGCAGTCATGGTCGCTATTAAAAAAGAGGGAGGGGACGAGGCAGCCTGCGAGGCTACAGCTGAAATGGCCCTGCCACCTGTGCCGGACTGAAACCTGTCCAGGTCCCGCTTCCCATCCCCTGTCCACATGCCCTCCCCGAGCACCAGGGATCGCCACCTACAGTCCCACCGCTATTTTGCCAGCTACCCCTGAGCTACTGAATGCTTATCGCTTTTGCGGACACTGACTCTGGCACTGAAGCCTTTCAACCCCGCCCTCGAAAAAGATCTGGACCTATTCCCTTCAGATACATATAACAATTGGTTACGGATAAAAAAGAAAGCCCTTAAGGACAGAGACTTTGCCTTTATTTCACTAATCAATGCTGCTCTAAGTTTCACCAGAATGGCCAGCTTTTACAGGGAAACTCATCTCGCAGTGTGGGACGGCAACTTGCAAATCCCACACCTGATGCAGCAGCTGACACAGTAACCAGGAACAACTTTCAGCTTCCAACCGGCCCAGCCCCCACCCACCGGACCATCTCCGACCTACATGCAGCAACTCCAGGAAGAGCAGGACTGGACATATCAACCAATAACCCAGTAACGTTGTCTAATTGCTCAGTTTTTGTCTCCCTACAGGAATCTATGGAATTAGATTCTACAGGAATCTAACCCTTGGAACCCAGTTGCCATGCCTTGCTCATAGGTCTCATTGATACTGGTGCAGATGTGACTGTTAGCTCAAAAAGCCAGTGGCCTAGTGATTGGCCATTAATGACTGTGCCTCAGATACTCTCAGGTGTGGGTGGGAATAGTCAAAGCCTACAGAGCCAATGCTTAGTGCAAATTACAGGGCCTGAGGGACTAATTGCTACAGTCAAACCTTTTCTGCTATCTGTCCTGCTGGTCTTGTAGGGGAGGGATATCCTGACACAGTGGGGAATTTTTATGCAGTCAAGTTTTGTATAGGGGTCATTGAAGCGCGTGACACTTTAAAATTAACCTAGAAAGCAGAAAAAACAGTTTGAGTGGATTAATGTCTCTTAAGTTCTTAACAGGAAAGGGGGAGCCAGCAATGACACCCCTGCTGAGAAGACTGCAGAAAGCCCTTTTGTTTTCAAGTTTTTGAATTGTTCTTTGATGGACCTTAGCCATATAGTTACTACCTTTGAGCGAGAATTTAATGCAGGACTGCTTCTCTCCTCTTGTTTAGTTTGTCATCAAGCCTAGGTTGAATGCAAAAGTGTTGAATGTGAGATACTGCGGTACTGCACATCTTATAAAAGACGAAGTACTTGCTGTCAATGTGATCCATCAGGACGCAGCAGAAATAATGCATAAAATCAACAATTAATGTGTGCATATAAGTTTGGTCTACTTAAACAATTGGAAATTATTCCAGAGCAGTGGCTTACTGCTACTGAGAATAAAGATAAATGCTGATTTCCTGAATATTATGGTAAATATGTACCTACTTTAAAACTCACTTTGCCATTGAGTTTTAGAGTCTTTCCGCAAATCACAGATAGCTTTGAGAAAACCCAGAAATCAGTGATTGTATGGAAAACTTCTGAAAGCAAAGCCTGGCAATCTGACATTGCTGTTGTCCCCGAATTGTTGAACTTGCTACTGTTGTCAGAGCTTTAAAAAAAAAAAAATCTGTTCCTTTTAATCTAGTAACAGATTCATCTTATGCTGCAGGAATTGTGATGAGAGCTGAAGCATCAGCCCTGAAAGAGTGTAAACAAACTGTAAGGAGATGATGGGTTTGATTGGCTAAATTGACTCCTAGAAGATTAGGGACTCAATGGGTAGATTAGAAATTTAGTTAAAATAGGCTTATATGTATTAGGCATTATATTATGTATTGTTATGGTTACTCCTTGTATTTTACAGTGTGTAAAATTGATAAAAATAAGAGAAATGGGGGAGATGTGGACATAGGATGTGGATTTGATTAGCATAACCAGTTTGATAAACAAGATGCCTTGGCAAGAACAAACAGAGCTTTGAAGATTACAAGACTGGTGACAGGAAAAGAAGATTGAATCAAACCTCTGCAAGCAAGAGATGTTGTAAAATGTATAAGTTTGTCTGTGTGATGTTTAACCCAATCATTGTAGTAAAAAATTACTAGCCTTCCTAGAATAGTATATAAGCATTTGGAAATCACAGTAAAGACGAATTCTGATCAGTGAATCAGTCTTCCCATCTCTCTAACAATCGTCGATACACAAGCCATTCATGTTTTTGAAATTGGCGTAAACTGAATAGAGAAGTTCAAATCATCACGCTACTTGAAAGAAATTATAAGGTGAAGAAAGAAGAAGAGATACAGATAGAGTACAAGAACTACCTATATGTTTTCACCCTTTCTTTTTTCTCTTGACTTTATCTTATGATAAATGCACAACACTGGAAAAAGACAAGGAAAAAGCAATATTGGCTCTATGGTCAGACAATATTTTATCTTCAAAACTTTTCCCTTCCTGCAAAAATCAGCCACTGGGAGCAGTCTTTCACATATGCTAGTATCTTGGTTTAATCCCAGCCAGCAACCAAGTCCTATGCAGCCACTTGCTCACTCCCCCACCAGCAGGACCAGGGAGAGAATTGGAAAGGTAAAAGGAAGAAATCTCATGGGTTGAGATACAGACAGTCTAATAGGCAAAGCAAAAGCTGCACATGCAAGCAAAGCAAAACAAGGAATTAATTCATTGCTTCTCATGGGAAGGCAGGTGTTCAGCCATCCACAGGCGAGCAGGGCCCCATCACATGTAAGAATGACTTGAGAAGACAAATGCCATCACTCCAAACATGCCCCTCTTCCTCCTTTCCTCCCACTTTATATACTGAGCATCTCTCATGGTCTGGAATATCCCTTTGGTCAGCTGGGGTCACCTGTCCCAGCTGTGTCTCCTCCCAACCTCTCCCACACTCCCAGCCTCCATGGCTGTACAAGGAGGAGAAAAGGCCTTGGCTCTCTGCAAGCCCTCCTCAGCAATAATAAAAACATCTCTATTTTATTAACCCTGTGTTCAGCACAAATCCAAAACACAGCCCCACACCAGCATCTCAGAAGAAAATTAACTCTACCCCAGCCAAAACCAACTCAGCTAGTAACTCTACTATGAATATTCTGTGCAAACTAAAGATGAGGTAAAGTGATCCTGACAAAATGAAGTATCTACACTTGAAACTGTTCTTCATGCTGACACTGCTGGAATAAAACTTTCTGACACAAATATTATCTTTTTTTTTCTAAATGTGCTTCAAGGAACCAGTGAGGGGCATTCTGAGCCCTCAGGTCTACTTCCATCCTATCACATAGTTCACTTCCATTACATTTTTTTTCATAAATTTCTCATTATCACTTTAAGATGACAGCTTTCTCCCTAGTATCTTTGTTCACAGATTGTCCAATAACCTCATTCCTCTGCTGGTTAGAAACACTATTTGAATATTTTCATCAAATTATTTAATGGCCACTGCATACTCTATTTGTTCTTATGCAAACATCATCCTTCAGTTTAAACAGGGTTTTTCCCCCCTCATGTTTATTTACCCTTCTGATGCAGTCATATAACAGTTATTTTAGAATTTCCATCAGCATAGATTTTAAGCAGAAATTCCCTGGCACTTCTCCTTCAGAAAAGTATCCTGTCCTTCTCTCAACCAGGAAAAAATGGCTATTTTTTTCAGCTGGATTGTTTTATCAATGCAGTTTGTTCAGTGACTGCATGAACACTTGTGCTGCTGCAAAAAAAGGATGATGCAGGAATTAGCTGCTGGGAGCAGCAAAAGAGCAGGACCTTTTCTTTCTGCAGCAGGTCTGTGCTATCATAGCATCACAGACTGGTTGAGCTTAGAAGGAACTTATGAACGTCATCTGGTCCAACACCCCTGCTCAAACAGGACCACCTAGAGAGGGAATATGTGATGATCCCTGGACCATCCAGAGTGGATGATTCACTCCCTTGGAGAGTGCGCAGCTCCTAGGCTGCCTGGGCTTGTAGTGACTCCCCTTTGGGAAGTCCCCTTGGGAGACCTCCTTGTAGCTCAGGGTGAGCAAAAGTGCTTCAACCCATGTGCAGCCCCTAGGCTGCCTCAGTTTGCAGGGACTCTCCTTTGGGAAATCCCTTTGAGAGTTTTCCTTGTGGTTCAAGGTAAGAAAAAATACTTTAACCCGTGAGTCTTTGCAGTTTTATGTTAATGTTTCATACCCCATTGGTTATTTCCCTTTCTTCCTGGTTTTTACCCTTCCTGATTGGTTCTTTTTGCATCCTTCCCCTGACTGGTCCCTTTCCCAATTCCTTTCCCCATTGGCCAAGTTGTGAAACCCCGCCCCCTGGCCACCCTATATAATCCAGCTCACTCAGGAGCATTTGGCTCTTTCCCTGTAGACTTTGTGGAATAAAGAAGCTCTCCTGGAGATTGGAAAGACCCCGTCTCACTGCTTTTACTCCTGCGTAGCCTGGGGTGGCAAACGCAGCTCTGCTGCTCAGGCAGACTCACAAAGAGCAAATCACTGCACTTGATAGTGCACCTTTGAGCTGATCACTTTGCACTTGAGAATGCACAAAGAGCTGAATCACTTTCTGCATGAGAGTGCCTGTGCCTCCATCGATCTGGGTGTCTTTTTAAAGACACTTCTAGTGAGGAAGGTCGCGGCACATTTACCACCAGACTAGACCACGACAGGAACATGTCCAGGCACTTTTTGAATATCTCCACAGAGAGAGACCACTACAGCCTCCCTGGGTCTCGGTTCTTGTTTCTTTGGGCTGATGGCCCCCCAAGAATGTTTGTTAAAAGTCCTCCTCCCAAGCCCCGTGTCAGAAGAGAGAGTTGGGATGCATCCGTATCGTTCTCAGAGGTTGCTTATTATTTCTTATCTGGGTACATTTAGTTCTCACCCAGCTAGGGTGCTAGCTACAATGCTGGTCGTTGCAGACTGACCACCCCGAGGGCGGTCGTAATCTTTTATACTATGTATTACGTGTTCTATGTTTACAGATAAATACCAATACCTATCACCTATGTTAGACAGTGTATTTCTACTCTAATCCAATCCAAAAGTGCCACCACCACAGCAGAAGATGGAGGGCAAGAAGAAGAAGCAGAAGGACAGGGACATGCCAAGATTCCTCCATCTTTTCTTCTTGAACCTCCATTAAACCCCAAAATTCTACATCTACACCCGGTGATAAATTGATATTATTCTAATCAAACTCTCGTGGCTTGTCTCTGGACCCCTTGCCAGGGTTCTGGATCACCCAGGACAGCCAGAGGGATGTCCTGGGTTCCGACACCTGGGCAACCTGTTCCAGTGCTGATTTTTTTCTTTTTTATTTTAATAAATTCCACATTTTATCCATATTTAAAGTAACCCTTATAACTAGCTGTCTCGGTTTTGGAGACAAATTTCTGTAGGAAACGCCCTGGAATGAGCATTTCCTCTAGAGGGAAAGGGCTTCAATAACTCCCTTTTCTTCTGCCAATGAGAGAAATGGATTGATTTATTAAAATATGAATATCGATCTAATATCGATACCCAACTGTGACAGACAAAAGACTTCCTAACAGTTAAGTTAGAAAGTGTATGTTTATTACCACGCTGGGCAGAGCTGGGATATTTCCCTAATGTGTGCTACGAAGATCACAGGTACTTACAAAGCCTTTTATCCACAAAAGTGTTGAATACACAAAATACAAATGCATATTCATACCCTTGTCACCTCCTCTTCTCTGCTTTGTATGCTAATTGACAAAAAGGCTATTACGCATGCGTAGTTTTTTCCCTGAAATGAGTCGGGGGTCTATTCTGGGGAGGGGTCACTAGAAATGAGGAAGTAAAATTAGTCTTCCTCGTTCTAACCTTTCAACCTTTTGTTGTATTGTGATTGATGGGTCCTTGGTAGGACTCCCTTTTTCCTGTTTTCCAGGCCTATTTCAATAGGTTGTTTCTGAAAACAGGAGGTTTGCAATTGTTTTGTGTTCCTGGGGTATTGATTAGTTTCTGTTTTTCATTACAAGCAAGCTTACGCAAACATAAAGTTGACGAGCAATGAGTTGTTAGATCTGGGATAGCTTATCTAAAATCTGGTCTCTCTTTAACCATCCTCTAAGTTTTAACGGATTTCAGCAAAGCTTATCTTTTCAGCTAAATCAGCAATATACATAGCTTTTCTATAGTCTTCAAAATTAGTGTCTCAGGATACCAGGGGATGAAAGTGAAAAAAAAGTAAAACTGTTCATTAACAAAGCAAGATACCCACAAAGCACAGGTAAAAAAGAAAATTGAATCTTACACCCCACCCGCACTGTTGCACAGCCAAGAGGCAAAGATGGCGACCGCCATTCTTTGTCTCTGGGAAGGTGGGAGAAAAGAGTTCACGCAGCAGCTGGGAACCTGTTGGATTTCTGGCGTGGATCTTCTCCTTGCAGCAGGCAAAGTTGGTGGAGTTTAAACCCCTAGAAGCTTCTTGCCTAAATTGGCAAAAAATAATCCAGCAAAAAGGCAATGAAGTAACAATCCATGTAGCCGCCAACCACGCTGGAGGGAGAGATTGAGCAGACCCCAAGCCCGGGGTTTCCAGGCTCCAGCCCCACCCCCTGGTTCATCTTAAAGATTCCACAGACATTTCTGGGCATAAAGCAGATGATTAAGGAACAAAGTATCATCATAAAATCACCCCAAGACAGTAGTAAATAGTAGAGTATTGTCTGCTAATCCACCTGTACTTATTATATATTTTACATACCTACATTTACTGGTTGGAACTCAATAAACTACTAGATCAGATCTGCCCAAGTGATCTCTGACTTATCTCCTGCCACACTACACCAATGCACAAAGCATGAGCAACAAACAGGAGGAGTGGGAAGCCATTGTAGAGCTGGATGTACAACCATGATGCAATTGTAATAATGGAATCATAGTGAGATGATTCACACAACTGGAGTGCTGCAGTGGATGGCTATAAACTGTTCAGAAGTGATAGCAAGGAAAGAGGGTTATAGGGCTGCCCTCTATGTAAAGGAATGGTTTGACTGCACAGAGCTGTCTTTGAAAAACAGTGATGAACAGGTTGAGAGTTTATGGATAAAAATTAGTGGCCACGACAACAAAGGAAACTTTGTGGTTGGTGTTTACTACAAGCCTCCTGTTAAAAATGACCCTATAATATTTGCTTTCGCATTTGTAGATTAGTCTTCATATGTTGTTATTGATTATAAGTATAGTGCAATTTATAACCCCTTTTAGCTGCTTGCTAATATAACCTAATTTCTCATTTTAAGTATGCGCCATATAGCCCATGGAAATAGTAGTGTGATGAATGTATTATGTTGATGTATACACCTTATAGCTAATGGAAATAATAGTGTGATGAATGTATTGTACTGTAGGCCTTAGCAAAATATAAAATGTTTAAATACTTCTGTGTTACCGAGAGAACTGTATAAAGCAATTAAGTTGTTTCCCACATCTGCTGACTGACCTCTCCAAGTGATAGGATAAGAGTGACACAAACCAGAGCACTGGAGGAGAATTAGAGAAGAACTTGTTAACTACTCGTTATCAGGGAAGTATGAAACAACAGGATGAACAGAAGAATGAATAAAATATAGTGACCGGATCGGCAGAATGTCATGTAAATAAGTCAGAGTGGAAAACCAAAACAAAGAAAAGTTTCTACAACATCAAAAGCTACCAAGAATGTTTGAATAATGCATGAAACGTATGACTATGTATGTACCTTAGTAAGGTAACAGTATATAGATAACACTGTCTTAATGTACCAGTGTGTTTGTTGGCCGATAGCCAGGAACACCCCAGCGCTGGACATTATCCTTTTTTAGTCCCTTATTAACTTTTGAAAAATATTCTAAGAGTGAACTTTTGTTTTCCACACCTCCCAGTCAAGGAGGAGGTTTTGTTGATAAAACATTCTTGCTTCAACCACAAGAAGCATCATGCTCACAGGCCCTTATCCTGCTGGAGGACTGCTGGATATAAGCATATATCACCCTGATATATGCTTTAAAAACAGCATAGCAAGATGCAAGCAGTCCAGGAGACTCTTGGAGTCTATTGAGGATAACTTCTTAATCCAGGTGATAGAAAGCCCAACCAGAAGAGAACTGGACCTGTTATTTGCCAACAGAGATTAACTAATTAGAGGGGTCAAGATTGGTGGCAGCCAGGGCTGCAGTGATCATGCCCTGCTGGAATTCATTCTTGAGGGATATGAGCCAGGTTAAGAGGAGAGCCAAGATGCTGAATTTTAGGAGAGTAAACTTTCAGTTGTTTAAGGAATTAGTGGATAGGACCCCCTGGGAAACTGCCCTTAGGGATAAAGAAGCAGAAGAGACCTGGCAGCTCTTTAAAGTAATTTTTCTTTGAGCGCAAGAGCTCTCAATTTTCATGTGTAAGAAGTCAGGCAAAGAAGGCAGCATACCAGCATGGCTCAGTAAAGACCTCCTGCTCAAAGTACTGTGTAAGGAGGAAATGCACATGCAGTGGAAGTGGAAGCCTGTGCTGGTGCATTCCCTCCCTCCCCCAAGCCCCACTACGATCTGAGAAATACTCATTAGACCTTGGCCTTGATGAGCAGCACCTGGGCTGAGCTCCTGTTGAGCTTATCAGAAACACTGTCTGCTCCCAGGATCTAGTGCTGGCTAATGAGCTCACCCTTTTTTTTTAAATGAACAGCAGCTTTGGAAACTTTTTTTTTTTTTTTTTTTTTTTGCCTGAATAACAAACCAAGTGAGATAATATTTTTATTCTCAAACTTTCAAAGAAAGTTTTCGACCCAAAGTGTGGCCAGGATGAAAAATTACTATGACTAAAGCTCACTCTCTTGCAACCCTAAAAACAGCAGTCAAAAGTAAGACCCTTTGAGCTCTCCTGGACTGCAGCAGACTGTGATCAGCAACCTCCCTCTGAATGGGGCCTCTCAGAGCCAGCGAACTCTCAGGTTTGCTATACTTGGAGGATTGCTAGACAATGATGGATACTGGGCTGATACTCCCACTCCTCAAGGTTCAACCCTTCAGCCATTGAGAAGATGCAAAGATATCTGAAGTGAGTATTTCACTACATTCGAGGGGAATTTTTCTGTCCAGGGGTGACTTTTTGATGCTTGTATCCCCATTTGTCTCTTCTGTTTATGCTGTATGTTAAGTTCTGTACCTTTAAGACTAAGTAACCCCGATAAGTAACAGCTGTGTTAATTAACCAGTACAGCCTTGCCCCTGATGAGTAACAGCTATATCCAATAAGGATGAGTGAAATAAAAGAGGGATAGCTAGTAAGGAGAGAATCATCATGGAGGAGCAACCTTGAGGAGCATGAGCAGAGACTCATGAAGCAGGATCCTGGAGAGAGAGAATCACTGCTGTGAGACTTGTTCTGAGAGCGAAGGGGGAGAAAGATGACGTGTGGAGTTTGTTTTGAAAACAGCATTCCTTCCTCTGCATACCTGCTCCTGGACTGTGCTTGTCTGAGGCACGGACAAGCAGCGGCATGGAGACCTGCTTTGCTCTTAGTTTTAGCTAACTGAGGCAGAGAAGCTCTCTGGAGTGTTTTTTTTCTTTTTCTTGGGACTGTTTAAACTTGCTACAGACTGAAAAACCCAGAGGAGCACTGAGGGCTCTTGCACCTGCGGCCCACTGGGGCCTGGACCTCCAGAAGGACTGATAAGAGACTGAGTGAGCTGAGCTACCCACAGCAAGGACTTTCTGAATTTACCATCTCACTTCAGAGCAACGAAAGGTTTTATTGTTTCATATTATTCATTCTTTATGCTTGTGGGCACTTTGTTAAATATATAGTTTTTTCCACTTTTCTCCGAGGAAGTTCTTTTTCCCAAACCGGTTGGGGAGAGGAGTTGTTTGGGTTCACAAATTTGCCCTATTTAAACCTAGACCCTCCACTGATGCCTGTCTTTTGTCCCTGGACCCCTTTGGCATGTGGCTTAATAAACCCTGCTGGAACTCTACACAGAAGATCCTTCCTGTCTCTCATGCACTGGTTGATATTTGTAGCTGGTGTCTGTGTGGACAGTGTGACCGTTTGTGTGCCTGCCCGAGCGGCTTCTTGAGGAGACGCTTTTGGGAAGGTAGCAGTGTTTTACCATCCACCCGCGCTGCTACAGGTTAGGGTGATGGTAGCAGTCTGATTAATTGGTGGCTGCAGTCCTGTTGAATTGATAGATGTGGTTCTGTTGAAGCGGTGATGCTGTAGAAGGATCTGGTCTTCCTCTGAAGGTCCAGTGGTGGTTATGTAGCTCTTGTTCTTTGGAAATCCAGCAGGTAAGGCTGGCTGTGGTGTTCCAAACCTCAGATTATATTCAGGTTGGAATGCTTGGTTCCTTCCTCTGGGCAGAGCATTTCACAATGGGATGATGTAATTTTATGAGTCATGCTGTGAGACTTAATGCCCCATTAGCAGAAGATAGCCCCTGGAGGGAGTTATCAGGGATGAGTCATAGAAGAGATAAAGAACACTGCCCCACCTGTTTTTAACAGCTTACATAAATGGTAATAGTATACATACTTTTGGTTACATCTTACATTGTAACCTAAGACAGGTTCCATCAGAGAAACAAGTGCAGTAATTTTAGATTTAGAATTCTAATTTTCCATTCATATACACAGCACAACACTGTTTTGCTGATTTCACTGCTGAGGACATGTTCTGTCCAACACGGGATTTCTTGGCAATGGGAAGAGGACAGAAAACATAGTCTTGTTGGAACAACTAAACAACATCAAAAATAGGAGTTTTTCAAGATCTAGGAATCCCTTAAAAGAGATGCTCATCAACTGACTCATGAGAACTCTAGGGTAAAGAAAACCCTTCTGCATTTGGAAAACACATCAAAGCACTGTAACATTCTTCATTTATCTTAACAGTATCACACCAGTGACATTGATGTGTCACAACAGTGTCACATACATACGTCACATTGTGGTACCTTGAGGGTACAGATATCAGCATGCCTATATGTACCATTTTATGACAAGCATTACTACCCAGTACTTAGCCAATTAATGAGATTATCTGGTGGTTATTCCTCATTTGATACACCCTATTATAGTATGAATATCCCTTTTTATCTACTCCATTCCTCTGATTTTACTGAAGCCTTTTTTGCTTATTCCATTCCCACAAACTAATCTTTCAGTGATCACCTCTGCCATGAACTTTTAAAAAGAAATACCCTAGAACTGATTTTTATTTTTTTCTCAAAAGTCCTTCCTATAAAGAGGAGATTCAGAGTCCCCTTTATAATAGAGTTGAGGTGTATCCTTAATTTCTCCCTTGGGGAAGGGCATAGGACTTTGGAAGAGCTGCAAATTTATCAAAATTTGTGGGATCAAATCTGACACTACCTATTAGAAATATGATAAAAAAATTTCCCTAGGGAAAGAACTTCCTGAGCAAAGTGATATATGAAGGATGATGTATAGCATTGCTGGGATTACATCTAATACAAGGTAAAGAACTACACTTGTTCTGCCACAGGTAGCTGTTGCTGGGGGGTTGGGGGAATAAAAGGGAAGATATGAAATTCCCAACCAGGACTCAGAGGCAAATTCCTATTGAAAAGCATTGTACATTTTCGTTGCATTGTTGGTTTTTTTTAATGACTTTCTCAAGCATGAAGGTCTGGGTGTGCTTAATTAAAGCTTTTCATCTTCCACTAGTTATCTTGAGGAGAAAGCTAGTATCTAATGAAACTTTTGTATTATTTTAATGCATCTTGCTTATTTGTTGTATTCCTCTGAGAAATGGTTTTTCCCCTCAGAGTCCCCCTGAAGCCTGTGTCATGTAGTTTGACCCTTCCTCCCTATCTTATCTACTTCTGACCCTATTGGCTCAGGGCCAATATCTTTCCTTGGCCCTAAACTAGATAAACCCCCGTCTCTTCCTGTTCTCTCTCTCCTTGCTCCCTTGGAACAACACATGAAGAATAAAGCTTGGACTGAAGCTGAGGGGTGAGAGCCACCCTTTTGGGATTTTTATTCTATCTCTATGAAATATATCTCCCTAAAACCCCTGAGAAACTGAGCTAGCTAGAGCCTGGGGGTTGGCAAGAGGGAATATATATTTCACTTATCTTCTTGGTGCTGGCTGTGAATTAGATCTTCAGTACCTGCAATGGTCAGTAATGTTGACAGAGATTCTTTTGGACTGACATGGGTCTCTGCTAGCTAGAACAAGCACAGATAAGGTGTGACTTTGAGACTGTAATTCTACATTCCCTGGAAGTGTTCAAAAACATGTGGATATGGGACTTGAAGACATGTTTTAGTGAACGTGGTGGTGGTGCTGGGTTGATGGTTGGACTTGATGATCTTAGAGGTTGTGGTTTAGGAATGGTATTCCCCAATTTAATGTTCACACTAAAACCCTTCAGACCACAAACCGCTCAATGACTCCCCATTATCCCCTCCCCCTGTGGTGGGCTGAAGAGTAGAATTGGAGGCACAAAAGGTAAAGATCATGGGTTGAGATAAGAACAATTTACTGGAAACAGCAATGAAATACAACAACAAACAATAACAGCAACAATACTAATGACATAGTGTACAGTTAAAAGGGCAAACAATTCACATGTGTTTGCTCACCCCCCACGGAAACCACTGACTGCCCAACTGTTTCCTCTGCCCTGCTACACAACCCTAACCCTTCCCTGTTCCAATTAATCCTGTCCTGGATGGAACCAGAACATTATCCACCCCTTCTTCTATATCCTCTACCTCATGCTCAGATCCTACATCTTTCAAATATATATATGTATATACGCACATATATATGTACATATATACACAAGCATGAGTGTCATTTCCATAGTCAATGGCTGTCCCTCTGAGATATCTGTTAATTTAGTCCATGACTGTAGATTCTATCCATCTTAGATATCTTCCGGGGAACAAGGGCTGGTGTGCTGTTGGCTGACTGCAAGCTGCATTAGGAGCTCATGACTGGTGTATTTGGAGCAGTTCACCCTCATTGACCATGGGAGTTATGACATACAGCGGCAGTGTCATTCAGTAACCAATATTATACAATTGAACATTGCAGACTGTCCTCATCCAAAAATCAAATCCCCTTGAGGTACACATCATGATTCCCCATCCCTCCGCATTACTCACCAAGTGCACCTAGGTGAGAGGGACTAATCTGATTTTTATTTATGCCTCAACATATGTTATATATGAGGTGAAAAATTACTATAGGGGGCTGTACACGTGCTGGGAGCCCTATCCCTGGGGACACTTCTGGCAGCTCATCAGGGGAGAGAAAGCTTCCATGATCGGGCTGCAAGCGGCCCCCCCACTGGCCGGTTGACCAGAGCCCCAGATGTTCCGGAAAAAATGGCCAGAAAATCGGGCTTTGGGAGGAGCCATAGCACATAAAAGCAGTGAACTGTGACACAACAGGGCCGTTTTTCTGTGGGTTTCTTGGGGGGAGCAGGGGCTGGCCCAGAGGGTCAGTTTGGCCCTCCTCCTCCCCCTTGCCTTTTCCTCCCTGTAGTCCTGCTTTCCTGTCCACACTTTTCCTGCCCTGCTTCACTGCTTCCCTGAGGCAGCTCGTTGCAGTGACAACTGAGTTTCCTGCTGTTTCCCCGACAGAGCAGATGCTGCCTGCACCCAGCCTGCAGCCTTCTCCACCACCGTGTTTCCCGCGTTGCCTGCAGCAGCCAACCCGCAGCAGCCAGCCCACAGCACCAGCCTACAGCAGCCACAGCCTGCAACAGCCAGCTCACAGCCATTGTTCGCTGACATCAGACACACACTGCCGCCGCTGCTTGGAAATCACGCCCAGCTGCTCACAGGAGCTGTGCAGGCTTATTGCTGCTAGCAGCACATACACTCCATCTGTCAAGTTGACACTAACCAGGTGCCCGGGGCACAGTGGTAATGATCTGTCCCTGTCTTCTGTTTCTCTCTGTCTCTCTTTTTCCCTCTTTGCTCCCTTTTCTATCCCCCATTTGGTAGGAACACTTATCTTTCTTTATCAATAAACAGTTCTCAGATATAATATTGCCATATTCGCGGTTTATTTTCGTCTGAGAAATCTATCAAAAAGAATCCTCCCTGACTCCCCTTTTACAGTGGGACAGGACACTAGGTCCTTGTGCAAAACCATTCCCACGGATGGTTTTGCCTTTTCTTGAGGCAGGACTAATCCAAACTGTCTTCCCTAACATGTACCTCATACCTACCACGGAGGCTTTATCCCCTTCTATAGTACGTGGAGGTTTTGACTGGGCATGGCTAGCTCAATTGGTGAAGCCTCTAGTGTTAACTAACCAGGTGGCCTTCAGTAAATGTAGATCCCAGTGTTTAAATATCCCATCACCCATTGCGTTCAATGTAGTTTTCAACAGTCCATTGTATCATTGAATTTTCCCAGAGGCTGGTGCATGATAAGGAATATGATACACCCACTCAATCCCCAGCACTCTGTCCCAGGTGTCTATGAGGCTGTTTTTGAAATAAGTCCCGTTGTCCAACTCAATTCTTTCTGGGGCCCCATGTCACCACTGGACTTGCTTTTCAAGGCCAAAGATGGTGTTCCAGACAGTGGTGAGAGGCACGGGGAATGTCTCAAGCCATCCAGGTTTTTTTCCACCATTGTCATCATGCAGTTCTTGCCTTGGCAGGTTTGTGGCAGTGTGATGTAATCAATCTGCCAGGCCTCCCCATATTTATGTTTTGACCATCATCCCTCATACCACCAAGACTGTACCTGTTTGTCCTGCTTGACTGCAGTGCATGTTTCACAGTTATGAATAACCTGGGAGATAGTGTCCATGGTTAAGTTCACCCCTCGATCATGAGCCCATCTGTTTATAGCATCTCTTCCCTGATGACCTGAGGCATCATGGGCCCACCAAGCCAGAAGTAATTTACCCTTATGTTGCCAGTCCAGATCCACCTCAGACACTTTAATCTTGGCAGTCCAATCCATCTGTTTCTTGTTGTGATGTTCTTCCCTAGCCCGACTCTTGGG
The DNA here is from genome assembly GCA_021534815.1 of Acrocephalus arundinaceus. Classification (NCBI taxonomy): domain Eukaryota; kingdom Metazoa; phylum Chordata; class Aves; order Passeriformes; family Sylviidae; genus Acrocephalus; species Acrocephalus arundinaceus. The sequence continues at coordinate 6,145,222 of JAJEOU010000260.1, forward strand.
TACGTGTGCATCTACATGACGTATTTTTACAGCCAACTTCTCTACCTGGGTAGTAATGACTTGCAGTATTCAGCAGCCCAGATGGGTTTCCCTCTACACTGCAAATTGGTCTTTCTCCATCAATCTAGCCATCCTGTTGGAGGTTAGGATTTTTCCTTTTTTTTTCTTTCTCTCAGGAAATTTTGTCCCATTTGTTGCTAAGATATGATAACTACCAATATTTAAGAGACAAAAGAAATGGCCAAGGTGGGGTTAGGGAGGCAGCTGGCTACTCTTGTACCTGTAGGGCTTTCTTTTGGGAAGGACAGAGATATGGCAAGATTTTGGCTGGGAGGTAAGGGGCTGGGCTTAGCTGCTAACTCTCTTGCTCTTGGGATGGGGGAAAATGATCAAGCTGCTGCATACTGCCAGGAGAATTCACTGCCACTGCAGAGTCCAGCCTTGTACTGCTTCTTCCTTACTGTGGGTGAGCCTTTGCTCATAAGAGAAACTGTTGCACTGGGACCTTATTTACACCCTATCTCACTGAAAAGGACCCTCACCATCTTCTCGGGTGCCTCAGGGGAAAACTTAGGACTCCAAGCCCCTCACCCTCTGTTGGGAGCCTCTCTTGGCTGCGTTTTGGAGCCTGACTGCCGCTGCCCAGCTCCTCTGTTTTTTCTGCCACTGCTCTGGGTTCTTCGTTACACTGTAACCCAGCACCCTGTGCCTGCTGGGACACCCCGCAGATCCTGCTATGGCTCTGGAGTTTTTGTTACATTTTGTTTGCCACTCTGGGGTCTGCTCGTCTCTGCCGTTCCTGCTTGCTGTTTCTGAGGTTCCTGCTACAGCTCATTTCTCTGCACCTACCATTACCCAAGTGAGCGAGATGGCTGAGCTCACGCCACAGCGCCCCCTGTAGCCACAGGGGAATCATTGCAACTGCCTGGCCAGAATCCAGCAGCACCCCTGCTGGCTGTGACTAACTACACCAAGGTGAAGGTGCTTGACAGCCAAGAGAAGACTGTTATTGGGTTTCTGGTTTTGTTGTTGCTGTCATTGTTGCTGTTTGTTTGCCTTGTTACACATACACATACTAGTAAAGAACTGTTATTCCCTTTCCCTTATCTTTGCCTGAAAACTCTTTAATTTCAAAGTTATAACTTAGAGGGAAGGGGGTCATATTTTTCATTCCAAGAGAGGTTCCTGCCTCCCCTGGCAGACACCTGTCTTTCAAGCCAAGACACACTCCCATAGGGCATTTATAATCATACACAAGTCACTGCAGAGGTAGAGCATTGGACATTTCTCTCATTCAGTAATATCTAAAGCCAGCTGGATGGCTTTCAGCTCTGCAACCTGACTTGATCCACCTTGTCCCTCAACAACATCTGCGACTTCCTGTGTAGGACTCCATACAGCAGCTTTCAATGTTTGATGTATCCCTATGATTGACATGGAGATGTGAGAATTTCAGATGATCCTTTATAGTAGGCCTCTAGATGTTAGGATGTATTTTAAAGAGTGCTTTGGAATATATATTAAATCCATTTTAGAAGGCATTTAGTGGATGCCGAATGCTGTGTCTGTTAACCTTTTGCATGTTACAAGCATCTAGGACTTCTTGGTGATAGTGGAGAGAAAATTGCAAACATCCAGGGACAACAAGGCCGAGAATGCAGATAAAGAGGGAGGACACAGACCCTTAGCTAGCATAAACTGAATATTTCCTTGAAACTATGCCAAAGAGAGCCAGAAGCCGCACAGGAGAGATAAAAGTGAAGAGTTTTGTTGGGAAGCCACGGGAGACGAGTCTCATGCTATCATGGTCAACAAGTCTCGTTTATTGTATACAAAGGTATCATACTTATACAGGCACTAATTAGCTCATACATATTGCAAAAGCATAGCTCAGGATTGGTTAGCTACTTGCTAAGGCATACATCCCTTGTAGTTACAGCTTTCTTTCATCTGCTTATCTTTCAGCATACCAAGGTACTATCAGCATGTGATTTATTGGAGACACTAATCTTCAAGGGTAGCTTGTTCCTATCCTGTAGGCACACAGCTGGGCTTTGTAGTGTTAAACCTTGATTAACTTCAGTGTGTCATGACCCTTGCTACGGAGCCATTGCTCAGATACATTGTCTACACTTCCCCCGTTTTCTTTCTGAACAAGCAAAGATACGTTCCACTTTTGTTCAGTAGTAGCTAACAACATCCTTTGAAGACATTGTAATATACATGGCAATAATAACATCAACAGAACCACAACAAAAATTCCAATAAGGAGCAATTGCAACAAATGTTTTAGCCACCCAGTAATTCCCCATGATTCTAATGGCAGACCAAAAAATGTGTCATCTCTTTTCAATACCTGTACATGCTGTTGTAAGTTTTGAATCTTTTTGTGGATGGATTCAGATTGATTCTTTAGGGACATACAACACATTCCATCAAAATCTTCACACCCGTGACCATGTGCCAAAAGCAAAAAATCAATGGCTGCTCGATTTTGCAGTGTTGCGTGCCTAACATTATCTAAGTCACTGGCTAACATAGACAAAAGCTCAGAGGTAGCATTTGCTTGCTTTCCCACCCAGCACTGTAACTTTTCTAATTGAAATAATGCATGTCCCGCGGCAAGGCCAGGCATAAAAATAGAAGCAACTACCTGCTCTGCTCGGTTGAAAAGATTGACTTCATCATTACAAGTGTTGTCAATAACAGCACGCTTTCGTCTAGTGGTAGTAATGTTAGTCATATTGAAGTGTGCAGCCCGTAGTGCATCCTGACTTGGGAGCGCAATTGTAAGGCGCCCAAAAGTGCAGGGGCCTCCAGTCGGACGCTGGGGGATGCCATTAAAGGCTCTGTCTCCACAAATCAGGAAAATTCCAGATGGCAATTTGCGGGGGATGGTTTATAACTAGGGACTTACACCAAAAGGAAGAATTTTTCCACATAGGTGACTGAGGAGAAATGTTAGTGGGAAATGTAAGGTTACACCATTGGTTATTAGGTTCATTACACTTATATTTGCTAGCGTTATAAAAGAAGCAAACAGATGCGTGAAGCGAGCCTAATATTTCTAATTCCTCCGGTGGGGGGCTATATGGCAGTCTGTCATCCCAAACATCAATATTGTCTATACAGGTAGTAAGGTTAGTTCTACAGTGCCTTGCTGTTCTATTTACAACCAGCATAGCATAGTCGGTTTCATTCAGCGGAGCACCAATAAGACAGGTATGGAAAGGGGAATCAGGTTGGGCTAACGATACACAGAAGTCGGTCTTATTTAACTTCTGAGCAAGGGATACCCACACATTCTTCCTTGGGAACAGGTTGTTAATGTCACCGGTTTTTTCTCTGTCTGTTTTTGCCAGGCATCCTAGCAAACCTACGACAAGTAGTATCCCACTGATCAGGTGGGACCTGCCACTGTGTCGGTATCCTAACATTGGTACTGCAGCTACTATCAAGGATACTTGATTGCTTATTTGCTAATATCTTTCTTACTATATGTTGTACCTTCCAGGCTAATCGCCTGAGCTCTAGGTCTTCAGAGTTTTCAATCCTTGCAAGACTGTCTCCGACGGAGTCTCCGGTGATAGTAGTTAAAGCCCTTTCTGGTGTATCCTGAAACCAGTCAAAGTTGCAATGGCGACACCAAAGTCCACGGATAAGACTTTGCTGATAAACCCACCAACGTTTTTTGCATCCCCCACAATAAATTTTTACCCAGGCCTGATGCTGATATGAAGAGCAAGCAAAACAAGCAATTTGATGATAACGTATAAAGTCTCTCTGCAGTCTAGGGATCAGACAGTCCTCAACCTCTTGGGCGGTATCAAACAGAAAGTGAATGCGGAATTCTTGTTCAATCAGGGTCAGTATCTTCCTGATCACTTTCTGTAGGCGGAATCTCCTTCTCTGTTCTGGGCTGTTCATGAGGAGTCACCGGTCGAGCCCATTTAGCTGGAACCCATAAGGTACCTGCAGGTGTGGAAACACAAAGGTAACCTCTCCCCCAATACAACACTTTAGCTGGGCCCATCCAGATCCCTGTTTTAGGGTCACGATATCTGACTACCATCATAGGATCTGATTGTACTGGTGTGGCGAAATGCATAATTGCAGCCGGAACCCCTTTGTTGCCAAAGACACATAGGTGATTGAGCACAAATAAACATTTTAGCACCCTATCTGGAATGCTAATGATATCAGAAAATTTTTCTAAATATTGTTTAAGGGTTCCATTTGCCCTTTCTACAATGGCTTGTTGTCCTGGGTTGGCAGGCAACTTCTACTCTATATCCTACATCGTGGGGCTCTGTTTTGTCTAGCGGTTGTTTCTCTTCCCCCTCGGTGAGGACTGTGGCTGATAGGCGGGTCCTCGCTGGGGCGGAGGGGGGGGAAACGGCTGCGGGCTCCCTTACTTTCGCTTTTGGCTAGCAGCTGGCTTTTCTCTGCTTGGCGTGCTTGCGACTATCGCTATTCTTTTCTAGTTTTTTTTTTTCTCTTCCTTTTTTCTTTCCCCTTCCCGAAGATTAGGACCGGCTCTGGACTGACCTGACCTCGCCTGACCTGAGGAAGTTCGGGAATTTCCAGGGCTCGACACAGAAGATCTGCACCTCTTCCCACACAGTATCTGTTTCCTTCTTTGTTTTTCCTTTTGTGTGGGGAGTGTTGTTAATAAAATAGGTTTTTCCACTTTCCCTCCAAGGAGTTTTTCTTCCCTCCCGAACCCAGGTCTGGGAGTGGGGGAGGGGTGGTGGAGGTTTGTCTTAGGGGTTCTCCCCCTAGTCTGTTCCAAACCGGGACATTTCTTGGTGCGTTGGCCCGGGAAACGAGGCCAGAGAAAAGTGGAAAAACCTAAATAATAGTATTGGTGGTTCTGATTGTTTTTGTGGGTGTGCTGAGATGAGTTTTTCTGGATCTATAATGTTATACGGAGTGAAAGTCTGCCAATATTTCTGGTCCCTGGGGCTTCTTGAAATCTTAATACCTTTGTGGTGCCTGGGGCTATTTCCTTACCCAGAAATAGCTCTGGTACTGTTTCTAATACGTAGTTTGTGTAGCCGTGGGGTACTAACCAGAATATTTATTGGACTGGGCTTGGTGGTGATGTTTTATAGGAGGGTTGTTAAGATGCTTGAATCTACCCCAATAATATATGGATCACTCTTGTGGATGTGTACTCAGTTTGCTGGGGCGAAAGCAGGGGAAGAGTTTGTTCGGCCTCTGCTTTCTTTGTTTTCTTTTGAGTTGTTAGGAGATGTTCAGTTTCCCCTGACTGTTAAAGAGACCATCTTTCTGGTGTTTAATCTGGTAAGCCTCCTCTATACAGTCCGCAGCTTCTCTAGAATATGGGCTGAGATTCCTAGAAGGGCTGATAAAACTCCTGACCCAGGCAGAGGAAATCCTGAGTGGTGTGGAGAATGGGAGAATATAGGCCAACTCCTCAGGGAATTCTCTGACCCTGTAGTTTGGGATTTTCCACAGGAACAAATTCAGAATCCAGTGGAGCTGGGGAAATACCTGAAAGAGAGATACCAGGATGGCTCTAAGGGGGAAAGGATTGTGGCAGTAAGCTGGGCCCTGGCATATGCTTATCGCACGCTGCTAGGTACTGTAGGGCAGCAGACAGAGGCAGAGGGGGAGGGATACAAATCAACAGCCACCCCAGTCACTCAGGCTGCAGCCAACACCCCAGTTATGAAGCCAGCAGCTACACTGGAACCCGAGCCTGAATCAGCAGCTAAACCAGACAGTAAGCCTAAGCCCCTGGCAGTTGCTCCAGCAAAGAAACACACCCACAAAACTGATCGACCAGTGGACGATGATGACCCAAGGGAAGGACCTTCACCAAAATCAGAAGCCAAAGCTTCTAGCCCAGGATCAGAGGCGAATATTGATGCCTTTTCCCTGAAGGACCTTCGGGGCCTAAGAAAGGACTATCGGCGACAACCTGATGAATCTATAATTAGTTGGTTAGTCCGTCTTTGGGATGCTGCAGGCGAGGCTACAATTCTGGATGGCACTGAAGCGAGACATCTGGGATCCCTGTCACATGATCCAGTCATCGATCAAGAGATGATGAGAGAGGCCAGTCCGTGCAGTCTCTGGGTACGGGTCCTAGGAAGTGTGGCAGAAAGATATTTGTGTGCAGATGATCTGTATATGCAGCAAACCCCATGGAAGACTATAGAACAGGGGATTCAACGTTTGAGAGAAATGGCAGTGGCAGAGCTGGTCTTCGCAGATGACCTAAACACTAGAAACCCAGACTTGATATCATGTACGTCTGTGATGTGGAGGAAACTTATACGACTTGGGCCATCTGAATATGCTACTGCTTTAGCAGTAATGAAGCGAGAGGACATGGAAGAGACTGTGCTGGATATGGCAAAGAAGCTCCGAGCATATGCAGATGCTGTGCATGACCCAACACATGCCAGAATCGCAGCTGTGGAGACACGCCTACAGAAACTGGAGGATAAGATAGATGAGAACCATAAGAAACTTAGGGAGGAAATTAGAGAGGACCTTCTCCAAATCTCAGCAGTACAGATCAGAAGTTCTGGTACCCAACGTAGACGCTCCCCGGGTAGGGAGAGAGGGTACACTCCACGTGCTGAGCTGTGGTTCTTCCTGCAGGATTGCGGAGAAAATATGAACAGATGGGATGGGAAACCTACGGCTGCCTTGGCACGACGGGTGCGTGAATTGAAGGAAGGCAAGACTCAGAGAGGGAGTTCCACCAAAAGGGAAGCAGCTCCAGTTGCCCGTAGCCAAACTGCCAGGCATGATGATGACATGTCCGACCCCCTTGAAGGCACTTCTAAGACATATGCTCAAGGAAAGAAAGATAACCGGGCTTAGAGGGGCCCTGCCTCTAGCCAGGTAGAGGCTAGGGAGAACCGCGTTTTTTGGACTGTGTGGATTCGTTGGCCTGGCACATCTGAACCACAAGACTACGAGGCCTTGGTTGATACTGGTGCGCAGTGCACATTAATGCCATCAAGACATGTAGGGGCAGAACCCGTCTCTATTGCTGGCGTGACAGGGGGATCACAAGATTTTACCTTGGTGGAAGCAGAGGTGAGCCTGACTGGAAATGAGTGGAGGAAACACCCTATTGTGACTGGCCCAAAGGCCCCATGCATTTTGGGCATAGATTACCTCCGAAGTGGGTATTTCAAAGACCCAAAAGGACTCAAGTGGGCATTCGGGATAGCGGCTGTAGTGACAGAGGGCATCCGACCATTGAACACCTTGCCTGGACTGTCTGAGAATCCATCTGCAGTAGGACTTTTGAAAGTACAAGAGCAACAGGTACCAATTGCCACTTCTATAGTGCACCGCCGACAGTACAGGACAACTCGAGATGCTGTGATTCCCATACATAAGATGATTCGAGAGCTGGAGAGCCAAGGGGTGGTTAGTAAAACCCACTCACCCTTTAACAGCCCCATCTGGCCTGTGCGTAAATCTGAAGGAGAATGGAGATTGACTGTGGACTACCGTGCATTGAATGAGGTGACGCCACCACTGAGCGCTGCTGTGCCGGACATGCTGGAGCTTCAGTATGAGCTGGAGTCCAAGGCAGCAAAATGGTATGCCACAATTGACATTGCAAATGCATTTTTCTCCATTCCGTTGGCAGCAGAATGCAGGCCTCAGTTTGCCTTCACGTGGAGGGGAGTGCAGTACACCTGGAACCGACTGCCCCAGGGGTGGAAGCACAGTCCTACTATCTGCCATGGACTGATCCAAGCCACATTAGAAAAGGATAAGGCTCCCGAACATCTACAATATATTGATGATATCATTGTGTGGGGAGACACAGCAGCGGAAGTGTTCGAGAAAGGGGAGAAAATCATCCAAATTCTCCTGGAAGCCGGCTTTGCGGTTAAGAAAAGTAAAGTTAAGGGACCTGCTCGGGAGATCCAGTTTCTAGGAGTGAAATGGCAAGATGGACGGCGCCAGATTCCTACAGATGTCATTAATAAAATCACAGCTATGTCTCCCCCAACGAATAAAAAAGAAACACAAGCTTTCTTGGGTGCCATAGGTTTCTGGAGGATGCATATTCCGCAGTACAGTCAGATTGTGAGCCCCCTTTATCTCGTTACCCGTAAGAAAAATGACTTCTATTGGGGCCCTGAGCAGCAACAAGCTTTCACCCAGATCAAACAGGAGATCGCTCATGCAGTAGCCCTCGGCCCAGTCAGGACGGGACCAGATGTGAAGAACGTACTCTACTCTGCAGCCGGGAGCCAGGGTCTGTCCTGGAGCCTTTGGCAAAAGGTACCTGGTGAGACCCGAGGCCGACCACTGGGATTCTGGAGTCGGAGCTACAGGGGGTCTGAGGATAATTACACCCCAACAGAAAAAGAAATCTTGGCCGCCTATGAGGGAATCCAAGCTGCTTCGGAGGTGATTGGTACGGAAGCACAACTCCTCCTGGCACCCCGACTACCGGTGCTAGGGTGGATGTTTAGAGGAGAGGTTCCCTCCACCCACCATGCCGCCAGCGCTACCTGGAGCAAGTGGATGGCCCTCATTACACAACGCGCCCGAGTTGGGAAACTGAATCGCCCTGGAATTGTGGAAATAATTACTAACTGGCCCGAAGGTGAAAGTTTCAGCATTGCAGATGAAGAACAAGAACCAGTGACTCGGGTTGAGGAAGCTCCGCCATACAACCAGCTGCCGGCAGAGGAAGCACGTTATGCTTTATTCACCGACGGTTCCTGCCGTGTCATAGGGATGAGTCGGAGATGGAAAGCAGCTGTATGGAGCCCCACACGACAGGTTGCAGACGTCACTGAAGGAGAGGGTGGATCCAGTCAATTTGCTGAGCTCAAAGCCATTCAACTGGCCTTAGATATTGCTGAGAGGGAGAGGTGGCCAAGGCTCTACCTCTATACCAATTCATGGATGGTAGCCAATGCTCTGTGGGGATGGCTGAGAAGGTGGAAAGAGGCTAATTGGCAGCGTGGAGGGAAACCAATCTGGGCTGCTGAGGAGTGGAAGGACATTGCTACCAGGGTAGGAAGACTACCTGTGAAAGTCCGCCACGTAGATGCCCATGTCCCCAAGAGCAGAGCTAATGAGGAGCATCAAAACAACGAGCAGGTAGATCGGGCAGCAAAAATAGAGGTGTCAAAGATTGATTTAGATTGGGAACACAAGGGAGAGTTGTTTTTAGCACGATGGGCCCATGATGCCTCAGGTCACCAAGGTCGAGATGCCACCTACAAGTGGGCACGAGACCGAGGGGTGGATCTCACCATGGACAGCATCTCTCAAGTTATCCGAGACTGTGAGACGTGCGCTGCCATCAAGCAAGCCAAGCGGATGAAGCCCCTCTGGTATGGGGGGCGGTGGTCTAAGTACAAGTATGGGGAGGCCTGGCAGATTGATTATATCACACTGCCTCAAACCCGCCAGGGCAAGCGCCATGTGCTGACCATGGTAGAAGCCACCACTGGATGGTTAGAAACCTACCCTGTGTCCCATGCTACAGCCCGCAACACCATCCTGGGCCTTGAAAAGCAGGTCCTTTGGAGGCACGGTACTCCCGAGAGAATTGAGTCAGACAACGGAACTCATTTCAAAAATAATCTTATTAAAGCCTGGGCTAGGGAACATGGCATTCAGTGGGTATATCATATCCCATACCATGCACCAGCTGCGGGTAAAGTAGAGAGATACAATGGGTTGTTAAAAACCACCCTGAAAGCATTGGGTGGGGGATCCCTAAAAAACTGGGAGCAGCACCTAGCAAAGGCCACCTGGTTAGTTAACACCCGAGGTTCCACCAACCGAGCAGGTCCTGCCCAGTCTCAGCTCCTTAATATAGTAGATGGAGATAAAGCCCCAGTGGCCCATGTTAGAGGTTTGTTGGGAAAGACAGTATGGATCAACCCTGCCTCGAGTACAGATAAACCCATCCGTGGGGTTGTCTCTGCTCAAGGACCGGGTTATACATGGTGGATAATGCAGGAAGACGGAACAACACGATGTGTACCTCAGGGAGATCTGAATGTGGGGTAAGATTCATATGTGCGTTAAATCAGTCAGATATGGAACAAAAGAGACGTGTAAGTGTCAAGGATCTGAGCAAGTAGGACAGATGGAAATGTGTAAGTGTTGGAAGTCTGAGTAAGTGGAATGAAGTTTTATTGTGTGTCCACGATGTAGGATAAGGGGTGGAATGTCCTGGGTTGGCAGGCAACTTCTACTCTATATCCTACATCGTGGGGCTCTGTTTTGTCTAGCGGTTGTTTCTCTTCCCCCTCGGTGAGGACTGTGGCTGATAGGCGGGTCCTCGCTGGGGCGGAGGGGGGGGAAACGGCTGCGGGCTCCCTTACTTTCGCTTTTGGCTAGCAGCTGGCTTTTCTCTGCTTGGCGTGCTTGCGACTATCGCTATTCTCTTCTAGGTTTTTTTTTCTCTTCCTTTTTTCTTTCCCCTTCCCGAAGATTAGGACCGGCTCTGGACTGACCTGACCTCGCCTGACCTGAGGAAGTTCGGGAATTTCCAGGGCTCGACACAGAAGATCTGCGCCTCTTCCCACACAGTATCTGTTTCCTTCTTTGTTTTTCCTTTTGTGTGGGGAGTGTTGTTAATAAAATAGGTTTTTCCACTTTCCCTCCAAGGAGTTTTTCTTCCCTCCCGAACCCAGGTCTGGGAGTGGGGGAGGGGTGGTGGAGGTTTGTCTTAGGGGTTCTCCCCCTAGTCTGTTCCAAACCGGGACACTTGTCCTGTTGGCAAGTTGGGGATTCCAGTATTGTGATCAATATTCCAAAGGCACATAAAGCGGGCCACACGAGTACTGCAATAGGCTGGGCCATTGTCCGTTTTGATTTTCTGAGGGACACCCATTATAGCAATGCAGGCATTAAGGTGCCGCTCCACATGTTTGCTTTGTTCGCCAGTCTGAGCTGTAGCCCACATGTAGTGGCTATATGTATCTATGGTAACATGAACATATTTCAGGCGTCCAAAGCTAGGCACATGAGTGACATCCATTTGCCATAATTCGTTGGCTCGTAGCCCCCGAGGATTTACCCCAATCCCCAAACCTACACCTCTATTGTGATAACTACAAACAGGGCAGGCCTTAATCATGGCTCTGGCTTCCTCCAAAGGAATCTGAAATTGCCTTGCTAAGCCTTTTGCATTCTGGTGGAAGATAGCATGACTTTCTCGGGCTAATGACTGACGAGGAAGTGAGGCTTGTTGTAAATGGGAGACCAGTTTATCAGCTCTGGCATTTCCTTCCCCTAGGCCCTCTGACCATTTGTGGCTGCGAACATGAATAATAGAATATGGTGCAGTTCTGTCTCTGAGGGCACGCCTCAACTGGAGGAAAAGTTCATATAGTCGCTGATTTTGCACATCCTTAATGGTAGCATCTTCAATCCTTGTTACTATCCCCACCACATACAGCGAGTCTGAAACCACATTCAGTGGGTCACTCAAATTGGTTACTGCCCAAACTACAGCCAAGAGCTCAAAAGTTTGCAAATTATCTTCTGGTGTTGCCGAAAGTATTTGCTGGTGCCATTCTTGTTCTTGCTTCCAGACTATTGCTGCTGTTCGTGATCTTTTTCCAGCATCGGTGAAGGCTGTGATAGCATCTGGGATGGGTTTTTCTGATCTTAAAGGTTTTTGAATCCAGCTCCATTCCCCAATCCATTGGAGCGGTCTGGGTATGAGAGGCCCTGTAGCAACCTTGGCCCCAGACAGTAGGAGAGCCTCAGCTAAAGTGGGCGAATTTAAGAGGTACCAGTCTAAAGTGGCCTGTTCCATAGGCAGATGGATTATTTGTGGTTCAAGGCCGCTTATTTCCAAGATTCTCAAGCGTCCCTTTCTAATTACTGCTGCCAAATTTTCGATTTTTGTGGTAATTGTTTTTCGTTTCTGTAGAGGCGGTGATATCCATTCTAGTACTCCCTCCCCCGTTTCTTTTTGGGGTTGAGTAATTGCTCCCAAAAGATGCATATCAGCATGCCAAATAGTAAGATGCAAAGGTAGCTCGGGGTTGATTCGTGACACAAAACCTGTTAAAACACAGTCCATGATACGTTGCAGGGTTTCCTGTTGTTTCTCTGTGAGCTGCACGGGGGTGCACGGGTCCGTCCCTTTCAGCAGGGGTTGTAAATCTGCTAGTAGATTGTTAGGAATTCCTGTTACAGGCTTTAACCATTGCAGGTCACCTAGGAGTTTCTGTGCCTCATGCAGTGTAGTAATGTTGGTTGCAATGTGCAATTTTTGTGGTTTAATTTTCTGTTCAGTGATTGTCCAACCCAAATATTTCCAAGGTGCTGTGCGTTGTACTTTTTCTGGGGCAACAACAAGAGAAAATTCTGCTAATGCAGAAATAATAGTTTGTACTTGTTCATCTGTGAATGGTATTTCTTGAGCAAACAGAATATCATCCATATAGTGATAGATAATTGTCTTAGGCATTTTTTGTCGCAATGGTTGTAGCGCGCTGTCGACATACAGCTGACACAGTGTGGGAGAATTGCGCATGCCTTGTGGGAGCACAGTCCATTCAAATCTTTTATCAGGCTCCCCATGATTGAGAGCAGGCAGTGTGAATGCAAATCTTTTCGTGTCATTAGGATGTAAGGGGATTGTAAAAAAGCAGTCCTTTAAATCTATAATTAGGATAGGCCAGTTTCTGGGTATCATGGCTGGATTGGGGAGGCCTGGTTGAAGTGCCCCCATGGGTTCCATTTGATTATTAACAGCTCTTAAGTCATGCAATAACCTGTATTTGCCAGACTTCTTCTTTATCACGAATATGGGGGTGTTCCAGGGGCTAGTGGAAGGTTTAATGTGTTCCTGATTAAGCTGTTCATTTACCAGCAAGTGTGCTTGCTCTAGGCTTTCCCGTTTCAAAGGCCATTGCTTAACCACAACAGGTTCTACAGTAGTCCAAGTAAGTGGCAGCGGGAAAGTCCAAGCAATGGCCATTACCCTAAAGGGTGATCGTTGGTGAGAACAAGTCCTAGTTGGGACAGCACATCTCGGCCAATCAAGCATTTCACCGTAGGAGGCAACGGAGCAATCGAAAATGATGCTGCAGCTTGCTTGCCGTCTATTTCCACTTTTAGAACAGGTGTACGGTTTGCCAATGTCATTCCCCCGATTCCTGTCACCGTAGTAGTAGATGGTTGCACCGGCCAGTCAGAAGGCCACTCTCCAGGGGAAATTATACAAATGTCAGAACCGGTGTCCAGTAATCCTATCAATGTAATACTTTGCCCTTGGAAGGACAGTTGACATGATCTTTTTGGGCGAGTGGATAAATCAATAGTAAGCAGGGCCAAGCCTCCTGTGGAGCCAAAACTTCCTTGTTGTCGGGGTTCCTGTTTTAAGGGTGTTAAGCCCCCCGTCATTTGTGGAAGTGGTACTAGCTGGGCTAAACATTGTCCTTTTGTCACTTTTACTGGGGGATAGGGGGTATGGACCATGATCATAATTTCCCCTTCATAGTCCAAATCTATTACACCTGGTAATACAAACAGTCCCAACATGCTTGTAGATGATCGACCTAGAAGCAGTCCTCCAACTGGCTGTCCATTTATCACAATAGGTCCAATTATCCCCGTGGGAATTTTATGCGGCTGGTTGGTCATAATTATAACATCTACTGAGGCTGCCAAATCCAAGCCGAGACTCCCTCTTGTGGCCGGTTGGAGTTGTTGCGGGGTGTCATCATTGCGGCTGCTATTTTTGTCCCAGCGCGGCTGCCGTCCGCGCTGGAAATCAGGTTTCCCGAATTCCCTTGTCTTCTTTGGCAGGCAGTGGAGTTGTGTGTATTGGATTGGCATTTTCCACACCAAATTCCTGTTGCCGCGCATTCTCGATGGGTATGGCCTGAATTTCCACATCTGAAGCACTTCATTCGGCCAGCACCAGTAGGATTTAAGCGGGGGCGAACGGCTGCCGCTTGGAGGGGAGCAAGAGCTGCCATAACCTGATTTTGGGAGCTAATAGCCTGGTCCCGTAGTGCCTCTGCTTGCTGCTGTAAACCCTGCCCTATTTTCTGAAGTGCCTCAACCAGAAACACTTGGGAACTGGTTGGCATGGATGAGGCTTTTTCTAATAATTGTTGTACTTGCCAGTCCCCTGGGATAGTACTAATCAATTGTCTAGTTGCAGGATTGCCATTCTGCAAGATGCATTGTTTAAGTAGGGCATCTTGCATGTGATCGGGTACCCCAGCTCTGGACAATGCCTCCATAATTTTGTCTACAAAAATGCCCAGGGCTTCCTCCCTGCCTTGTTTAATGCCCATATAAAGGGGTATTCCGCCTGGCGTTTTAACTTTGTTCATTGCTCTCTGAGCCACAGCCATAGCCTCCCTAAGTTTGCCTGGTCCTAATGCTGCCTGGTCCTCAACTCTTGTATGTGCACCCTGACCCAACAACTCATCCATAGTAATTCCTGCCACGGGATCTCCCTGGGGCCTCGGAAGATTAACACTTATTGTAGCCTCCTCCCGCCACTTCGACTCAAACAATAGCCGCTGGTGGGGCGAATAGATGAGCTTAGCAATACCTCTGATATCTGATGGTAACAGGACTTGGGAGTTAAACATATAATCCAGCATTTGTTTCACCGGCTCACTATTAACCCCGTAACTCCCCACTGTGGCACGCAATTGGGCCAACATTTTCCAATCTAAATTTTGCACTTGTGCCACTTGACCACCGCCCTGCGGGTTAGATGTAAAGATAACTGGGAACGCCATCTCTTGGGCGGCTGCAACAAGGTCCTCGTCTCCCTTGTCAAATCCTTCCCTTGCCAATGTTTTCCACATTTCATGTCTCTCTCTGGCCATGGCCTCCACTAGGTCAGATTCTGCCCCAGGGATAGGCTCCTGGCTTACTAGAGAGGCAGTCGGCTGGGATATAGGATGAGATATAGGAAGGTGAGTGAGGCCATTGTTCTCGGAGTGGTTAAAGGAAACAGAAGGGGGAGCGGAAGGTGCAGGGGGAGGTGCAGATGGCGATGGGTCAGGCACTTCAACAGTCGAAAAGAAAGGGGGGTTAGGGGCATTAGGATCCTGAGGCGAGCCATAATCTCGATTACGCTCCCGGGCAAAGCAAGCCTCCTCTGCTGCCCTTTTTTCCGCCTGAGCCATTAACAGCTCATTGTATACTACTTTCCACAATTTTCCCATTTTTTTTTGCGGTTTTATCATCTTCCAAAACTAGTTCCCATATCTTATCTCCAAATTTTCTCCATTCCGTTAGCTCATGGACAGAATGAGGGTTAACAAAAGACCCAGAAGAGGTAGTGTATGTCAGTAGGGAGGGGAGCTCCTTATCTAGATTTATCCCCTTAATCTGTCTCTTCCTCAAAAATGCTGTGAATAAATTATGTGCCGCTTGCCTGTCCATACTCACGTCAGCCCTGTTGCAGACCTCCAAGCTTCGGCAGCACGTATCGGCCGAGCCCACCGCTGTGGTCACTCGGGACTCGGAGCTCTCTCTTATGCTCTTTAGTCGCCCCTCTAGCTGCAGGGCCCGAACCCAACGTAGCTCTCAACCGTGGTAGCGTGTCTCCTTTCGCTCTTTTTTTTTCGACGGAGCCGAGGATCACGTCGGGATTCACCATTTGTTGGGAAGCCACGGGAGACGAGTCTCATGCTATCATGGTCAACAAGTCTCGTTTATTGTATACAAAGGTATCATACTTATACAGGCACTAATTAGCTCATACATATTGCAAAAGCATAGCTCAGGATTGGTTAGCTACTTGCTAAGGCATACATCCCTTGTAGTTACAGCTTTCTTTCATCTGCTTATCTTTCAGCATACCAAGGTACTATCAGCATGTGATTTATTGGAGACACTAATCTTCAAGGGTAGCTTGTTCCTATCCTGTAGGCACACAGCTGGGCTTTGTAGTGTTAAACCTTGATTAACTTCAGTGTGTCATGACCCTTGCTACGGAGCCATTGCTCAGATACATTGTCTACAGAGTTCATTGAAGAAGACTCCGTTCCTTCATCCCCCGAGACCCCCAGAAGACCACCACGACAAACTGAGCATGGCGAGATGGGCGTGGAGTTAATTACCACACGAGGCGAGGATGGGTGGGGCCAGGGAATGAATATGTATGAGGCAGATTATGCATATGTAAGACCCCGGGTAATAATAGAGGGAAACGCCGTCGGGTGAGTATGCGTGTCTTTGGTGAAATATTCCCCACGCATCTCGGCCGATTAAATACATACCGCTCTAACAACTATCACTAGTTGTGGAGTTTTATTTCCGACCACGTTTCAATGATATGGCAGGAATCATCAATGAAGACAGCATATCGCTTTTCATTTTCAGGTAGTTGATTAGAGGATGGAACCTCCTCAGCACATCACCGTTTTCTCCTCTTCTTCTGATTATAATTTGTGCCAATTCATGAAGACTTCCAAGATTCCTGGGCAATTGTGATTTCTTATTTGAGCTCACTGTGTGATCAGTGCAACCTACTTACTCCAAGTAGCATCACTGGCATGATGTGTGGCAGGGATTTTTCCTTTGAACAGCCAGCCCAGCACTGGCAGTCAGGGTGCCAGGAGTGTCAGAGACTGAAATAGTTCATGCCTCAAGTGCTGATATAAAATTTTTCTCATTATAACAAAAACTGTATAAAGAAGCTACAACCAAAGAAGCCTCCCTGAAGACACCTGACTGGGACTTTGGACTGAAAGTCAAACTGCTGAGATTAGATAAAGGGAAACCCATTCCTCAATCACCTGAAACAAACAAGTAAACCAGGAAAAGAATGTGAGCCAAACTCAGCAGCCGTGCTGAGAATCATCTTTGTCTTATTTTGGGGTGGGGGAGGCCATAGCCCACAGACCCATTTGCTGAGAGCAGGTTTGCACAGATTTCCCCCCCAACCAAGGTGGGGGAGGAAGTTTCAGTGCGTTGTAACCTCTGCTCAGGGTCAGTGAACCCATCCTCCCTTACACAAACTGTCTATGGAACCCCCAACCCTGGGAAGGCTACATCCACGGGACATTCATGTGAGACGCAGCTGAGGGGGTGTCTTAATCCATCAAAGGCCCCCTGAAGTACCCTCAGAGTAATTTCTGAAGCCTTGTACCACAGGACTGCAGGTGATGCAACAAACTCAGAGTCTGTTGTAAGAGACAATGGCAAACTTCCCCCCCCAGGAGGTGCCTAGATTTTCCTACCTGGCTTGAGTGTATATTAACCCATCAGATTCTATGCTTTTTGCGGAGACCTTCACCACCAAGATCAGCTGGAGAGGATCAACAGAACATGGTTGGGATCCATGGAGTGGAGATATTTTCCTTATTCTGTTACTCTCTTTCTGTCCCCCCCACCTATTTCCTATTTCGTATTTCTTTCTTTGTCTTTCTCTCTCCCCCATATTTACTATCAAATAAAACCCATGCAATTGTCACTGGCATATAGTCTTGTTTGCACCTTTATTCGGGCAGGGATGTGTGCTGGTCTTGCATTAATTGATTTTTGGTGAGGAAGAAAAGAGCCAACCACGGAAACAATTTTTCTGAGAAGAGCTGTTAAGAGCTTCCTCTGTGCCTGACAAAACCAATCATTGACTAGTTTTGAAGATTGACACCTGGTTAAACCACTTAGAGTTAAATGCACCTCTGTGAAAAACATTTTAAAGATGGGCAAGCCTGAGAAAAGCTGTCTTTCTTCTGGCCTGGGAATAGGTAACAGGCCGGCCTGGCTCCCCAACTGCGGCCGGGCCAGGCCAGGAGGGCTCTGCTGCAGGGCTGGGCCCCTTCCCGGGGAGCCCTCTGGACCCCGTCCCAGTTGGGCTGGGCCCCAGCAGCTGCCAGGCAGGGGGAGGGGAGGCCATCAGCCCCAGCATGCTGCAGCTGAGCTCTAGCTTGGCTGCTGAGATCCCAACTGCTCCCCGCCCCCCCCCCCTTCCCCAGCACGGCTGAGGAAGAAGCCTCTATCTTAAACAGCTTCGGCCGCAGGCTACTGAGGGGGTGTCTTGGCACCGCAGGAGACCATGCGGCTGAGACCAGTGACGGCTCTGCAGCCTGTGCAGAGAGTGGCCCCAAGGCTGGAATTGAACGTAATCGCAGCTGGAGATCAGCCATGGGGCCAGAGTGGCTGCAGCCATTCTGGCCTGGGCCCCTGAGATCCTGGCACAGCCCCCCCAGTGCGGCCTGAAATACTCTACCATGACTGCTCTGGCCACAGCCTGGCAGAGATCACATAACCATCCACAGGCCTAGGTGAGATATTAACTCTTTTACTGCACAGATGAAACTTGCAGACACCAATTCTCTCTCGAGTGAGAGAAAAGGAAGGGGAGAAGACATGTAAAGAAACAACATGAAGATGACAAGGTCAATAAAGAAGGAGTCAAATCTCAGATGAGAGGAGAATGAGGAGATGCCTTAGTTTTGGGCTGATGTTCTTTTGTAAGGCCATGGTGATGGACTATGATATACTAGAATATCCCGGTAATTCATGAAAAAGCATGGGGAGATAGAGTGTTCAAATAGACATGAGCAAAGGCATCCATGCTGAAGTAAGCAGATGTTGACAGCTGTGATCCAAATGAGAAGCTTGAACAGAGAGAGATGAGTGATGAAGACCCTTTTCCCCCAGGGAGGAAGAAGATCATCTCTGTTCCCAGAGATGAAGATGATCTTAGAGACAGATGAAGAGAACCTTTGCTTCTGAACAGCTCATCCTTAAAAGTGTACCTCATTAGCCACAGATTGCACCCTCGGAAACAATTGTGGGGAAAGCTGTAAGTCCAGGGGAGGGATTTTAACACTGCAAAATAGATTTTTGAACCGATTCCCTGTGCCTGCTGGAAAGTGGCTTCCAGCTAGTCCCGGCCGCCCTGGCTGGGAATTGTTTCAGATCCGGTTAGGCAGTAGCAGGCGGACCGGCCACCACCCCCCGGTGGGTCAGGAGCTACACGAGAGCTGTTGGTGAGGCTACGATGAAGGTAGGAAAAGGAGACTTCGTGGCTGTGCTACAGGTTGGCTTTTATTGTTCCTCTGCACCTGTTCGGCATGCTGACAGCCGACGAAGTGCTGACAGCCGACAAAGTGGCTAATGGGGACCGGGTAATTGATTATAAGGGACCAGGGAAAGGGGCATACACAAGAGGGAAAACCAATCAGGGGAGTGGGGATGGCACACAGACAACGAATGGAAAATGAGGGGTGGGGGATTTCCTAGCCTGTTCCAATCAGGGACTGACTTCTCTCGATCTCTCTAGAAGCAGGGGAGAATCCTTCCAAAAGATTGACAGGCACAGCTGCTGCACAGACAAGTGCAGGGGGAAACCATCTGGGAGAGGGAATAGGAGGAACATGGACTAAACCATTACAGAACACAATTAACATTAACAATAAATAAAAAGATAGAAAACACGCCGCTACAGATTTTCCTTTCCCGGGCGGCTGATTCACTGTGACATTGAAACCATGAGAGAACTGTTTCTTGTGGAGAAGCCTCCATGGCATGGCAAGAGAGACTCCTCTCCTTAAGAGAACTGATGAAAGACTATTCTGGAGGTGGTAAACTGACTGAAAGTCCCAGGTTTTGTCTCTGTGTCGCTGTGGAGTCGGAGACAGGGACATACATTGACATACTGAGTTCATGCAACGACTACTCCTTTTGTTGTCCGGCAGCTTCTTTTATAGAGCTTTCAAATTTCCCGTGCTTTGAGACATGATTGATCAAGAGTCTGTACTCCGCCTAGCTCACTGGCCAATGATATGGATGTATCCATGCTTCAAAGGGATTGGCTGAGGTCCTCTATCTGGGTATGAATCTGACCTATTGTTGTCGTGTCTAGGGACTTTTTTACTTTGAGCTAGGCTGGTCAAGCTGGTATCTGTTAAGCCAAATCATCAGTGCAGATATAGTCCAGCTATATCTGTCACATCTCTGTACATTGTCAGTGGGAAAGAAAAGAAGGTTGTGGGGGGAGGAGAAGTGTTCTGAAGGTTTTATTCTGATTCTTATTATTTTTCTTTTAATTCTGTTAATAAAGTTTTTTTAATACCCTTTTAAGTTTGAGCCTGCTTTGCTCTCTTAATTCTTATCTTATGAGTAAATAATTCTAGTAGGTGCATTGGCATTTGACCAATGCTAGACCCACCACAGGTATTTCTAAGAACCTTAGTAATTGGATCCTGACAAGGAAGAACTGTGTTTTGGGGTCAACCACTTCTGAAGCAACTTGAACCCCTTCATAAGGTACCAGTATCTCTTTTTCAGTTGGAATGTGTCATGGTTTGACACAGGCCAAATGCCAAGCACTCACAAAAGCCACTCACCTACTCTTCCCTTCAACAGTTTGTCACCTGAGGTTTTCTTCCTCTGCTCAGGGAGAGAAGTCAGCGTGGGGTGCCTTCCCACTGGAGACAGTTCTCTGTGAACTTCTCCAGTGTAGTTCCAATCTCACAAGCAGCAGTCCACCCAAAACTGCTGCAACATGATTTCCTCCCACTGGCAAACAGTCCTCTCAAAACTGCTGCAGTGTGGGTCACTCTTCCACAGGGCACAGTCCTCCAAGGACAGGCTGCTCCAGACTGCAAGCAGGGGCCCCTTTCTCCACCAGGTCTCCCATTGGATCACAGCCTCCTACAGGCATCCACCCACTCCAGCATGGGCACCTCCCACATGGATTGCCAGTGGATCTCTGCATCCCCCGTGGATCCCCATGGACTGCAAAGGGACAACCTGCTTCACCATGGTCCTCACCACAGCTTGCAGAGGAACCTCGGCTTAGGTGCCTGAAGCACCTCCTCGCCCTCCTTCTTCACTGACCTTGGTGTCTCCATGTTTTTTCCCTCACATGTTCTCCCCTCTTCCTCGTCTCTAGCTGGAATTAAAACTGTGCGCTCACCTTTGTTTTGACTTCTTAAATATGTTATAACAGTGTGACATATAGGTAAAACCTTAAAAAAGGAAGGCCTTGCAAAATCGTGGTTCAGGCCTCACTGCTTTGGCTGGGTACAGCTAACAGCTAGCCTGATAAGTTCCCATGAGAAAAGAATTGTAACAGTGAGAATCAGTTTGCATATCAATCTATTCTTGTAGTAAAACCATTTGCGCCTGTGAGGAAAAGATTCTACCCATGTGATACATCCACTTCCCAGGAGACAAGAATGTAAACATATCTAGAAAGGAAAGTTTTTGATGGACATGTACACTAGCCATTACCAATGAATGAACTGAGTAAGCAAAGAGTTGCTAACCAATTAGAATTAAACACAATGCCTTCTGATAACCATATAAATATGAGCTGTGAAGAATAAAGTTCAGCTATGGTGGATAAAGAAACAGGTGTCCTTGTCTGTCTCCATTGCGATATAACAGAGGCATTACCATCATCTCTAATTGGCCCAGGCTTGGTCAGCAGCATATCCATCTTTAGAGCCATCAGGGATTGGCTCTGCCAGACATGGTGGAAGCTTCTAGCAGCTTCTCACAGAAGCCACCTCTGTGGCCCCTCTGCTGCCAAAACCCAAGCCATGCAAAACAGACACAGGGTGTAAAAGGCCTTGTCTCCTTTGTATCCCCAACCCCTTAACCCCACGGGTCATCCTCAAGTCTCCCTGGATACTTTTTACCAGAGGCTCCAGCATGGACCATTCTCCCTGGCTGCAGCATAGAGCACCTTTTTTATATCCTGGTCTGTCCTGACTGTCCCAAGGGCTACTGCATGAACAATCTCCTGTTTGATTTGTTCAACAGCTTGTTGTTGCATAACTTCATGCCCCTCTGGAACTGCCACAGCATTTTTCATTTAAATCTTCTGGCACTTTATCAAGGCCCTGTAGTTGTTCAGGGGTGAACTTCCAAACCGTTGGAGCAGAATAGTCCTTCAAAAGCTGGCTCATTTTCTCCCACATTCCATGCTACTCATGATTATCTACCCTCAGTGCAGATCTCTGAATAATCTCCCTAGAAATCTCTTTCTTGCCTCTAAACATGGTGTGGACCACAATGATGGGACCTGGCAAACCTAGCAACAAGAACATGCTTTCCATAACATCCAAAGAGAGTTCAGAATTCTCAAAAGGTGTTGTAACAGGCCTGAAGGGGGAAAAGCTGAGCAAAATCATCTTCCCCTGTTCTTCCCTCAGGCTGGGTATGATTATTAATGGACTCCAAAATGTAGTGCTCCAGTTAAGGGTAGAAGTGCAACACTGAATACACATCCCAAATGGCCCTCATTGCCCTTGATATTATCATATCATAAACTGATATCTCACAGTACAGCAACAAAGCAATCCTGAACCCTCTCCCTACTCTGAGAAAGAGCACCACAAGGAGCACATGCAAGAATATATACAGGGGTAGGTACCACATCCACATGATCACACCAAGCAACATTGTGACCAGTGGCTTCATACATAGTACAACAAATGTTTAGATCAAATTTGTTTCTAACCCACTCTGGGAAGATCTGTTGTTATTTCAGCCCTTCAAGCCACACATTGGGTGCCAAATGAGGCTGTCCTGGTTTAGGAATGTTTTTCCCCCATTCAGTGTCCCCATCAAGACTCTAAAACCCACATGCCACTTACTCTCACTTCCCCGCTCTCCCCTCCACGCCCCCCCCCCCCCCCCCCCCCCCCCCCGTGCTGTGGGGAGATGGAGAAGAGAATTGGAGGCACAAAAGGGAAAGATCAGTAGATCACAGGTTGAGATAAGAATAATTTACTGGAAACAGCAATTAGATAAGAAAATGAACAGAAACAGCAAGAATACTAATGACAGAGGGTACAAGAAAAGAAACTATTCACACGAAAATGGCCCCTGACAATAGACAAGACCAGATGGCTCCCCCCCCATACATTTACTCAACTGGGAGTGTTATGGGTTAACACAGTTTGATTTTTTAGTTAAAGAGAAATATAGAATATTGCCCTGTCAGGACCTTAGAGTTGTTTTGATGGGGATGGGCACCTATCACAGTGTGCTTTAGATATTGGCATGCTGTTTGACCACTGAGAAATTACTTTGGAAGTACACATGTAAAGCCAAGCCTCTTCCCTTCGGGACAGCTGAACAGGTAACAGGGCCAGTCTCGGTCTGCCATGTAGCCCCCTGGGCCTGGCAGCCCGGCCAGGGCCTACCGCCCCCCCTGCTGGGGGAGGGCTGGCCCGGGACCGGTCGTGCCTCTGCCTCCCCCCCTTCTCCCCATCGACTGCCGGGAGAGGCTGCAGCTTAACATCTAGCGAACTTTTAAAGCCTAGCCCCGAGCCGGCTGGGGCCGGGACAGTCCCGGGGGGTCCCTGGAGGTCCCCGGGAGCAGCCCGAGCACGAGTTCAGCCCATCCTGTGAGATCCAAGGGGTGGTGGGCAGGAGGCATTGATAAGCATTTATGATCCCTGACTGCCCAGCAGCTCAGAGCTCCGACCTTTTCAGCTTCCTCCTCCAGCCTGGCCTTGGGAAAAACCAGATATCATGAGCCGCTGCAGCCAGCTGAGGGAGAGAAAGAACCTGGGCAAGATTTAACCCTTTTCCTAGCAAGATGAAGCTTTCAGAACTCCAATCTTTTTCCCTGCGAGAGGAAAGGACAAATTGATTTGAAACATCGAGCAACAGCATGATAAGAAGTCAGTGGAAGAACTGATGAGATTATTAGATGAAGGGATAGAAGAAGTGGACATTACTGGACTTCTCTAAATGTAAACCATGGAGACTGAACTAAATATTCCTTTGAACCATAGAAAGATATGCATTTTGGGGAGGTGATTGTTTAGATTTATGTGTAGATTCTCCGAGCAAAAGGTGTTGTGATGACTAAGGGAAATTGATTTTATGAGATGCTTGGACAGAGATTGAGATAAGTGGTCCTCCTGTCAGTGAAGAAGCGAGAAGATATTTCTGTTCCCTGAGACAAAGAATCCTTTGCTTTTGAAGTGGTTCACCTTTAAAAACGAACACCCCAGCTTGCAATGTTTGAGTATATGACCCATTGAGCAGCTTGGGAAACTGCTAAATGGGAGGAGTCACGGAAGCAGGGTTTTCCTATCAGGCAGCTGTTTTTGTGACAGTTAAGACCCACATGAGAACCTTTCTAAGTAGTTTGTACGATCCATGGGGCATTTGAGGGACTCTTCTCTCAGAGTTGTGAAAGATTATGTTTAAATGGTAAAACTGACTGAAAATCATAGTTTTGTCTCTCTATGTTGGTTGTGGGAAAGTGAACAGTTTGTGAAGAAAAAGCAGAGTTTCGAAGTTTCAATTTTCAATTTTCCTTTCTTTTTTTTCTTTTTCATTCTTTAGTGTGTAAAAATAAACTGTGTGTAACTTTCAAGTTTAGGCCTGTTGTGCTCTTCATTTTCTCCCAGTCGAGTCCCACACAAGAGTAAACATTCAAACCACTACACTAAATTTGGCAAGCAAGATTTAACGAATGTGAAACCACTACAGGGAGGAACCCCCTTTTTTCCCAGAAGAGTCCCTTTTCCCTGCCCCTGGCAATGACATGAGGTTACATAGAATCACCTCCGCGTCCCAGGCAAAGCCAGCACATACCCTTTGATGGAAATAATACAGGAGATGTTGAATCAACAGTCTCTATTTCAAATGTTTTATGTGGGTGCTAACATTGTCTCTTAACTGTTTATTTTTGTGTCAACAAGTGTAAACTAGAAGCAATTGTACGTGCATGAGGTCACTGGACATAACTTACTGGTTCATGAGTTATATATTCTTGTGAATGTTAAATATCATCTATTTAGGACTGCTTCACCACCAAATTTCAATTTTAGATGTGCATTCCTGAATAGCTTTTTTTAAAAAGCTGCAAACTAGCTCCCAAAATGTAGCAATTTACATTGCACTGAAATTTCCAAGGCTCAGTTTTCTTGCTGCAGATTAATGGTATCCTTTCAAAACACTGAGAGAAGTAGATTCTCAAAAGCTTTTCGACATCTACAGAGATAGGTTGCCTAGTGGGATCTTCTCAAGTGCCAGCAGAAAAGAGGCAAGGAAACCATTGCTACTGCAAGTTTTATAAGCAAACATTTCAGAATATGATAAAATATATTGAAAACACTATTCCTTTGATTA
Organism: Acrocephalus arundinaceus; assembly: GCA_021534815.1. Taxonomy (NCBI): domain Eukaryota; kingdom Metazoa; phylum Chordata; class Aves; order Passeriformes; family Sylviidae; genus Acrocephalus; species Acrocephalus arundinaceus. The sequence goes on from JAJEOU010000260.1 coordinate 6,170,305, forward strand.
TCATTCTTTTTGTGAAAAGTGTAAAAACTTGAGTACTTCCAAACAGGTAAAGAAACAATAAGGCCCACATAACAGTACATAAGATAAATCAGCAGTGTTGCACAGATTTTCACTCTTAGGTCTCTGCATTTTTCAGTGAAAATGGTTAATGTCAAATTAAGTTCCAGTCATGTCTACCTTCTCTGCCCACTTCTGACTTTCCAACATGACACATATTGGTGGATTTACCTGAGGAATTTGTTAAGATCTCTATTTTTCATATACTCAAAGACCATGATGAGTGGATCACCTTCAACACAGACACCATAGAACTTGATGTGCTCACGTTGCAGGTTAATCAGCAGCTCTGCCTCACCTCACGGTGGAAGTCCCTGCAGGCATTCCCACTGGCATCCTTCAGTGTCTGGTGGAGGAAGGAAATATATAAGAAAGAGATGTTAGCAGAAGACAGCAAAAATGTGAGGAAGCACTGTAAGATAAAGATACTACTGTGTAAAGGATGAATAAAAGTACATTCTTAGTAACTGTTTTAGCAATATATAGCTGTGATGCAATTGCAATTAAATAATGGTGGTACTATGTGGGCCTGCAGCTAGAGAGCCAAACTGGTAGTACTGTTCAGCTCATGACAGGAGTGAATTCGCTAGGCCTCAAACCTTGGCAAAGGGAAGTGGGATTTTGAGAAAGGAATGCAGAAGATAACGGTGTACCTGGTACGAAACATGCTTTGCTAGCAAATTCAAGGCATACCTGTGTTAGTTAGTACAAGGCATATGTTAAGCAATATTATTTGGCAGTATTATATAATGCAAGAGTATATAAGCTCGGCTAGGCGGATCAATAAACGGCTTCATATGAGCAATCAATGGAGTCCACGTCTCTTTGTCAATCACCATAGTACTATTTTCATTTCCCTGCTACGCATCACCCCATTCAATGATTTCTTTTGTAAGAGAATGTAGGAATACTCATGATCTTACTGTGCCAAGTGTTTTCCAAGAGCAGAACAAAGCACTTAATCTCATTTAAAAAACATCCTAGCAAAGAGCTAATCTATGGCCTTTAGCACTGAACTCAAGCAAAACGCTGATATCCTATTGGCATTTACCTTTGTTGAAAGTTCCTTAAGTAAATCTTTGTTTGCTTAAAATGTTTAGTGGGAATGTAAATGCATTTGTTATTTATTATTAAGGTTGTTGCTGATGTTGGTCCCTACAGTGTGCTATACCTTAGATTTATAGGATACATCCCTGGACAAGAACTTACAATCTGACACCTCAGTCAGAAACTCCTTTGGAATTCAGTAAATCTATTTATATGTCTAAGATCAAGTATATGCATAAGCAACTGGAGAATAATCTTACATTGAGAGGAAGAGAGGAAGTAGTTACAGAAAAGAATTTTGGGGATGTCTTAGGGTAACTTTATGATGCTGAATTGTATCCCCATTCATCTGTTTAGCCCAGAAATAAGTTTTGCACCTTTAAAATTAGATCTGAGAGTAAAGGGGGGAGAGAAGGAGAAGTGGTGGAATGTCTCAGGCAGCTGTGTTCAAAAACATAGAGATAAGAGCTTCAGCTCTTGCTCTCACAGACTGTATTGTTGGCAATATGAGTGACATCTGTTTGCCAAAGCTGCAAGGCTTTTAGGCCTCTGGGGTGTACCCCCGCTGGTAAAGGTGCAGCGAGTCCATGATAGTCAGCACAAGAACTGACAATGTCACAAGCCTCAGTTGGCATTAATTGAAATTACTTTTGCAGAGTATGTGCACTTTGATGGAAAAAATCATGTGATGCTTTGGCCTGCGCAATTTTGTCAGGCTGAGGCACTACCCACCCAGGGTTAGCTAACATGTCAGCCCTGTCATTACCTTCTGTTATGAAACCTGGTAGGTTAGTGTGGCTCCAAATGTGCAAGATTTAATATGGATGAACTTAGGCTTGGATTGCACTCCACAAAGTCTTCAGAAACTGAAATAAATTTTCATTATCAACCTCTTTCAGAAGTGCACAATCCAAACATTTGGTTATGTCTGCTACATAAGCAGAACCAGTGACCAAATTCAGTGGTACCAGAGAGAACCGCTAGAATGCTATGGCAGCAGCCCTCAATTCAACTAACTGGGCCGAGCCTGACTCGCAGCCTTCCAGCACTTGCCACTCAGATTCATCCTTCCAGGTAACAGTGTCTTTCCCCGTTTTTCCTGAACCATCAGTGAAGACGGTGGGTCCTTGCACTGGCACCCAACTACTTTTTGGATCATAAGACAATTCCGCTGACTTTGCCAATTTCAATAATCTATGGCTGGGCAGATGATAAGCAATCTTCCCTGAGAAATTGTGCAGCGCACTTTACAAGGAAGCACTGATTGTAAAACTCCATTCAAATTCTTCCTGTCTCACCAGGAGAATAATTCTTGCAGGATCAGCTGCCATTAATTGCAAACACCGTTGACGGCATTTGATTATCAATTGAGCGATCAATTCAAACAATGTGGGTGACGCCTTAGCTTTCATACTTTCAGATTCTGTGCTGCCTAAAGATGTAGTTCTGAGCTTCATATTAAGTGCTAGTAAGCTCTCTCCACAGAGCAGGTAGACAAAACAAATCCTTTTTCTGCTGGAAGACCAAGGACAACTTTCAGTCCAAAAGCATAAACAATGGTGGACTGTGGGGAGGAAAAAGAAGGATGGGACCTCACAACCTGAAGCTGTAATTGGTCAATTAAACCCCAATATGCAAATGAACCAAAACTTATAAAACTGTAAAATCTCATGACTGGTCAGCCATTTTTTAGGCCCATTCTCAGCCTACCCTGGGTGCAGCCTTGCTTAGGCTCCTGTAATGCCCAGGGTGGATCCTGGAGACCTTTTAATAAATACCAACTTTATTGTCTGGCTCTGCCTAGCCTCTGTTTCAGGTCAGCCTTCCCAAAGACATCATGGGTGCTATCCTTTTCAGTTGATGGGGTAAGAAGACCCATTTCAAAATGTGCAAGGGATCGGAGCATTGTTTGCTCCATTGGCGAATGATACCTGTAGGATGAGAATCTGGATTGGTAATAAAAATATTGATAGCAATGGAAGGATCTACTCAGTAAACCAGACGAGCAGAAACAGCTTGTTGGACTTCCTCCAGCACTCCTTGCACCTTAGGAGTCAATTCTCGAGGTGAATTCAAATCAGGGTCCCCTTTTAAAATGTTGAACAGCAGAGACAATTGCGCTGAGGTTAGCCCCAAGTAAGGACATAACGACGTCATGATACGCATAAATTTCTGGGCATCTTTTAGACACTTAATAGAATCCATGAAATGCAACTCCTGATGTTGAATAGTTCGATCCAAAATTTTGACTCCTAAATACTTCCAAGGAGGATGCTGTTGAACCTTCTCCAGACCCACCTGCAGATCATAAGAATGCAGGGCAGTGAACAGCTGAGGCTTTATCTTCAGCAGTTTGTCCTGGGTAGATGTCCCCACCAGGATGTCCTAGGTTACAATGTAAATTGTACCCAAAGTATGTATTCTATCACCATCTTCATTAACTGTTGAAACCAGGTAAGGCAGTGTTTCCCTTGCCTCCTCCCTCCAGACTATCTTCTGTTAATGGGCCCATCAATGCCTTGCTGCATGACTCATAGATAACTCCCTCCGGGAGCTATCTCTGTTTAATGGGCAATTAAGGATCCACTGCACGACTCATAGAATGATATCAGCCCATTGTGAGATGCTCTGCCCAGGGGGAGGAGCCAAGCATTCCCACCTGGATATAATCTGGGATTTGGGACAGCACAGAGAGCCTTACCCACCGGATTCCCAGAGGACAAGAGCTACCAGACCTTTCTACAGGATCACTGCTTCAACAAGACCACTTCATCTGGACTGCTACCACCACCCTAACTAACAGGGTGTCAGGTTGTATTCTGACTCTGTCAGTGGTCTTTTGTACTATTGTATTTATATTTTTAATTTTACTTCTTTTTTTGTCCTCCTAATAAATTGTATTTTTGACTTGGAGTGTCTCACTGGTTTTGCTTTCAAACCAGTACATATTTTTGATGCCCAATGTGGGGCCAGGGGTACTGAGAAAAGTCAGAATTACAATTTTGTATTGAAAAAACCACCTGTTCACTATGATGCTCAACATGCTTACATGTGTCTTATACCTAGCTCTCTATATTTTTCCGCACATGGGGCAGTATCTGCCAGTCTTAATGTTCCTGTGTAAACCAGGGTATGGTACTAAAATTGCTTTATTGGTCTATTATGTCTATTGCATGATAACCTCTGAGGCAATAAACATAATTCGGAATATGTACTCAATTTTGTTTGCTTGTCCCAGTCTAGGATGTTACGTTTGGGGCCTCAACAATTGCACCCAGCCGCAGTGGGGAGGGGTAAAGAATGTTTTTTTCCAGCCTTTCAGGCCTGACACAGCAGTTTTCAAAAATATTGAGTTCTCTCTGGATGCCAAGGACAGCATAATACTGTTGTTAGTTCTGCTTTGTCTTCTCTGCACAGCTTGCATAATGCTTAGAAACAAAACACTACATGGTGTGCTGCAGCATCTTCTTGAGACAGAGGAGAAAAGAAGCCAAAAGCAAAGCAACAGTGTCCGTGTCTACACAGACTCTCACAGAGGAGAAACAAACCAAAAGCCAGGCAACAGTGTCTGCATCTATGCAGACTGTCACAGAGGAGAAAGAAGCCAAAAGCAAAGCAACAACGTCCTTGTCTACGCAGGTTGTCACAAAGGAGAAAGGAACCAATGGTGCCATCAGCATCTCCATACAAACCATCACTGAACTGGAACAGCCCAAACCGGGAGCAGTTGCCCCCGTTCAGAAGAAGAAATCAAAGAGCAAATCAGTCTGCATAGTGGCTGACGAGGATGCAGCAGGACCTTCGCACCCAGCAGAAGAGACAGAGCCAGAGATCATCACTCGCTCTCTATCCCTGGGTGAGCTCTGTGACCTGAGGAGGGAATTCACCCGCCAGGCGAATGAGTCTATCCTGACCTGGCTGCTCCACATCTGGGACACTGCTGCCAATAATACCATTCTGGATGGAAGTGAGGCCAGGCAACTGGGATCGCTGTCCCAGGATGTGATCATTGGGAGAACCCAAGAAACTCTCAGCCTCTGGCGATGACTGCTAACTAGTGTGAAGGACAGATACCTATGTAAAGAAGACCTCCAGGTGCACCAAGGAAAGTGGAGCACAATGGAACAAGGTATCCGATGCCTGAGGGAATTGGCTGTGCTGGAGATCATTTTTTCAGAAGACGAGAGATTTCCTAAAAGCCCAGATGATGTCCAGTGCACATTGCAGATGTGGTTGAGATTCGCACAGCTTAGACCAGAGATGTACTCCCGTTACTTGGCAACGCTGCAATGGAGGGCAGGTGAGGACAGGGTGGGCGTCTTGGTCAATAAACTAAGAATTTATGAGGACACTGTCACCGCCCCATTTCGTACCCATGTCTCATCCGTGGAAACAATGCTGGCTGAGAAAGTCCAGAGCTTGATTGAAGAGGGCCATCAGAAACTGAAAAAAGAACTTAAGGAAGAAATTTGCCCCATCTCACCAGAACCAACAAGAGTCTCTGCCATTAGGAGCAGGTGTCCCCCAGCCAGGGAGAGAGGCTATACTCCACGAGGTAACCTCTGGTCTTTTCTTCGGGATCATGGAGAAGACATGAGGAAGTGGGATGGAAAACCCACCTCGTCCTTATCAGCCCAGGTACGTGAACTGAAAAGAGAGACACCTACCACAAGAAATTCATCTAGAGTCAACACTGCTCCAGTCTCTCAAGCACAAAACTCCAGATGGGATAGGAATGATGATATGACTGATCCTCTTGAAGGGACCTCAGGAACATATTTACAGGAAGAGGGCAATGTGCACCATGACCAGGAGTAGGGGTCCCTGCCCCTATCCAGTTAAAGGAAAGGGACAATCAGATCTATTGGACTGTGTGGATCCGATGGCCTGGCACATCTGACCCACAAGAATATACAGCTTTGGTTGACACTGGCACCCAATGTACCCTGATGCCATCAAGGTATGTAGGAACAGAATCCATTTCTATTTCTGGAGTGACAGGAGGGTCCCAGCAGCTGACTGTAGTAGAGGCCGAAGTGAGTTTAACTGGGAACGGGTGGCAAAAACACTCCATCATCACGGCCCAGAGGCCCCATGCATCCTCAGCACAGACTATCTCAGAAATGGATATTTCAAAGACCCAAAAGGATATCGCTGGGCTTTTGGGATAGCTGCTGTAGAGACAGAAGGCATCAGACAACTGAATACCTTGCCTGGTCTCTCAGATGACTCCTCTGCTGTGGGACTGCTGAGAGTTGAAGAACAACAAGTGCCAATTGCCACAGCAACAGTGCACCGTCGGCAATACTGCACTGACAGAGACTCTGTGATTCCTATCCATGAGATGATTCATAAACTGGAGAGCCAAGGGGTGGTCAGCAAGGCTCGTTCACCTTTCAACAGCCCTATATGGCCAGTGCGTAAGTCCAGTGGAGAATGGAGACTGACTGTGGATTACCGTGGTCTGAATGAGGTCATACCACTGCTGAACGCTGCTGTACCAGACATGTTGGAGCTTCAGTACAAGCTGGAGTCCAAGGTAGCAAAGTGGTATGCAACCATCAACATTGCCAATGCCTTCTTCTCCATTCCTTTGGCAGCAGAGTGCAGGCCTCAGTTTGCTTTCACCTGGAGGGGTGTGCAGTATACCTAAAACTGACTGCCCCAGGGGTAGAAGCAAAGTCCCACCATCTGCCATGGACTGATCCAGACTGCACTGGAAAAGGGAGAGGCTCCTGAACATCTCCAGTATATTGAAGACATTATTGTATGGGGGAACGCAGCAGGGGAAGTCTTCAAGAAAGGAGAGAAAATTATCTAGATTATGCTGAAAGCTGGTTTTGCCATTAAGCGAAGTAAGGTTAAGGGACTGGCCCAAGAATTCCAGTTTCTGGGAGTCAAGTGGCAAGATGGATATTGCCAGATCCCCACAGAGGTAATCAACAAGATCACTGCCATGTCCTCACCTACCAACAAGAAGGAAACACAAGCTTTCCTAGGCGCCATAGACTTTTGGAGAATTCACATTTCCAAGTACAGCCAGATTGTGAGCCCTCTCTACCTGGTAACCCACAAGAAGAATGATTTCCACTGGGGCTCTGAACAGCAGCAAGCCTTTGCCCAGATCAAGCAAGAGATCGCTCATGCGGTAGCCCTTCGCCCAGTCAGGACGGGACCAGATGTGAAGAATGTGCTCTACTCAGCAGCCGGGAACAATGGTCTGTCCTGGAGCCTTTGGCAGAAGGTGCCTGGTGAGACTCGGGGTCGACCACTGGGATTCTGGAGTCGAAGCTACAGAGGGTCCAAAGCCAACTACACTGCCACGGAGAAGGAAATCTTGGCCGCCTATGAAGGAGTTCAAGCTGCCTCAGAAGTAATTGGCACTGAAACGCAGCTGCTTCTGGCACCCTGACTACCGGTGCTGGGGTGGATGTTCAAGGGAAAGGTTCCTTCCATGCATCATGCCACCAACACCACATGGAGCAAATGGATTTCTCTCATTACACAGCATGCCCGTATTGGAAACCTGACTCACCCTGGGATTCTGGAAATTATAACAAACTGGCCTGAAGGTGAGACTTTTAGAATTGTAGGTGCTAACCAGAAATGGAAAGCTGCAGTATGGAGCCCCATATGGCCAGTTGCTCAAGCTACTGAGGGACAAGGAGGCAGAACTTAAAGCTGTCCAGCTGGCTTTGGATATTGCCGAAAGAGAGAAGTGGCCAAGGCTCTATCTCTACACTGACTCGTGGATGGTAGCTAATGCCCTGTGGGGATGGCTGAATTGCTGGAAAAAGGCCAACTGGCAGCATAGCGGGAAACCCATCTGGGCCACTGACATTTGGCAGGACATCGCCGCCCAAGTAGAGAGGCTGACCTTGAAGGTTTGACACATGGATGTACACTTACCCAAGAGTCGGGCTAATGAGGAGCATCACAACAACAAGCAGGTGGACAAAGCTGCCAAGGTGAAAGTATCATCCTGTTTGGTAAAAAGCCACTGAAAACCTTAAGCTACCTCATAATAAGGTTAGGATTTTAAGATGCATGTAGTAGTAGAAATTTAAATGATGAGAATTAGAATAATCTATTACAAAAAGATTGCTAATTTTAAAGAATGTAGTTGTTAGATTTTATAAATGTTAGAAATGAAATTGAAAATGTGAAAGTCAAAGAGAAATTTGTCACAAAAAGCACGAATTAATAAATTAATATAAAAGGGGAGGGATTGTAATATATGATTTAGAATAATTCGTGCTAAAGAATAAAAATACAGTATCTTTTAAATAGAACCAAATGACAGGAGGAATTCCTGTCTCAAAAGATGTTTATTCTGAAGGATTATTCCGTCTAGTGAGGCCACAGAAATATGCATCGAACATTCGTCGCCAGAACAAGATATTCGAAGAGACTACCATCTAGCAGGATGTCAGAAATCAGAATATTCCAGGAAAAGACTCTTGTTGAGAAGCACCATAAGAAAAGACATGCATGATTATGTGAATGTTATAAATAAGGTATTAATTCACGGGGGTTTTTAGCAGCCTTGAATGTATGTATCAAAGTTAAATGTATTCCTCAGTGTACCCCCCTATGCAGCAATCTGTTCATGGTTGAGTGAACAGGGGAAATGCCATCCTCCAGGCAGGCATTAACGATGGCACAACGATAACAATGGAGGGTGGACCAACAAACCGGAGACCAGGACAACGACGATAATGACCCAGTCATCACGCCCAACCATCAGGGACATCCACACCTATGCTCCAACTGGAAAGATTCAATCACAACTGTACACACATCCCAGAACCCATTTCAACACACCTACCGAAATAAAGAAAACCCCATCTGCATTTCCAAAAGCTGGACTGAACAATGGACTGCCTCAGGGCACAAAAACAGTATAAAATACAGCTCTGGAAAGGCACTGGAGTGAACCGTGTTGGGGACATTGGTCCGGTGAGGCTGTGTCCCAGGTTCACCCAGCTCTGACCCCGGGCTCAGAACTGTCCTTTTGATTGTGGGCTCTGTCTCATTTTGCTCTTCATTTTTGCCATTTTTCTAAGAAGCCTTTCAAACGGAATATTGGAGAACTGTCATTTATAACAGTTGGTGATCAGCCGATGTGATCCAAGTCAAGGATCCGGGGCTCCCCCTTTTTCTCTGCCCGGGAGGGCGCCTCCGCTTAATTAGTGGCCCGGCGGAGTAAAGGGGTGCCAGCAATCTGGTTGGAACACTGAACCCAGCAAGATAAGGCCCACAATCAAAAATTTTAGAAATAAAAGCTAGCTAAAGAGCTCTCGGGGAACTCAGGGAGACCTTGTAGACGAGGTCTCGGGAAGTCCGCGGCAAAATTTTCACTCATAAAATTCGATGTGCATGACGAGCCCATGCAGGAAAACAAACTGTAAGTATCGTGTGGTTGAGTGGGGTTGCCAAAAGTGTGTGAAAGAGACGTGAAATTGATCACAAAGCGAGAGCGGACCTTGAGGCTGAAGTTCCGTCCTCCTGCAAGGGAAGTGCGTGAAGGGGGGGACGCTCCTTTTCACTCAGAAAGAAAGTGGTCACAGGGGATCAAAGGGAAAGGGACGTCCTTTTGAGTTCAGAGACTCGTAAGCCCTTTGGTCTAGGACTCGGTAGAGTCCAGGAAAATAAAGGAAAAGAGAGCTTTTTATTGGTTGAAAAATCCCCAGGTCGGTTCCCTGAAGGACAAGTAGACTGGTAAGGAAACTTAAACGGTACCGGTGTTTGTGTACACAAAGGCAAAAGTGTTACTGTAGTTTTTAGAAAATGGGCCAAAAGAAAAGTAAGATGCAAAAGAAATCTGCGGGGAAACCTGAAAAAGAGAAAGGTGTACCTGAAATTCCATGGGAAAGTCCCCTGGGATGGATGCTGGAAAACTGGGAGGAATGCCCAATAAGGAGAGGAAAATCTAGAGAAAGGATGATCCAGTTTTGTATGGAAACATGGGGAGGGAAGGAAATTAGGGACCGTGTGGTGTGGCTGGTGTTTGGTACTTTTGAAAGATGGATGTGCAGGGCTCTGGTAGATTTTGTAAATAAAAAACGGCCTTGGGACGAGGAGGAGTGTGATTATGCGAGATTATGGGAAAGGACCGACATTCCGCTTTTTCCCATAAAAACCAAGAGTACCAAGGTAACCCCGGGAGACATGTGGGAACCCCTGGATTACCTTCTACCCCTGTACCTGATGCCTGAACTGGCACAGGCTCAGGCTTCGCCCGCAGGAATTCCTGGACAAGCCCCACCACTTGTGCAAGGTGCACAAGCCCCACTGAAAGCGGCATCGATGCCCCCGATCCGGGCGGTGGCTTTCAAACCCCCACCCCCTTCCCAGTCCCAGGAGATCCCTCCGTCGGCTGGACAGGCTCCGATCCCTCAACCCTCACCGGCCTCCACGCCATCCCTATCCATTCCCAACCCTAGTCCCCAGACACCCAAGTCAGACCCGACCCCAAAGACAAGGAGAAAGAAGAGGCACAGGAAGAAGATAGCAGAAGAGGATAGCAAAGGCGAGGAGGAAAAATGGACACTTCTGCCACAGAGGGAGATGCCTACAGGCCCGGGTATTATTGGGTACATAAACGTACCAATCAATACAGGGGATGTGAGGGCCTTCAAGAAGGAGATGGGAAAGTTGATGGACGATCCGCTAGGTGTCGCTGAAAGGTTGGACGAGTTTCTGGGGACCAGTATTTATTCATATGATGATATAATAGCGATTTTGAGATCTTGATTTAATGTCGAAGAAAGGGAAATGATTAGACATGCAGGAATAAGGGACTGGGAATGCAGGAATCCCCAGGGACTGCTGGGAGACCAGAAATGGCCGAACCAGAGGCCATCATGGGATGTCCAGTCAGAGGAAGGATGGAGAAATATGGTAGATATGCAAAATTTAGTTGTTCAAGGAGTAAGGGAGGCTGTTCCACATGGGCAAAACATAATCAAGGTGTTTATGGAATTTCAGGGGCAGGAAGAGACCCCCTCGGAGTGGTTAGAGAGGCTGAGGAAGACTTTGCAAGTTTATTTGGGAACAGACCCGAACTCTCCAATAGGAGAGGTCTTGCTGAAAACTCAGTTCGTGGCAAAGTCCTGGGAGGACATTCAGAAAAAGTTAGAAAAAATAGATAACTGGCAAGAAAAGGAATTACAGGAGCTTCTGAGAGAGACTCAAAAGGTTTATATGAGACGGGATGACGAGTAGCAAAAGATTCAGAAAGTGCTTGTGGCGGCGGTACGGGAAGCTCAGAAAAAGGAGCGGTCTCAGGAACAGGGGAAGGCGGGGGAAAAAAACACCCAAGCTAGGCAGTCATTCCCCTCCAAGGGGAACTTGGGTGATCAGGAAAGGGTCCCTGAGTGTTTTTACTGCAAAGAGAAGGGCCACGTCAAGAAGTACTGCCAAAAGAGGATGAACGATGAGAAATTGTTTCAGGAAGAATAGGGGGGTCTTGGGCTCTTTCTTTTGGGGTCCAGACCACCTTCAGAGCCCTTGATAAAATTGAAGATAGGCCCCAAAAAGGAGGAATTGGAGTTTTTAGTCGATACAGGTGCTGAAAGGAGCATATTTCCAAAATTGCCGGCTGGTTGTTGCAAGAGCAGGGAAACCATGCTGGTGGTAGGTGCCAAGGGGGAACCATTTAGGGTTCCAGTGATTAAGGATGTAGAGATAGACACAAAGTTTTGTCTCGGTAACATGCTGCTGGTGGAGGAAGCTGATTATAATCTCTTGGGAAGAGATTTGATCATGGCATTTGGAATCAATCTGATTGTGAAGGATTCTCAGATCGTGGTGAGTTTGTATAAGCTGACTGCAGAGGATGAGAACAAGATAGATCCGAAGGTATGGCATGCTCTGGGAGAAGCAGGGAGGATTGACATTGAACCCATTGTAATAGAAATTGAAAGACCAGATGATCCCATAAGGATCAAACAATACCCCATCTCCATGGAAGGGAGGAGGCATTTGAAGCCTGTGATTGATGACCTGATAAGAAAGGGAACACTGGAACCTTGCATGTCCAAGCATAACACCCCCATACTGGCAGTAAGGAAAACGGACGGGAGTTACAGGCTGGTCCAGGATTTGAGGGCAGTAAATGCCAGGACCAAGACCCGTTTTCCTGTGGTTGACAACCCATATACCTTACTTAATCGGGCCGCTCCAGAAGATATATATTACAGCGTAATTGATCTCAAAGACGCCTTTTTCATGTGCCCAGTATACCCGAAAAGCAGAGATTTTTTCGCTTTTCAATGGGAAGATCCGGAAACAAACCACAAGCAACAGCTAAGGTGGACAGCCCTCCCCAGGGGTGTGTGGACTCTCCCAACTTATTTGGCCAGGCCCTGGAGCAATTGCTTAGCCAATTTACTCCCCTAGAGGGAACAAAGATTCTGCAGTATGTAGATGACTTGTTGATAGCTGGTCAAAGGGAGGAGGACGTGAGAACATGTACCATCAATTTGTTGAATTTCTTGGGGGACAAAGGATTGAAGGTTTCAAAGTCAAAACTGCAGTTTGCTGAGCCAGAGGTGAAGTATCTGGGGCATTGGATCACAAAAGGAAAGAAGAAGCTAGACCCAAAGAGGGTGACGGGCATCATCGAATTACCTCCCCCCCGAACAAAGAGGGAGGTGTGGCAGATTCTAGGATTGCTCGGATACTGCAGACAGTGGATTGATGGATACAGTGGAAAAGTGAAATTTTTGTATGAGAAACTGACTACGGACAGGATTAAATGGACTGACTTAGATGATAGAAGTGTTAGCGTAGGAATAAAACACATATAGTCACGGCAGCATGACTATATGCAGTGCTTTTATTATTTGGGCCCAATGAGAACCGGGGTTTAATACCCAAATCTAGTTCAAGGAAGATACATTCAGATTTACAATTTATACCTTTTGGTTACATAAAATATCAATGATTAACTTCAATATTATTCCATTCATCTTATTGATTTCACTGAAGCATGAGACTCTGAGTTTTGGAAGAATATCCCTCTACCATGGTTACAGTTGTTTTCTATATTGCTACGTTATCCCTTGATTGGTCCTAATTATGCTTAATAGCTATACCTACGCACTTGGTCTCACTTGGATTAACTTAGTACAAAGCAAAGCTAGCTTACCAGGTTTTCCATTCACCCCCCCACCCCCCCCGCAAGGGGTTTTTCCACTCTCCTCTGAAGTCTTGATTCTAACCCTTAAGTACATTTTCCAAGCAGCTAAGTTTTTAACCCCAATGCTATCAGAAGATTTAAGGAAGTGAAAGAGGCACTGATAGCAGCCCCAGTACTGAGTCTTCCAGACGTAAGGAGGCAGTTCCAGCTGTTTGTGCATGTAAACAACCACACAGCTCACGGAGTGTTAACCCAGGACTGGGCCAGCGACAAGAAGCCGGTAGGATATGTCTCTAAACTTTTGGATCCGGTGAGCAGGGGGAGGCCTACTTGCTTGCAAGCGATAGTGGCAGTGGCCTTGTTGGTAGAAGAGGCCAAGAAAACATTTGGTGTGCCACTGGTAGTGTTCACCCCCCCATGATGTTAGAAGCATTCTGCAACAGAAAGCAGAAAAGTGGCTAACTGATGCTAGGCTCCTTAAGTATGAGTTTATCCTAATCCATTCATCATACCTGGAACTCCGAATGACTGCTGCCAAAAACCCAGCACAGTTTTTGTTTGGTGAGGCCTTGGGAGAAATCTCCCATGATTGTGAGAAATAATAGAGCTCCAAACAAAGATTAGGCCGGACTTGGAAGATGAGGAACTGGACGAAGGGGAGAAATGGTTTGTGGACGGATCAACAAGGGTAGTTGAAGGAAAGAGAAAATCTGGATACGCAATCATGGACGGCAGGTCAGGACGGGTGGTGGAATCGGGCCCTTTTAATGTCAGTTGGTTTGCTCAGGCATGTGAATTGTATGCTGTGGTGCAAGCATTGAAGAGGTTGAAAGACAAAAAGGGAACGATTTTTATGGATTCAAAATATGCATTCGGGGTGGCCCACACTTTTGGGAAAATCTGGGAAGAAAGGGGCCTGATTAGCACTAGGGGACGGGGATTATTTCATGAGGAATTAATCCGTCAAATCCTAGAGGCTATCAGAGAACCAGAGGAGATTGCAATTGTGCATGTGAAAGGACACCAGGCGGGAATGCAATTTTGGACCCAGGGGAACAACTTGGCTAACCAGGAAGCCAAGAGGGCTGCCCTCCTGACCATTGCCGTCCCGGAGATTGAGGGAGGGGAGACACAGGAGTATCCCTCCTGCCCATCCCCTCAGGAGATTGAGTGGTACAAACAGATAGGGGGAGGTCAGATTGAGGGAAAATGGAAACTACCAGACAGGAGAGAATTGCTAACCAGAGAGTATGCTAGAAAAAATTTGAACAGACTGCACCAACAAACTCATTGGGGGGCGCGAGCCCTAGCAGAACAGTTTTTGAAATTTTTCGGGTGCAGAGGGATATACAAGTTAGCAAAACAGGAAGTGTTAGGATGCTTGACGTGCCAAAAGATAAATAGAAACAAGGCAAAGCAAAAATTCCTAGGGGGACACTCCCTGGCCTACCGCCCATTTGAAAGAGTGCAGGTAGACTTCACAGAGCTACCAAAAGTCGGAAGATACAGATATTTGTTGGTAATTGTGGACCAGTTGACTCAGTGGGTAGAGGCTTTTCCTAGAGCCCAAGCAACAGCAAGGGTAGTGTCAAAAGTATTCATAGAAGAAATCATACCGTGGTATGGGATCGTGGATCACATTGTTTCCGATCAGGGGATGCATTTCACCTCCAAAATTGTTAAGCAGCTAGCAGAAGCTTTGGGAATTCGGTGGGAGTACCACACCCCGTGGCACCCTCAAAGTTCGGGTAGGGTGGAAAGAATGAATCAGACACTGAAAGCTCAGCTAGCAAAATTGATGGTAGAAACGAAAATGTCTTGGGTGAAATGTCTCCCCCTTGCCCTCTTGAACATCAGGACACAGCCCCATTCAGTAACAGGTTTGTCACCCTTTGAAATGCTTTATGGGATGCCCTATAGGCATGGAATGCCTGTGGGACACCCCAGGGTGGAGGATGGGCAGATCCAATCATACCTGACAGAAATTAACAGGAACTTGCAGGAACTCCGGAAACGCGGACTGATAGCCCAAAATGCCCCATTAGGGTTTGCCATTCACAAAATACTACCTGGAGACAAAGTCCTGATCAAGGCTTGGAAAGAGACCCCGCTCACTCCTCACTGGGAAGGTCCTTTTCTTGTCCTTCTAACAACAGGTACAATGGTCTGGACAGTGGAAAAAGGGTGGACACACGCCTCCCAGGCAAAGAAGGTCGAACCAGGGAAGGAGAAAGCCGAGTGGAAAGTGGCATCATCTCCAGGTAAACTGAAGATCAGGTTTCGCAGGGACAATAAGTGAACAATACGATAAGTTGCACCACTCCTGGATGCCATTGTTATCCATGTGTACACTTTAGATGTGAATATTGTCACGAGGTTTGGGTTGTACATTGCAGAGGGGGATATAGGCCCCTAGGACTGTGTGAGCCGTGTTGGGAATTGGAACAAAGACTGACAAATATAGTTTTAACTCTTGCCACAAATGCGGGCCTGTTTGAAATTGACTCCCCAGAGTGGTACCAAATTTTCATAAAAGGGGTCGGAGGGAAATTGGATCAGCGAGCACGAGTATTGGCTCTTGAGTGCCGCCGAACAAAGTACCTTGTAGCACAGATGCAGCCAAGCTATCTCGGTGGGCCACTTTTAAAAGGCGGTATGCTTTGCGGACAAATTATGGGACTCTGGGAGAGCACCCCTGCTGCCAAGAAGATGGTTTACCCCTCCGCTGGTGGCAACCCAGTGGGCAAAGGCGGAGGCATAGGAGTGTCCCTATGGAGTACCCTGATCTGCCTGAGTCTAGCCGTTTGTCAGATCTTTGGGATGCCGACAGCAAGCTTGACACTGGAGGGTGTAAGCTCTGCCTCAAAGCAGCAAGAGAAGGACTGGCTAAGGAAACAGCATACCAGACCCAGCAAAACTGCACAAGTGGAACAAGGTACTGTGTTGCAAACGGTTTTTCATTTAAAACATGTCGAGAAGGAGGAAGGTCAATTTGCCAGAGCCCGAGGGCGGAGTTTAAGATGGTAAAGTCAGGAAGGTATGCCCGACATAGACGGGAAGTCCAGAAAATACCCACGATTCCAGTCTGTAACAAATATAATTGCACAGTCTGGATCGGAGGTAGAAAGGAATCCACGTTTGTTTCATATCAACAGGTGAACAGGCTTTGCTATGACGAGAAAAACTTGGGAATGTGCATGATGAATGGGAAAACCTACTGGGTGGGGCAAAATGTAAAATATAACAAACTAATTCTAAATACGGGACCTATAGTATTTGATTTGCTAAAGGAAGACGATGAGAGGGTCTGTTTAAAATATGATGAGACCCTCTGTTTTTCCAAAAATGGTAAAGGGGTGAGCCCTGAAAACAAATTAGAACAAGTAGCCCTAGAAATAAAAAGACAAGAAATAGAAGCCAGGAAATAGAAATTAGAACAGGAGAGATTGAAGGCTCTGAGCAAACAATATGTTTGCTTAAAGAGACAAAATGACGAATGGGGCCTACCAACCCCAAACAAAAACCATTTAATTGACCTGATGCAAGAAATAGCTACTGAGCTAGGGCTGACAAATTGCTGGATTTGTGGAGGTTTGAAATCGGCCTAGAAGTGGCCCTGGAAAGGTGAAGGACTAGCTCCAGAGCAACTCCTAAAATGGGACAGCTCACAAATTTCAAAAACTATGTCGTGCCCCGAAGGGTGGATTTTAGACAAAAGGGTAATTGGATCTTTATGTATCAGCAGAGAAGGCAAGGACTACACAGAGACTGTTGGCTATACGCCCTGTGTGTCTACTTTAGCGGTGAACAGCACAAACAAAAGTGTGATCTGGCAGCCAGAACCCCCTATGGGTTATTTGAGCCGGGAAAATAATAGTGGTTGCGAATGGATAAGTTCAATTGGACTGCTGGCACAAGAATTCTGGGGCTAATCCTTACCAATCCATTGAAGAACTAAGAGAATACTGGAGAACACCAGGGTCAATGAACATAAGGTGGAAAGCTCCAAGTGGAATTTACTGGATCTGTGGCATGAAGGCATTTAGTGAATTGCCTCAGAGGTGGAGGGGTTCCTGCACCCTAGGAATGATATTACCCTCTTTCTTCACCTTGCCCAGATCTGAAAGTAACCTTCTGGGAGCCCCACTTTATGAAACACTCAACTGGGAAAAGAGAGACATAAAGAAAGAGCTTCCAAAGGCGGGTGGCAGCCAAAGTTGGGGAAATGAGGAATGGCCAGAAGAGAGGATAATAGAATATTATGGACCAGCCACTTGGGCTCAGGATGGTAGCTGGGGTTATAGGACCCCAATATACCTCCTAAATAGGCTCACTCGGCTGCAAGCAGTGGTGATCGTCTCCAACCACACCTCTGATGCGTTGGAGTTGCTAGCACGGCAGCACTCGCAGGTGAGGGCTTTTGTTTATCAAAACAGGATAGCCCTACACTACCTCCTAGCGGAGGAAGGAGGGGTTTGCGGAAGATTTAATGAATCTGAATGTTGCATCAAAATTAATGATTACGGAGAAACTATCAGGGGCCTAGCAGCAGAAATTAAGAAAGTAGCTCATGTCCCGGTTCAGAAGTGGAATTCTATCTTGCAGGACACCTGGTGGGATCAGTTGTTTGGAGGCACTTGGTGGAAGAAGCTGGGGTTTTTTATATTATGTTCCATAGCGGGAGTAATATTTTTGCCCTACCTCATTCCATGTCTAATACGGTTGATCCAGTCAGTTGTCCAGGGCATGCAAATAGCGGCACTGCCCACAGATCCGGAGTTGGCAACTGGAAAAATAAGTGAAGCCCCCACTGCAAAAAGAATCTTAAAATTAAAGAAAAAAGAAGAAAAGAGCCAGGCAGCTGAAGCCCTGACCAGGTTCAAAGCTAGAAAGAAAGGAAGCAGATGAAAATTACCAAAAATACAGCACTAAAATTGACGAATGTTGGGACAGGTACAAAGATCAATTTGAAAAAGAATGACCTTTTTCAGTTTGTGTTTGTTTTGCATCTGTTAAAGTTGACGTCTTCTAAGGTTCTGCACAAATTGTATAAGATAGATGAAATGTTGTAATTAAGTTCACTAGGGTGATGTTTTTGTATGGAGTCAGAGGAAAGGGGGGGGTCAAAACGCAAATTAAAATTTGTACATGTAAAAAGGGGAGGAATTGTTATAAATAAGGTATTAATTCACGGGGTTTTTTAGCAGCCTTGAATGTATGTATCAAAGTTAAATGTATTCCTCAGTGTACCCCCCTATGCAGCAATCTGTTCATGGTTGAGTGAACAGGGGAAATGCCATCCTCCAGGCAGGCATTAACGATGGCACAACGATAACAATGGAGGGTGGACCAACAAACCGGAGACCAGGACAACGACGATAATGACCCAGTCATCACGCCCAACCATCAGGGACATCCACACCTATGCTCCAACTGGAAAGATTCAATCACAACTGTACACACATCCCAGAACCCATTTCAACACACCTACCGAAATAAAGAAAACCCCATCTGCATTTCCAAAAGCTGGACTGAACAATGGACTGCCTCAGGGCACAAAAACAGTATAAAATACAGCTCTGGAAAGGCACTGGAGTGAACCGTGTTGGGGACATTGGTCCGGTGAGGCTGTGTCCCAGGTTCACCCAGTTCAGACCTGTCCTTTTGATTGTGGGCTCTGTCTCATTTTGCTCTTCATTTTTGCCATTTTTCCAAGAAACCTTTCAAATGGAATATTGGAGAACTGTCATTTATAACATGAAGAAGGACAAGATTGCTGAGAGAAAAACAGGAAGACCCCCCAGAAATTCTGCTAAGCCTGAAAAACAGTATAAAAAAGGACCCTGTGAAATCAATACCTTGTGAACTACAGGGGTACAGAGCTGTCTGATCCCAGTTCACCCAGCACTGATCGCCTGGCTCAGTGCTGTTTAGCTTGTTGCTTTTCCAATTTTATTTTGATTAATTTAATAAATTTCTTTAATTATTAAATTGACTGATTTCATTTATAAAAATTATAAAAAACAAAGAAACTAATCAATAGGCCCCAGGAACACAAGACAATTGCAAACCTCCTTTTTCCAGAAACCCATTGAAATAGTCCTGGAAAACAGGAAACAAGGAGTTCTACCAAGGATTCATGTGATTACATGTGCATTGAAAAGGTTTAAAGTTTAGAACAAGGAGTACTTGTTTTACTTCCTCCCTTTGGTGACCATTCCTCACAAAAGGACCACTGACCCATTTCAGGGAACAAACTACACATGCTTAATAACCTTTTTGTCAATTAGCATACAAAGTGGAGAAGAGGAAATGTTAGGGGTATGGACATGCATTTGTATTTTGTGTATTCAACACTTTTGTAAATAAAAGGCTTTGTAATTACCTGTGATTTTTGCAGTTCGCATTAGGGAGATATCCCAGTGCTGCCCTGGGTCGCAATAAACATACACTTCCTAACTTAAACTGTTAGAGAGTTTTTGTCCATCACAGTTGAATATCGATATTAGATCAATATTCGAATTTTAATAAATCATACCTACTTGCATTCGTCTCTCCTTATTGGTGAAAAAGGAAGGGTTAGAACTAAAAGGGGAAGTAACACCTTTTGGAGTGTCCACCCCTTAAATTGTCTTAAAGCAAAACAAAGACCATATGGCTCAGTATATAAAGCAAGGGGAAGAAGGAGGAAGGGGGGGGGGGGGAACGTTAGGAGTAATGGCATTTGTCTTTCCAAGTCACTGTCACATGTAATGGGGCCTTGCTCCCCTGGAGATGGCTGAACACCTGCCTGCCCATGGGAAGCAGGGAATTAATTCTTTGCTTTTCTTTGCTTGCGTGCACAATTTTTGCTCTCTCCATTAAATTGACTTTCTCTCAACCCATGAATTTTTAAGATTTTACCTGACCAATTGTCTCCCCAGTCCTGCTGGTAGGGGAGTGAGCAAGCGGCTGTGTGGGGCTTGGTTGCCAGCTGGGATGAAACTACTACAATCCCAAACTATACCACTTGTCCTAGGTTACAATGTAAAATTGTGCCCAAAGTATGTATTCTATCCCCATGAGCCGTTGGAGCCAAGGTGGGGCAGTGTTTTCCTTATCTTCTGTTAACGAGCCTAACAATGCCCTGCCACATGACTCATAGATAACTTCCTCCGCGAGTTATCTCTGTTTAATGGGCCGTCAAGGACCCATTGCATGTCTCATAGAATGAGATGATCCCCATTGTGAGATGCTCCGCCCAGGGGGAGGAGCCAAGCATTCCCACCTGGATAAATCCAGGGTTTGGGACAGCACAAGCAGCTTTTATCCACTGGACTTCCAGAGGAGACAAGAGCTACCAGACCTTTCTACAGGATCACTGCTTCGACAAGACCATCTCATCTGGACTGCCACCACCACCCTAACAGGGTGTCAGGTTGTATTCTGACTCTGTCAGTGGTTTTTTGTACTATTACTTTTATTTTACTTTCTTTTATTTCTTTTCTTTTCCTCTTATTAAATTGTGTTTCTGATTTGGAGTCTTTCACTGGTTTTGCTTTCAAACCAGCACACCACTGAATACAATTACCCTTACTTTAGGATAGCTGAGGTTTGTATAAAAATGTTTTGAGTTCTCTCTTGGTTCTGTTTGTGTTTTGCATGTAACACAGAGAAATGCCAAAGAAAAAGTAAACCTTTTTTAAACAGTATTAAAACAGTCATTTCTTTAAAGTATTCCAGTTTGTGGGGAACAGGTGTCAAAGAATATCTGAGCTCCCTAAATTATGCTGACAAAGTATAAAGAGTTCCTCAGTACCTAGTGAAGAGTTGCTGTCAGCAATTAATGAGCTCTGTGCTGTTGGCAGGAAAATTTGTGGAGTTGAAGGTATTTCCTAATAAAATATGTCAGGGAAGTTCTCGACCAGGGACAGACAGCATTCCTGTGAAGTATAATTTTCTTAATTGGTAATGAAAATAAACATAAGACTTTGGGATGTCAGTCAGTGGGGCAAGTAAAAATGAATAATTCTGAATGATATGAATGAGAATGTTACCCAATTATTCTCTCAGATGGTACAAAATAAAAACCTGGAATTGTGGTCTTTTTTTAAAACACAATTAATTTTGCAGAAATGGATGAAGGAATAATCAGAGCCATTACTTTATCTGTAAAAATCAAACTGTGCTAACCTGCTACTCTTAGAACCTTTTGTTTCTCTTCCTTTTATATTATAATGTGTCTAAAAAGGTATGCTTAGTCTAGCATACCTTTATAACATACATTTAGAACATTGCAAGTAAATCCATGCAGTATCTTAAAATCATTGAGGCTGGAAAAAATCTCTAAGGTCATAGAGTGTGTCCATTAATCCAGCATTGTCAATCCCACCACTAAACCATGCCTCTAAACATCATATCCACACATTTTTGAACACTTCAAGGGACAATGGATTCTATCACATCCCTGGTCAGCATGTTCTAATGCTACACCACAGTGAAGTTATTTTCCTTAATATCAAATCTAAACCTCCCTTGGTGCAACTTCAGGCCATTTCCTCCTGTTCTATCACTTGTTACTTGGGAGAAGAGACCAACCCCCACCTCACTGAAACCTCCTTTCAGGTAGTTGTAGAACGCAATAAGGTCACCCCTGACCCTCCTTTTCTCCAGGCTAAACAACCCCTGTTCCTTCAGCCACTCCCTGTAAGACTTGTGCTACAGACCCTTCACCAGCTTTGTTGCCCTTCTCTGGACATGCTCCAGCACCTCAATGTCCTTCCTGTAGTGAGGGGCCCAGAACTGGACACAGGATTCGAGGTGCGGCCTAACCAGTGCAGAGTACAGAGGAACAGTCACTGTCCAAGTCCTGCTGGCCACACTATTTCTGATATAGGTCTGGATGCCGTTTGCCTTCTTGGCCACCTGGGCACATGCTGGCTCATGTTCAGCAGCTGTCAAACAGCACTCCCAGGTCCTTTTCTGCTGGGCCGCTTTCCATCCACTCTGCCCCAAGCCTGCAGCGCTGCAGGGGGTTGTTGTGACCCAAGTGCAGGACCCAGCACTTGGCCTTGTTGAACCTCATACAATTGGCTTCAGCCCATTGATCCAACCTGTCCAGATCCCTCTGCAAAGCCTTCCTACCTTCCATCAGATCAACATCAACTTTCTGTCATCTGTAGATTTACTGAGGGTATACTTGATCCCCTCATTCAGATCATTGATTAAAATATTAAATAGGACTGACCGCAATGCTGAGCCCTGGGGAACATCACTAGTGACCAACTTCCATCTGGATTTAACTCCATTCCCCACCACTCTCTGGGCCTGGCCATCCAGTCAATTTTCTATCAAGCCAACAGTGTACCCATCTAAGCTATGAACAGCCAGTTTCTCCAGGAGAATGCTATGGGAGACAGTGCCAAAGGCTTTCCTAAAGTCCAGGTAGACAACACTCACAGCCTTTCCCTTATCCAGTACATACGTCGCCCTGTCAAAGATCAGGTTGGTCAAGCAGGACCTGTGTTTCATAAACTCATGCTGGCTGAGTCTGATCCCTTGGTTATCCTGCATGTGCTCTGTGATCACATTCAAGATGATTTATTCCATAACCCTCCCTGGCACTGAGGTCAGGCTGACAGGCCTGTAGTTCCTTGGATCCTCCTTCTGACCCTTCTTATAGATGGACATCATGTTTGCTAACCTCTAGTCTTCTGGGACTTCCCCACTGTTGTAGTTTAGGAATGGTATTCCCCAAATTTAGTGCCCCCTCCCCCCATAAGGCCCCAGTAAAACGATTTTACAGTGGTTCATGTACTCTGGGTTAAATGCATGGGAGAAATACCAACCAGATATTCTCAAGAGGTCAAAACAACACAAAAATTTACTGGCAAACTATAGAAAATCAGGGAACTTTGGCAAAAGATTTAGTACAACATCCAATCAACATAAAACTCTTTTCACAGCATTAATTTGGCCCATTCAACTTAGCAAACTTTAAACATGTTTGATGTTAAGTTACTCAAAATGTTCCAAGAAGAGGGAATTAGAAGAAGAAGAAAGAGGGAAAGACAGAAAATATATAGAAAAGCTCTTATATAGCTACCAACTCCTGGGTTCCAGCGGTGTCAAGATAGAAACTCCAAGAGGGGGTAGGGTCAAGACATGTGCTGGCCTCCTGCCTGGCCTTAAATACCCCTTGACCTCCCTGGGCCCTTCCCCTAGGTAGGACTTGCAATCATTCAGCCACTCAGGAGCTGCATTAAGGGAGAGTGGAGCACTGCTTCTAGTGTGCCAATGATTGGCAAACACTGCAGGGTTGGAATACTGGCTCTAAGTGGAGAGGGTATGGGGCAGTTCACTGTCCCTCCAGGGCAAGGCCTGAACCTGCCTCCTCCCCCATACACATGCATCCCAAAATGTCTTGAGACATCAATCCTTTCAGGCTCTGACACCACCCAAGACTCCCAAACCACATGCCGCTTACTCCCTTCCCCTCCTCCCTCTTCTGCCTGTGAGTGGCCTGGAAAGAGAATTGGAGGAGCAAAAGGCAAAGATCATGGGTTGAGATAAGAACAATTTACTGGAAACAGCAATGAGATAAGAAAACAAACAGTAACAGAAAAAATATTAAAAAGGAAAGTGTACAAAAAGGAGTGTGGAGCTTTATCTGACTGCAACTAAGCCACCCAAACCTCTCCCTCTGGTCAGGACCAGCATTATCAGCACCACTATGTTCACCATGCTTACTCCACCAGAAAGGGATGCTTTTCTTTCCAGAATGAGAGCCAGTCCCCTTTCCCCTGCTCCAGGCAATGAGGTAACAGTATCAAATAACATCCAGGTCTTAGCCACACCCACTCAGCCTACAACTCCTGGGCTGAAGCAATGTGGCAGGCTCAGCCTCCAGGACAGCTGGGACAACAGGCATGCACCACCATGCCCGGCTACTGCCAAAAAATTAGTTGTCCTGGCTGAAACTAGGACATTGCCCACCCCTTATTCTATACCATCTAATTCATGCCCAGATCCTAAACCTTACAGCTATATATATAGATATATAAATATACACAAGCACAGCTATCATTTCCATAGTCGATGGCTGTCCCTCCAAGACATCTATTCATCACAGCACAGCTGATCTGTAGCTGGACAAAATAAATCTGGTCATAACAAATCCAATTTGGCTAACCTGGCTTGTTCTAGAAACAAGTCCCTAGGCGAACAATGGAACTCAAAGACCTCAGCCAACCCCATCCAAGCCCTGGATGCAGACATGTCACAGGCCAGAGATCTGGGCGATGCAGAGATCCCAACCAATTGGCTATCCAAGCCCAAGAAATTCAAACCTCCAATTAAAAGAAACTCTGAACAATAAAACGGGCTGTTTGCTGATGACCTTTAGTGTGTACTGTGTCATGTGCCTGTCTCCAACCCACGACCCTCACATAATATCTATTCAGTTCATTTAGTCCATGACTGTGGGTTTTATCCATCCTAGGTGTCTTCAAGGACAGGAGGGCTCATGTGCTGTCAGCTGGTTGCAAGCTGCATGAGGAGCACACAACTGGAGTATCTAGAGCAGTCCATCCTCATTGTCCATAGGAGTTATGACACACAGTGGCAGTGTCATTCAGCAACCAATATTAGACAATTCAACATTACAGGCTGTTCTCACTGATGCCCAAACTAGGCAAGAAAATAAAACTCTATAGTCAGATGGCTACAGAGCAGGTATTTGTTTATTCAGCACTGGGAGTGAGGGGGATCTTCTCTGCCACAAAACTCACTCCATCTTCTTTAGCCTTCAGTTACATTTTAAAAGTCTTTCCGCACAATGTCACGATTACAACATATCATTAGCATACTCATATTTACATAAAGCTGTGTCATGGTTTTACAAGTTTGTTGCTTTTGCACATGCATCAGCTCCTTCTGTGGTGGTCATCAGTTCTGCTGGTCTTTTGATGAAGACTTCTGTAGTCTTTCTCATGTTTGAACTTTTTACCTCTATCTTCAGTGCATGCCTAGTGCTTCTTGTTTTTCAAACTTGTTTTTAGCTAATTTTGCAGTTTGCAACTTCCGTAAAAACTTGCCATCTTGCTTTTGATGGTGCTTGTTATCTCACTTGCTCTGCTATCTTGCTTGCTTTACCTGCACGTCTTGTTACACTATTGTGGTTAACCTTTTGTTACATACCACTTAGGTTTCACACCCAAAAATCAAATCCCCTAGAGGTACGCATCGTGCTTCCCTGTCCCTCTGCATTACCTACCAAGTGCACACAGGTCCTTGAGCAAAAACAATCCCACAGATGGGTTTGCCTTTGCTTGAGGCAGGACTGATCCAAACTGTTTTCTCTAACACATTCTTCATATGTACCAAAGGGACTTTATACCCTTCTATGGGGCTTGTAGGTTTTGATTGGGTGGGGCCAGCTTGATTAGTAGAGCCTTTAGTGTTAACTAACCAGGTGGCCTTTGCTAAATGTAGATCCCAATATTTGAAGGTCCCACAGATCATTGCTTTCAATGTGGTTTTTACCAGTCCATTGTACAGTTCAGTTTTCCCAGAGGCTGGTGCATGATAGGGAATATGATGCACCCACTCAATCCCATGCTCTCTGAC
This sequence comes from Acrocephalus arundinaceus, assembly GCA_021534815.1. Classification (NCBI taxonomy): domain Eukaryota; kingdom Metazoa; phylum Chordata; class Aves; order Passeriformes; family Sylviidae; genus Acrocephalus; species Acrocephalus arundinaceus. Next base: position 6,196,160 of record JAJEOU010000260.1, read on the forward strand.
CCAGGTGTCTATGAGACCATTTTTGAAATGAGTCCTGTTGTCTGACTCAGTTCTTTCAGGGATGCCATGTCACCACAGGACTTATTTTTCAAGGCCCAAGATGATGCTCCGGACAATGACATGAAGCACAGGGAACGTCCCCAGCCATCGATTGGTTGTTTCCACCATTGTCAGCATGCAGCGCTTGCCTTGGCAGGTTTGTGGCAGTGTGATGTAATTGATTCTGCCAGGCCTCCCCATATTTGTATTTTGACCATCGTCCCCCATACCACAGAGGCTTTACCCCCTTGGCCTGCTTGATCACAGCACGTTTCACAGCTATGGATAATCTGGGAGATAGTGTCCATGGTAAAGTCCACACCTCAATCACGGGCCCATCTGTTTGTTGTATCTTTTCTCTAATGACCTGAGGCATCATGGGCCCACCAAGCCAGAAATAATTCACCCTTATGTTGCCAGTCCAAATCCACCTGAGACACCTTAATCTTGGCAGCCCTATCCATCTGTTCATCGTTGTGATGTTCTTCATTAGCCCAACTCTTGGGTATGTGGGCATCTACATGATGTATTTCTACAGCCAACTTCTCTACCTGGGCAGTGATGTCTTGCCACAATTCAGCAGCCCAGATGGGTTTCCCTCTGTGCTGCCAATTGGTCTTTTTCTGTCAGTTCAGCCACCTCCACAGAGCATTTGCCACCATCCACGAGTCAGTGTAGAGTGCTGATCATTTCTCTCATTCAGCCATATCTAAAGCCAGCTGGATGGCTTTCAGCTTTGCAACCTGACGATCCACCTTGTCCCTCAACAGCTTCTGCAACTTGCTGCGTAGCTTTCCTTTCTTGATGTATCCCTACAATATGGCAGGAACTGTCAGTGAAGAGACCGTGTCACTTCATTTTCTAGTAGCTGATTATATGGTGGGGCCTTCTCAGCATGTCACTTTCTCCTTCTCCTCTTCTGATGACAGCCTGAAATTTTTCCCTTTGGGCCATTTCATGATGACTTCCAAGATCCCTGGGCAACTGGGGTTTCCTATTTGAGCTCGCTGTATGATCAGAGAGGTCCACTTGCTTCACATAGCATCAGTGGCATGATGTGTAGAACAGACTTTGCCTTTTACCATCCAGCCCAGCACTGGCAGCTGGGGAGCCAGGAGGAGTTGTGCTTCAGTGACAATCACTTCTGAAGCAGCTCAAACCCCTTTATAAGGTGCCATTATCTCTTTCTCAGTTGGGGTGTTGTTCTGCTTTCCTCCTCCTCCCCCTGAGGGTGCCATCTAGTGATGAGCAGTGTCTGATAAATAGTAGCCAGGGCCCAGCACACTGCAATAAGTTGCTCCTCCCTGGAGCTGCCACAGCATTCTCCTGGAAAAATTTTCTGTCACTTTATTATGGTCCTGTAGTTGTTCAGGGGTAAACTTACAAACCATTGGAGCAGAGAATTTCTCCCAATACTGGCCCATTTTGTCCCCCATTCCATGCCACTCATGTGATGCCAAACTGATTTTTACTTTTATATATTCTTCATATATGTTTGTAGCTCTGTAGCCTAATATTGTATAACTATATAGATTTGTAGCTAGAATTTTGCCCACTCTGTTAGACAGAAAGACAAAACTCATTCTTAGGCCCCAATTCTAATCTTGCTTCTTCTGAGAACCAAGGTTGAACCAGCTTCTTGAGACACTCTTCCATAAACAAAGCTTATCTAGTATCTAAAGGCGGGGGCTTATAAAAGAGGGTGGAGCCAAAAGGGGGAATTACATCATCACCTGTGTTTCTAATTTGGGATTCTTGTCAATTATGCTTATTTGCTAAACTTATAAATCTGTTCTTGTTCTGTCACATGTGCATCTTCGGCACATTTTGGCACATATTTTGTCATGTTGTGCACCTGAAGGACCCTTCATAAAAGGTAACCACTTTTTATCACCTAACTGTTCTGACTCATGATTTTAGAGGCCAGACAAAGTCATCACATGATTATCCACCCTTGAGGCAGATCTCTGAATGACCTTCCTAAAAATCTCTTTCTTGCCTCTAAACATGATGTGGACTGCATTGAGGAGACCTGGCAAAACCTAGCAACAAGAACATGCTTTCCTTAACATCCTAAGGGAATTCAAAATTCTCAAAAGCTGTTGTAACTGGCCTGAAGGAGACAAATGGCGTGAAAAGCTGGAGAAAATCATCCTTCCCTGTTCCCCATACAGGCTGAGTAAAATTATTAATGAATTTCCAGAGGTAGCCCCTGAGGTAAGGGTAGGAGAGCAACACTGAATATACATCTCAAATGACCCTCATTGCCTTTGATGTTATCATGTCCTTAACTGATATCCCACAGTACAGCAGCAAAGCAATTCTGAACCCTCTCCCTACTCTGCAAAATAGCATAATGAAGAGCACATACAGGAATATATACAGGGGTAAATACCACACCTACATGAACAGACCAAGTGACATTGTGACCAGTGGCTCTGTACCTAATACAAGAAATGTTTAGATCAAATTTGTTTCCAACACGCTCTGGGCAGATCTGTTGTTATCTCAACCGCTCTTGCCTCATGTTGAGTGCCAGTTAAGGTTGTCATGGTTTAGGAATGGTACTCCCCAATTCAGTGCCCTCACTGAGACTCCAAACTACATGCCACTCTCTCTCTCCTCCACTTTATCCTCTCCCTCCCCTGCATCAGGCTGGAGAGGAGAATTGGCTGCACAAAAAGGTAAAGATCATGGGTTGAGATAAAAACAATTTCCTGGAAGCAGCAATGAGATAAGAAAAAGAAGAGCAATTTTACGGTCTCACAGACAGCAATTCTATTTCATAAGTCAGTGTTACAAAGTACAACATGGTAATCTTATCCCAGTTCCCACAGCTGATAAACAGCATAACAGGGAACATATACTGCAAGTAAGGTATTACATGATGCAACTTTGAAGAACAAGTGCACCAACTTTAAAAGCAAATAAATCAATATCATGGCCAGCAACTATTAAACTAATATAATGCATGCTTATAAAAAAATTGTTCTAATGTGTTCTGGTCAGATCTGTCATTATCTCAACCTTTTATGCCACACATTGAACACCAATATAGCCTGTCATATAACTGCTCACTCACTACCCCCACCCCTCAGTGGGATGCCAGGAAGAAGAATTGAAATATGTTGAGATAAGAACAAAAATAATTGAAATAAATTAAAATATAATAATAGTAACAACAATAATAATAATTGTAATGAGAAGGGAGATAAGAAAAAGGGAGAAAGAAATGAAACTCAAGAAACACAAGTGATGCACAAAATTGCTCACTACCCACTGCCAATCCCCAAGCATCAATCCACCCCTCCTGGCCAACTGCCCCCAGTTCATATACTGAACATGAATCGTATGTTATGGAATATCCCTTTGGCCAGTTCAGATCAGCTATCCTGGCCATGCTCCCTCCTGGCTTCTTGTGCAGCTCCTCCCTGGCAGAGCATGATACACTGAAAAGTCCATGACAGGGTGAACACTGCTCAGCAGCAACCAAAATATCAGTGTGTTATCAATATTATTCTCATCCTAAATACAAAACACAACACTCTAACAGCTACTAGGAAGAAAATTAACTCTATCCCAGCTGAAACAAGGACAACCTTTGAAGGCAATCAGATAAATTAGTTGTAGTTGGCCTACAACATGCAGCTCAAACTCTACAGTTGACTTGTTAGCCTTTTGAATGCTGAAGGCTACACTAAGTACAGATCTTTGTGAAAGAATGCATAATTCTGAAAATACAACCTTTTTTAATTGAGAGGTAGTGGAAATTCTGGAACTTATATCTAAGGAGCACTTATTATTAATGTGATTCTTTTGGTATCTATGAAATTATAAAAGCAATTATGAGGTCTTCATAAGACATTGTTCCCCCTGTTGAATAGAAGAGTTTGCTTCAGTCTGCATGGAATGAGGATTAGTGACATTGCTGACATTAACCAAGCAGCTTCTTAATTTCTGACAATTTTTATCATAATGCTTTGTGGAGAAATTAATTTTTTTAATTTAAACACTTGTGGTCAAATGTATTTATGTAACTATTATGAAGTACTTGACATTAATATTTTATATTTTATTTTAATAATATATTAATATTAAAGTAAGAGCTTTTTTCACAAACCTATGTCATTCCTAAAGAGTATCAGCATGTCCTGTAGAGTGGTTGAGACATAGAAAACTGAAAAACTTATATCAGAAAAATCTAATTTAAGTTCTCAACTACAAACACTTCTCATGGATCCATGCTTTCACTTACAACTGGGACTCTTTGGACACTATTTTCAATGTTCTTTCATGAAATTTTAATGAGGAGAGATACTTTTTTATTTATCTTCTAAACTATGCATAGCTTGCTGTGGATGATTAAATTCTTAAGATTCTGCATTTATAGAAATTATTTAGAATTTTAAAAGTTGGGCTATCCAATTGTGGTGGTGGTGGTTTGTAACACCAATAAACATTCTGAAAAGGCCAAACTTTTCCTTCAGTTCTTATCTCTTATTTGGAATTTCCTTCTTGTTTGAAATTTTAATTTTCAAGATAAAAATCCAGCCCTGGCGTCATTTTTGAGGCTTGCAGTAAATATGCTGCAAATTTAATGTATTCAAAACTGTTTTAATACTTGCTATCAGAATTTTTGGCAAATATTTTCTGGGCTCAGTAAGAATGTTCATGGACTGTGCTGTTTTAAGGTCCTTAACTGATCTTCAGGGAAGAAATTTTCCGTGGAGCATCCTATCACTATCACAACAATCAGAGAAAAGGATATTATGCAACAGCAACAAAAGATGCTGTCAGGGTCTGGCCTACTCTGTGGAATTGCTATCAAAGCAAAAAAGAAAGTGATACTGATACCAAAATCCCTAGCACTGAGTAAACAGTTTTTATCATACACACTGATTACATATTCATTAGCTATCCCCACTTACTTGATGTATATGTATTACTTTATTTTACATAGTAGCCCACATTATTTGAAATCTCTACATGGTTCCCTGGGATCTTCTTCAAGTCTCAAACGTCTGGTGTCTCCCCTAGGTGGCTGTTCCTTGACCCCTGCTTTTGAGTAAATACAATATCGTTGTTTTGCATAACTTCTGCTTTGTCAGCCTTGCAGAATTGAGCTGGCATCCTGCTTGTGTTTTGCATGACTGCTGCTTGCCTAAATTATATCCTTTATCTATTTCTCTGAGGCAATGCTGTTCTGTTCTACTGTCCTTATTAGAGTAAAATGCTGTTCTGTTTTACTCTCCTTATCAATGATACAAGGCAGAACAATTTTCTTATCTACCTCTTTCTTATCACAATTCTTTTATAGTGCAATTAACCACAAATAACTGACTTAAAATTTCCTGTCTTCCTGTTTTAGCCTCTTGCTTTGTGCTTTGCTTCTATGAGGCATGGTAAACAATTTCATTCCATGTATGCTGTTGAGTATATTTGATTTCCAGATATAGGTAAACTTTGAGATAATGGAAGTCACTGGATTTGGAAAAGTGGGTTTTTATGTAGTGTATCTAGATTGTTCCTCTATAAACTGAAAAACAATGCCAGTGTAATACATTGTTGTCATCACATAATTTAAAAAGAAACTTTATGCTAGTTCATTTTATTTAAGAAATCAAAAGAATCCTGCTCAAACAGCCACTTTTTATGTATTTTGCAATGTTTTATTGATATGGGAAACATATATGTACATGAAAATTCAGAATTTTAGATGCATATAATGTGCTTAAGCAGGTGGAGGGGAAACAGAAATATATAGCTTATTTAGCAATCTTGTAAAAGTAAAAAAACAACTTGTAACAGAACACATAAGAATGTAACTTGTTAAGTAGAAACAACTTGTAACAGTAAAGGCCATAAAGATAAGATGTATATTGTTAAAAGTCAGTAAAGCGGGAGTTAGGTATTGTGAAAACCTGATAAAGCGGAACCTGTGGCTTAAGAAACCAGCAGGAACCAGGCTCCTGGTTTTGGCCAGGATAAAGTTGTGGGAATACACAAGACAGAGAGTAAGACAGACTTGATTAGCATAGCTGATTTGATAACCAAGATGCCATGGCAGGAACAAACAAAACTGTGAAGATTACAGAAGATGGGATTACACTTGCTTACGGGAAAAGAGGAGATTCAGTCAACCTGCAAGCAAAAGATGTTGTAAAATGTATGAGTTGTCTGTACGATTTTAACCTGATTATTGTAGTGGAAAATTATTAACCTTCCTGAAATAGTACATAAGCTTCTGGAAAATCTGAGTAAAATCGAATTCTGATCACTGATTAGTCTTCCCGTCTCTCCATCAACTGTCAATACAAAGTGACCTGGGAATTAGCCAAACCTCCACTGCACCTGCCCAGAGACAGAGGTCAAACAGCGAAAACCTGAGGAAGACTTCTTATTTCATCAGAAGACCCCGGCCAGCGACCACCAGGAGGTGTGGCACCACAGAAGACTAATTATAACATGAAGCACGAGGAGGTGGAGAGTGGGCAGGGAATGTGCAGGCAGGGAGGTGTGGTTTTGTGGGATCTAAGTGTATTTAAACCTTAAACCTGTCTCCACCAGGTATGCATGTATGGTGGAAAAATTCCCCATGTGTCCCAGCTGGAAATAAAACATATCTGCTTTACAATTTTAATTGTAAAGTCCTGATTCTGCAACTCATTATTGCACCCATGTGTTTTGAAGAGGCATGACCTTGTATTTGAACAAATCAGAGGAAAAAAATGCCAAATAAGAACATCTATAATGAACCTAGCCTAAGCTCTTCATATACTTTTCTGTGTATAGTTACTAATATAGAATGTAAATGTGGGTAATTAGTAGTAACTTATTTTGTTTGTTTATTGCTACAGAAAAGTTGGATACATGCTTTTCAAAATTTATTTTTAACGTGTCAACATTGTCAAGCTGTTACCAAAAATTTGTTAAAATACAAAACTCCCCAACATCAACGTAACATTAAGAAACAGGCATTCTTTATTCGGCCAGATGCATGAAGGGATAGCTCCTCCCAAAGCCGTGCATGCTGAGTACAGAAAAGTTTCTGTTTATATACTGTATTTTACATACATATTCATTCGTTGTCCCAGAATAAACATAGATATGATAATTCTTTCCCTGAAATCATTAACATATTTTCCTTCCCCTTTACGCGTGGGTTCTTCTGTCCTGGGGATCTCTTTAGTGGTCCCTAGTGGTCATAGACCCCTATGTTCCAGTTGATCTGGCTGAGTTTGGAGGGCACTGGGGCTGGTGAACTTCCAGTTCTCCTTACACAATAGGCATTGTGCAGTTCCATAGGCCAGTGTCTTCTGGAGAACAAGCTTTGTGTTAGCTAACCAGGTGCAGACAATTTATCATCTGGTAACAAAGGAATGTTAAGAGTGACTGCTTTCTCTGGGAGCTCCAGGCCCAGAACTTTCTCCTGTCTGGCTGCTGGAGCCCAGGCCAGCTTACCCAGGGACCTGAGGTTGAGACCAGTCTTCCTGGAAGTAGCACTTGTAGTTGTTTGATAGTCCATCAATTAGTGTGATTGGAGAGATTTGTTGCTGGTTATTGTCTTTAATGATAATTGGTGATGTTTTGTGTCTCTGTGTGTTTGTCTTTCTCTTTCCTTACCATTCCAATTTGACAAGGTCCCTAGTCAAAAAATCTTATGAAAAAAAACATTCTCATACTCTATGTATTTTTATCAAATAGTGTTTGACAAAGTTTGGTTTTCATCACTGCCTCCCTGTCTCGGTTTAGAGACAAATTTTAGGGGAAAACACCCTGGAATGAGCATTTTCTTTAAAGAGAAGTGCTTTGATAATCCTGTTTGCCAATGAGAGAAATGCATACCAGTGGATGAAAGTGAAAAAAAACCCCTAAACTGTTTATTAACTGATGTCTTAAGTTTTAGCTTTCATATTTTTCAGATTCTGTGCTGCCTAGGGATGTTCTGAGCCTCATATTAAGTGCTAGTAAGCTCTCTTCACAGAGTAGGTAGACTAAACAAATCCTTTTCCTGCTGAAGACCAAGGACAACTTTCAGCCCAAAAGCATATACAAAGGTCGACTGAAGAGAGAAACAAGGATGAGACCTCATAACCTGAAGCTGTAATTGGACAATTAAATCCAGTATGCAAATGGACCAAAATTTATAAAAGTGTAAGACCTTGTGACCGGTTGTCCATTTCTGTGACCATTTTTAGTCCACCTTGAGACAGAGACTTGAGAATTCTAGCTGATCCTTTATAGTAGACTTAAAAACATGCACTGTATGTTAGAATGTATTTCAAATAGTGCTTTAGAACATATATGAAATCACATTTTAGAAGGCATTTAGTGAATACTGAATGCTGTGTCTGTTAACCTTTTGCATATTTTAAAGTACTACAGGCATCTGGGGCCCCTCGGTGATAATGAGAACAACTAACCTACCACGCCCGTATTGGAAACCCAAATCGCCCTGGGATTCTGGAAGTTATAACGAACTGGCCTGAAGGTGAGACTTTTCGATTATCCTCTGAAGAAGAAGAGGAGCAAGTGACACGTGCCGAGGAGGCCCCACCATATAACGAGCTACCGGAGACTGAGAGACGATACGCCCTCTTCACTGATGGTTCCTGCCGAATTATAGGCGCTGACTGGAGATGGAAAGCTGCAGTATGGAGCCCCACACGACGAGTTGCACAAGCTACCGAGGGACAAGGTGGATCGAGTCAGATGGCAGAGCTTAAAGCTGTCCAGCTGGCTTTGGATATAGCTGAACGAGAGAAGTGACCGAGGCTCTATCTCTACACCGACTCATGGATGGTAGCTAATGCCCTGTGGGGATGGTTGAATCGCTGGAAAAAGGCCAACTGGCAGCGCAGAGGGAGACCCATCTGGGCTGCTGAGATTTGGCAGGACATTGCCACCCGAGTAGAAAAGCTAACCGTGAAGGTTCGACACGTGGATGCACACGTACCCAAGAGTCGGGCTAATGAGGAACATCGCAACAACGAGCAGGTAGACAAAGCTGCCAAGGTGAAAGTATCGCAGGTGGATCTAGACTGGCAGCACAAGGGAGAATTATTCCTAGCTCGTTGGACCCATGATGCCTCTGGTCATCAGGGAAGAGATGCAACATACCGATGGGCCCGTGACCGAGGGGTGGACCTTACTATGGACAGCATCTCACAAGTCATCCATGACTGTGAGATCTGCACTGCGATCAAACAGGCCAAGCGGGTGAAGGCTCTGTTGTACAGTGGACGATGGTTGAAGTACAGGTATGGGGAAGCCTGGCAAATTGACTACATCACCCTTCCCCAGACCCGCCAAGGCAAGCGCTATGTGCTGACCATGATAGAAGCAACCACAGGATGGCTGGAGACCTATCCTGTGCCTCACGCTACTGCCCAGAATACCATCCTGGGCCTCGAAAAACAAGTCCTGTGGAGACACGGCACCCCGGAGAGAATTGAGTCAGACAACGGGACACATTTTAAGAATGGCCTTATAAACACCTGGGCCAAAGAACATGGTATTGAACGGATATACCACATCCCTTATCATGCACCAGCCGCCGGGAGAGTTGAACAGTGCAATGGACTATTAAAGACTACCCTGAAGGCACTTGGCGGAGGGACCTTCAAGAATTGGGACATAAACTTAGCCAAAGCCACCTGGATGGTCAACACCCGAGGCTACATCAATTGAGCTGGTCCTGCCCAGTCTGAACCCTTGCACACCGTGGATGGAGATAAAGTCCCTGTGATACACATGTAATGGATTTTAGGAAAGACTGTTTGGATTAATCCCACCTCAGGCAAAGGCAGACCCATCCGTGGGATTGTTTTTGCTCAAGGACCTGGTTATACTTGGTGGGTAATGCAAAAAGATGGAGAAACCCATTGTGTACCACAAGGAGACCTAATTTTAAGTGAGAACTAGAATTAGTGTGTAAGGTTTCATTCTGTGTATATATGTATATATCTGTGAGGGTGTATGATGTAGATGGTGATAGAATAAGGGGTGGATTATGTCCTAGGTTACAATGTAAAATTGTGCCCAAGGTATGTATTCTATCCCCATGAGCCGTTGGAGCCAAGGTGGGGCAGTGTTTTCCTTATCTTCTGTTAACGAGCCTAACAATGCCTTGCCACATGACTCATAGATAACTTCCTCCGAGAGTTATCTCTGTTTAATGGGCTATCAAGGACCCACTGCATGACTCATAGAATGAGATGATCCCCATTGTGAGATGTTTTGCCCGGGGGGAGGAGCCAAGCATTCCCACCTGGATAAATCCAGGGTTTGGGACAGCACAGGCAGCTTTTATCCACTGGACTCCCAGAGGAGACAAGAGCTACCAGACGTTTCTACAGGAATCACTGCTTTGACAAGACCATCTCATCTGGACTGCCACTACCACCCTAACTAACAGGGTGTCAGGTTGTATTCTGACTCTGTCAGTGTTTTTTTTGTTTTGTACTATTACTTTTATTTTATTTTACTTTCCTTTATTTTCTTTTCATCTTATTAAATTGTGTTTCTGACTTGGAGTCTTTCACTGGTTTTGCTTTCAAATCAGTACAGGTTAAAACCAAACAAAAGAGTTCCTTTAGCATAAAAAATTCACAAGAATGTTTGAATAATGTGTAAACTCATGAATATGTATGTACCCCAGTATTGTAACAGTATACAGAGAACATTATTTTAAGCTACCACTGTGTTCTTTTGCCCGTCTCCAAAAACACCCCAGTGCTAGATATTGTCCCTTTTATCCCTTATTAAACTTTTAAAAATTCTAAAGAGTGAACTTTGTTTTTCACACCAGCAAGGTAGCATCTCCATTGGGGTTTTTGCAATGGACTGTTCAAGACTGGAATAAGTGATATGGGGCCTAGGTCACTGCTGCACTCGGGAAGCAAATCCTGGGTCTGCAGCAGCCCTGTTGAGACTGGCACAATGTGAAGGAAGGAGGCTGGGATGAAACCAAGAGCAGGATTGCATTGCCTTCAAAGAAGAGCATTTATGCAGTGCCATCTTCATTCAGCTTCTCCCTGCTGTTTAAATAAGCAATGCAGTTTGAATGTGAACAGAGTAGAAATTCTGCCTTGAGGGAAAAATTAATCTTTTACTCCCAAATTGCAAAATGTCTAATTCATGTCTCAAAGCTGTTTCAAAATGCAAGTTTTAAGTGAGGGAAGTGTAATAAAGTGTGGGATAGTTAATGAGTGAAAGGCTCAATTATCGCTCCTCTTCCCCAATTACAGCTTCTGGTTTTCAGTGATAAATTACCAGTAGTACCTCATCAAGTCACCTGTTCTATTACATTGTCATACAGAGTTTTCTAGCTTGCTCAATGTAATAGCGTTTTAATTTGATAATCTAATTTAAGTAGGCCAGATAAGATGAAGAATTATGTATGGTTACATGATGGAGGCCAGGAAGTATAAAAGAATTTGTTTCTGGTCATTTGTTGTATGAAATACCCTGAATGTATGCATATATGAAAAGAATAAAAAAAAAAAATTATAGGTGTTTTAGTGTGAACAATGCCAGATCAGTCATCGATGGGTTTTCATAAAGCAGTGACAGCCTTCAGGCCTAAATCTCTAACATCTCTAAGGAGGTTAATGAAATCATTGTAAAAATAAGGTAAATGAGAGCTGAATAAGATTTGAGAAAGGCTGCCTGTAGAAGGAATAGAATTCAAGTCTATAAAGCAAGGTGCTTTTCTTTTGAACCAAATCCTAAAATTTAAAAAATAATGGATGTTCAGCATTAAAAAGTGAGGAAAGGAAGCATCATGGAGAAGTGTTACTGAAATTTGTAATATCTTCTTTGTATTAAACAGAAGCATTTAAATCAAGCATTCTTAGCTATTAGTTTATGCCTTGAAAGTTGGTAAAATATGACATGATGTCCTCTACAATAAAGCATTCCAAAAGCACAAAGTTAAAAAGTAATATAAAATAAAAGTATACTGTTAGGATTTAAAGTATAAATATAATTCTTGTGCCAGCAACATTGCTGGAACTACAAAGTGATGACAATTGCTTTCTGGGATTACTTCCTGCTGTAAATTCACTTGCTTTGTTTTACATCCAGTAAACTTCCTGTCACTGTTAGCTGAGGGAACCTGTATAAAAGTGCACTCTTTTTGTAAGATATGTAAAGCTGTGTATGAACCTATAAGGTATCATTTGTTCCATTCCACTCAATATCAAATTTGGCAATATTTTGCTCATCTTTTCTGTATCATTCTCACAGTGGTATTTTGGTAGAGGCAACTGTTGCCTTTGCATCATCACCCAGTTAAGCTCAGAATCTTTGAAGTAACAGGATCAATTGATGTAGATCTATGACAGCAACAAACATAGTCTTTTGTTGTTTGTACTTTGGTCATTGTTGTCTGCTGCACAGTTTCTGGTACCTTATGTGGAGAAAATCCACCCTGTGAAAAGCCAGTGTCCACAAAGGAAACAGAGGAGTCCTGCAACTTTATTTGAATAAAGGGATAGAGGCCACTGGGCCCTACCCCAGTGGGGTCTCTCTCAAGGTTTTGGAGGACAAAGCCTCCTTTTATCCTCAACTCCCAGCTGCATGTTTCCCTCTTCCTTTCCCCATTGGCTGAGGTACTAGGAAGGTACAGCCCTCCCAAACCACCTACTACATATTCCCCCTTGAACATTTATCCCCCCTGCCCCACTGCATCATGCATTGTATGACCATTAAAATGAGATTTAAGCCCACCCTGGGCAGATAAGTTAATATTCAGAAGTCTATTAAGCCTGCAAATTACCCCCTAAAGTTCAGAAGTTCAAACTGTCTGGGTTCTGCAACAAACTTGCTTGGCTTGATGTTTGTGAAGACATTAAGACCCATTTCTCCTACTGTTTTGATCTTAAAAATACCTCTGCCCAAATTAAGGTGCCGAGAAGACCAGATACCAGTGACAATAGTATGGGTTTTATTTGACATGAGAGAAAGAAAGAAAAATAAAGAAAGAAATAGAAAATGAGGGTGGGGGGAAAAGAAAGAGGGTGACAGAATGTAGCGGGTTGACCACTGGCCAAATGTCTGTGCACTCACGAAAATCATCTACTCATCTTCCTCTGCTATAATTGGAGCAGAGGAAGGGAAAAAAACAGTTAAACTAAAGCTCATGGGGTTGATATAAGGATTAGGTGAAATTAGGACAGAATAAGGAAAATATCACCACTCCGTGGATCCCAACGATGTTCTGTTGGTCCTCTCCAGCTGGTCTTCTTGGTGGTGATGGTCTCACCAAAAAGCATAGAATCCAATGGATTAATATACTATCAGGCCAGTTAGGAAAACCCAGCCATCGGGGGGGGGGGTGGGGGGGGGGGGGGGAGGGAGGAGTTTGCCATTGTCTCACAACAGACTCCTCTGCAGTCCTGTGGTGCAAGGCTTAGGAATGACTCTGGAGGGCACTTCGGGATGTCTTTGATGGATTATGACATCCCCTCAGCTGCCTCTCACATGAATGTCCCGTGGATGTGACCTGTGGGATTGGGGGTTCCACAGCTGGGCAAGTTTGTGTAAGGGAGGATGGATGTTCACTGTCTCTGACCGGAGATTACACCTGAAACCTCCTCCCCCTGTATGGCTTCTGGGGCAGTAAACCTGGCTTCTGTGGCCTGTGGTCTCCCTCACCCCAAACTCAGCCAGGGAAGAATCTCTGCTGCATTTGGCTTTCTTGTGGATGCATTCCTCTTCCTCAGTCTTGTTTGGTTTTTTCCCCAGGCCTGAGATGATTGAAGAATAGCATCTTATCTGTGTGGCTTAACTTACAGTCCAAAGTTCCAGTAAGGTGTCTTCAGGGAGGCTTCTTTGGTTGTAGCTTCTTTATAGTTTTTGTTATAATGGGCAAAACTCATTTCAGTTTTGAGTTTTCATGAACTATTTCAGTCTCTGATACCTATCACTTACTTGAACTGAATAAATCATTCATCCATTAACAAAATGTGTCAAGAGAACAATCCATATCATAGAATCGTAGATTATCTTGAGTTGGAAGGGACCCATAAAAACTAAACCATATGAAAAAGACCATTGTCTGGACTCTCCTCGAACTCTGACAGGCATGGTGTCACTTCCCCTGGGAGCCTGTTCCAGTGACCGACTGCTGCCTCAGTGAAGAACCTTTTTCTAATGTCCAATCTGAACTTCCCTTGATGCAGCTTCATTCAATTTCCTTATGTCCTATCACTGGTCAACAGAGAGGAGTCACCCCTCAGCCTTCTTGAAGTAGAACAAACCAAGTAACCCCAGCCACTCCTCGGAAATCTTGCCCTTGAGACCTTTCACCACCTTAGTCACCCTTCTCTGGACACACTCTAATAGTTTGATGTCCTTTTTTATTGAGGCACCCAAAATTGCACACAGTACTCGAGATAGGGCCACACCAATGCAGTATAGACTGGGACAATCACCTCCCTTGACCAGCTAGCTAGCTATACTGAGCTCAATGCATGCAAAGACAGTTTGCCCTCTTGGCTGCCAGGGCAAACTGTTGACTCATATTCAACTTGCCATCAACTCAAACACCCAGATCTCTCCAGCCTCCCGCCCCCCAATTTATATGTATAAAGAGGATTAGCCTATTCCAGGTAGACAATCCAGCACTTGCTCTTTTAAAATTCCATATGATTGGTGATTACCCAGTTCTCTAGTCTATCCAGATCTCTCTGTAAGGCGTCTCTACCCCTGAGGGAATCCACAGCTCCTCCTAATTTAGTATCATCAGCAAACTTACTTAATGTACATTTGACTCTTGTGTCCAGAGAATTTAAAACATTAAAGAGCACTGGCTCTAAAATTGAACCCTGGGGAACCCCACTGGTGACTGGCCACCAGCCTGATGTAGCCCCATTTACTTTAACCCTTCAAGCCCAACTTGTCAGCCAATTGTTCATTCAATGTATTATGGACGTCTAGCTGTGTGTTGGACATTTTGTGCAGAAGGATACTGAGACAGTATCAAAAGCTGCTAAAATCCAAAACCCCCACATCTACTGGCCTCCCTTCATCAACCAGATGGGTGACTTTGACATTAAAGAAAATTAAATTAGTTAAGCAGGACTTTCCCCTTGTGAACCCATGTTGGCTATGACTGCACAGTCTCTCAGGTGTTTTTCAATAGCACTGGAATGTGTCGCAGTAGGACACAAAATAAAGATAGTTTGACTCCAGTTCTGACAAAGAAAACATCAGAAAGGCTTTATTTACAATCTTTTTGCTTCTTATATAGCATGCTTCTCTAAAAAAGGTATTCATTGGTCATTAGGACTAACACCTCTTCCCATTGGTTAAGTAATAGAAAACAACAGCTGGGGAAGATTGTTATGAGAAAAAAAGCACTGTTTACCTAGACATGGTATGAGAAAGTAGTTATTTTACAAAAGGATATATTGGGAAGAGAAAACTGTTGACAGCTTTCCCTTGGGAAAGGAGCTAGCAATGGTTAGCAAGCTGAAATTCTCTCGGGCTCAGAAATATGGAGCCCACAAAATGCCTGGTAAATGGACTGACCGGCTTGTAATAACCATTCTTACCCTTCTTGAAAAATGACAACATTTGTGAGCTTCCAGTTGATTGGTACCTCTCCAGACTCCCAAGACACTTGAAATATAACGGAGAGAGGTCCCATGATAACATTAGCCAGTTCTTTCAATACCCTGGGATGAGTTCCATTAGACGTCATAGACTTATGTGCATTCAGCTAGAGCAGCAAGTCTCAAACAAGTTCAGAGTCAGCTGGGAGCTTATCATCCCCCCAGTTACAGTCTTTCAATACAGGGCTTTGGAGGTCCCAGGATCCATCATTGGTGATAAAGACAGAAGCAAAGAAGACATTATTAATCTTTTTTTTGTACTACACTCCTATTCGTGAGATGAATGATCTCATCAAGTAGCAGATCAACCTTATATCCTTTTCTTGTTAACATATTTTAAAAAGACCTTTTTGGTGTCCTTCATAGTACAAGCCATCTTGAACTTGAGCCATCTTGAAGATTTGGCTGCAAAAATTTTCTCCCTATAGTGGCAAACAGCATCTCTCTAGTCCTTTTTTGTCATCTGTCCTTGCCTCCAAGACTCAGAGGACTTCATCACCTCTAAGCCAGTGGTCTCCAAACCTTTTTGTTTGCGCACCCCATCAGTAAAAAATGTTTGAGGACACAACCTGCATATCTATATTTATTTATTTAGAAATTATATACATTTACCACTTTATTAAAATATTATGTACATTAGGAAAGATACAGAAAAATAGAAATTAAAAAGGATGAGGTAGAGAGAAACAGTATTTTAATTTTTAAAGAATTATTTAATTATATACAGGAAATCTTTTTACTCTTCCAAAAATATAATGCTTACTAAAATTGATATTTTTTGTGAGAACAATGTGATTAAATATACTTCAATAATTTTTAAATCTTGGTTTAGCTCTTTGTGATACAGCAATTCAAAGGTCTGGTTCTAAGTTCAGTTTATTTCAATACTTGCTTTTAATGGCTGTCTTAGCTGAAAAAAGATATGTCAATCCAATTGGAAGAAATGCATGATTGGCTGTGATTACTGAATTGTGACACTCATTTTTCAATCCTATCCACCAATTATGCGAAGGTTTTGTTGAAATTCAGCTAGGAAATTTCCTTCTTCCCTTATGCAATCACTTGTTCTTGCAAATTAATTGGAGGGTGTTCAAAACCCATCAAAATGCTTAATTTTGACTTTTAAAAAAAGTTTTAAGAATTCCATTTCCAAGCTTTCTAAGTATACAGATATGGGAGTTTTTATAGGTGACAAACTTTCATTGTTTTGGGCATGTCTTGGTTTAAGACAATTATACTGGGTGGACACTCCAAAATGAGTTACCTTCCCTTTTAGTTTTAATCACTCCCCTTTCACCAATAAGGAGAGGTGAATGTGAGAAGATATAAGTGAAAAAAATAACAGTTTACTAAGAAACAGAACAGTAACAAGCAAAATGAAAGTAATATTCACTAGATAAAAAGGTGCTGAATCCCATGAACTCCCCAGAAACAAATAAAACCAAAATGGTGGAGAAGCCCCTCCCCCCAAGATGGGACCCTCCATAGACAACAGCCTGGTCCAAGACACAAAGACTTGGGGGTTAGGCTTGTTTCTTGTTTTTTTTCACCTATAAAATTTTTTTCCCAAGGGTTTTGAGGCAACTAATTACTGAGTACTTATCGGTGCTCAGGTGAAACAAAAGGATGGAGCAGGGCACTTTGGCAACACTCTTTGTCTCTGGGAGTTTCTCTCGGGGAGGAGGAGGCTGCTGTTGCTGCAGGAGTTTCACTGGCACCACCCGGATCTGATCCTGAGGAAAGCTACCATCATTTCTGCTGGTGTGCCCAAGAAAACTCCTGAGCTCTCCTTTAGCTGCCCTGCTGGAGCTGGCCCGGCCCTGTCCCACTGCCGCTGCTTCCTCGGCGCTGCTTTGAGGCTGTTCTGCACCGCGGCCCCGCACTGTCCTCCCTGCCGGACATCCCTGCCCTCCAGTGACCACCGACGGAGCTCCGAACTTCATCCGATCCACCAGCCCGGGATCCCTCACCGTTCCAGCTTGGTACTTATTTTTCTGAGTCCCAAGAGACCAGACTGCCCCGGGTTTTGTGAAACCAAGCCCCATCAAAGTCCCTGGTTCTGTTTGCTATTAATTGCTGTAGTTGTTGTTGTTTGTTTGCCTTGTTATACCTATTAGTAAAGAACTGTTATTCCTATCCCCATATGTCTGCCTGAAAGCCATTTTAATTTTTCTAAATTATAATAATTTGAGGGGAGGGGATTTGAATTATCCATTCCAAGAGAGGCCCTGCCCCTCTTTAGCAGATACCTGTCTTCTTTCAAAACCAAGACACAAAGATAAAATGGTGGATAAGCCCTCTTCTCCCAACCACGTGTGGAGAGAGAACAGAGAGATAAACAACACAGCAACCAAACCTCTACTATTACAAAAACTTCCTCTTCCCGCAAACAACAACCAACAGGGACAAGGACAAAACAAAAGAAAGCTTGGAGTCCAAAACCAGTCAAATGCCCCTCAAGTCACCACCTGACAGAGTCTCCTGATTGCAGCAGCTCCATCGACAATGGCAGCTGGAGCTCAGACAGCGACTGGAAACCAGGAACCGGGGCAGCAGTGAACTTGCAGTGTCAATTTCTCTGCTGCTTTTTTGGCTGTCTGGACCCATTTAGTGTCAGCACTGCAGCTCTGAGTTGTTGGTGCATTGCGGGCAGAGGAAGAACCTGTCCTGCTGAGCAGCAAAAAATGGCAGCCCTCACCCTTCAGACCTGTCTCCAGAGAAAGGGGTTGCCCCTGGGAACTGTGACCAAAAAGGTGTTGCCAACTATTTCAAAGGTCAGGGAAAAAATGAAAGAAAGCCTCTGCCTCCTGGCAGGAATGAAAAAGAATGAGACCCTCTGCCTGAATGTCCCATCACTTAAAGGGATGCTGGTACCTCCTGCCTTACTTAACCTGGAGCCAGACACCCCAGTTCTGTTTCAGGAACCCAGGTTTTTAGAGACAGTAACAATTTTGGGATATGGAAGGCAATACACACATATTTGGAGTTACCTAGGACAGGACAACAAAATCACACAATGATGGAAATATTTTCAGACATTTATTTTCAAAATACTCCCTCCACAGTACTAGTGTCTTTCAAAAAGCAGTTATTATATTTCACTTTCACCTTGAAAAGACGGATTGTGTTGATTTTTAAAAAAATATCTGCTGTGTAGTACACAACTGACAGCCACTTGTCATCACACATAAGGTCAACAAATTTGGAACACTTGATTTCTAGTAAAAGAAAAATGTATAACTCATGCTTATGTTAAGCAACTCTTTTATGCACTTGCCATGAGATAACTGACACGGAGATGTGAGAATCTCAGATGATCCTTTATAGTAGGCCTCTAGATGTTAGGATGTATTTTAAAGAGTGCTTTGGAATATATATTAAATCCATTCTAGGAGGCGTTTAGTGGATGCCGAATGCTGTGTCTGTTAACCTTTTGCATGTTACAAGCATCTAGGACTTCTTGGTGATAGTGGAGAGAAAATTGCAAACATCCCGGGACAACAAGGCCAAGAATGCAGATAAAGATGGAGGACACAGACCCTTAGCTAGCATAAACTGAATATTTCCTTGAAACTATGCCAAAGAGAGCCAGAAGCCGCGCAGGAGAGATAAAGGTGAAGAGTTCATTGAAGAAGACTCCGTTCCTTCATCCCCTGGGACCCCTAGAAGACCACCACAACAAACTGAGCATGGCGAGATAGACGTGGAGTTAATTACCATACGAGGCAAGGGCGGGCGGGGCCAGGGAATGAATATGTATGAGGCGGATTATGCATATGTAAGACCCCAGGGAATAATAGAGGGAAACACCGTCGGGTGGGTATGCGTGTCTTTGGAGGAATTATCCCCCATGCATCTCGGCCGATTAAATACATACCGCTCTAACAACTATTACTAGTTGTGGAGTTTTACTTTTGCCACCACGTTTCAGTTTGGCGAGCCAGGCAGGAGGACTCCCTCTCTCCAGCTGCAGGGAGCCAGCGGGGTGGGACTCCCCAGGCGCCGCCAAGGATCTTCCCGGAGGGGGCTCCTGGCCTGCACGCTCACCTGCAGGGAGAAAAGGACCTGCTGGGGCCACGGTGGACCAAGGTATGTATTAAACTTGAAGCGTACGCTGGGATATAGGGCTCTGGTAAGACGCGTGAGAGACGTCCACGCGCATAGCGTTATGCCCTGGGTGGTAGCAAAGGGAAACGGGTACCGGCAAGGGGCCGGAACAGGAGCTCCCGGGTCAGAGGGCAACCCTCGGTTTAGGAGACTCCTGCGTTGATATCGTGGTTCTATGATCTTAAAGGTCTGAACTTTGCGGTAGTTGTATTTTAAAGCGCGCGAGAAGAGACCGCGAATGGTGAGCAAAGCATGCTGGGAGGTATAGTACTGAGAGAGGAGGAGGGGACCCGGGAACCCCCCCCGGCCGTCCTAAGAGAATTTAAGCGGGTTTCATCTTAAATGCTGATTTGGGAACGGGTGTGGTGTTCAAATGCATTTGTCCTAGTTGTGTGTAGGTATTGTGTGTTGGAGACAGCCTTTTGTTTGAGACTCAGAGTGAGTGTTGTGTGTTTGTATGAGTTTAGCAATGTGTAATCAGACTGTTTGTGGCAGAGAAAGCAATGCATTGTGTAATTCATAGCATTTCCCTCAGCCCATCCCAGGCTGAGAGAAGCATTTCGCTTCCGGGAATGCGGGACATCCCCGGAGGGCAACTAGACAGATTAACTTTTGTACCAACGGGACTGAGGTGTCGTACGGGGCTAATGACGCGGGAGGGGTGAGGGGCTTCCTGCGTTTTTGCTAGCGCTTGCAGTTCGCCCCCCCTTCGCGCCACGGCTGCCGCGGCTGGAGCACTTGCCGCACGCCCACCCCTGGCGCTGCTGCTGTGGCTGTAGCGCTCGCAGCTCGCCCCCTCGGTGCTGCTGCCGGGCTTCCTCCCCCACGGTATCGCTGAGCCCCCCCAGTCGCTCGTGTTTCATCCCTGCCGGTGCTGTCCCAAGCCGCGCCGTACTGCCCGCTGCGCCCCAGACGCTTCCCTCCCAACTCCAGCACCATTGGCCGCGGGTGCCTGATACAGCTGGAGCTACCGGGACTGGGTATGCTGTACAGAGAGTGTATAACAGTAACACTGCACTAACTACACAGGCATAACCTTTTCCTTTTCTTTTACTGCCTCACGGTTGCCTCCCTTTCCATAGGCTAACTACAGAGAAGGAGTTGAGTGATCTCTTGCTCACCTCCAAGGCTTAACCGTGGTGAGAAGGAAAAAGGAATCCCTCTCCCAAATGGAAGAGGGAACGAACAAATCTATTTAGAAGGATTGACTAGGAGCGTTAGTATTGTTCCTCGGGCAAAAAGGAAAGAGTGTGCTATCCTAGCACACTGGAAAGATATTGTAGGCACTAGGAGTACAGAAAACAAATTGCTTGCAAAGGTGGAAGATGTAAAAGGAAATTAGAACCCCCTCTGATCCCTTAGTATTGGCTATGGAGAAACTTGAACGGTGCTGCTCGGTTGTGATATTGGCCAAAGATATATCAAAGTGAGTAAGGTTTATCAGGCAACAACCCAAGAGCAAGAATGGACTGATACTAGGACTGGATAGCGAGGAGAGTGGAGAAGGCCAGACCCAAGACTATAAATTAGTATGCAAATTCCAAAACTTAGAGAGCAAGATAGGAGGAACTTAGAAGTCCTGTTAGGGGAAGCATGGGGGATTTTCTTACAAACAAGGAATGAGAAGGCTTATGGTATGAGAAGAAGGGAAAGGAAAACTCGGGCAAGGAGCACGGACCACCCAAATGAAGCCAGCTTCAGCTGGGCAGAGCCCAGGGTAAATTTGGCCACTGGAAAATGAGTGTCCAGAACAAAGACGAAGTGGACACAAAAGCCAAAAATAGGGGGTAGTGGCATATATACAAAAGGGCTGAGTGGGGACTGGGGGTGTCTACCCCAACAGACCCACTGGTTATAAAATTGGAGCGGGGGGGGGGGGGAGGAGGGAAAAGTAAAATTTTTTGATTGACACTAGAGCAAAGTATTTTGTTTTGAACAAGGCTTTAGTACCTATGGGGGATGATTATGTTACAGTAGTAGGGGCAACTGGCCAATCTGAAAAGGCTTATTTCTGCAAACAAATTTAAGAAACAGTTGGGCATTCTTGTATCTACCAAATTTCCTGAATTCCCTTCTAGAAAGGGAATGCTGGAAGTAAAGGAAAATTGTTCTGGAGGTTAACAATGAATAATACTGGAGGTGTTAAGTCTAATACTGATAACAATTGAGGCCAAAGTAGAAATTGACAGAATCAGGTATTTCCCTGCAGTATGGGCCTCTGATACGCCAAGAAAGGTGAAGAATGCTACTCCTATACAAAATCAGGCTTAAAGAAAGAAAACAACCAGTCAAAATTGAGCAGTACCCCTTAAGAAAGGAAGATAGGGAGGAAAATAACGGGAAATAACCCAGTAATAGATATTTCTACAGTTAGGATTGCTGGAAGAGTGTCAATCCGATTTTAATATCCTTATACTACCTGTCTGAAAACTGGATGGGCCATATTATCTAGTACAGAACTTATCTCCATCATGTAGTGGCCAACCCATACACACTGCTAACATGTCTAACACCAGAGTGAACCATTTTAGGTTAGAAAGATGCCTTCTTTTGCATTCCTATCCACAAAGCCAGCCAGAAAATTTGGTGTGAGTGGGAAAGCCCTAAATCTGTGCATAAGACAGCTCACATGGTGTGTATAACTCTAAAAGTATAGGAACTCCCCCATTATCCTTGGGGAACAGCTTGCAAAGGATTTGGAGTCCTGGGAACCACCTCCAGAAGGACAGCTCCTTCGGTACAGGGATGACCTCCTAATAGCCACCCAGACTCAGAAACCTGTTAAACTTTCTGGACCTACAAGGGTATTGAGCATCCCAAGAGAAGGCTCAGATGGTAAAACAGACAGTCATTTACCTGGGCTATGGAGTGAGTGCTGAACAAAGAACCCAAAGAACCTTAGGGCAAGATCGCAAGAAGGTAATATATCAGACCCCAAAACCTCAGACAATGAAAGAACTGAGAACCTTTCTAGGCATGACAGGATGATGCAGACTGTGGAAG
Organism: Acrocephalus arundinaceus; assembly: GCA_021534815.1. Classification (NCBI taxonomy): domain Eukaryota; kingdom Metazoa; phylum Chordata; class Aves; order Passeriformes; family Sylviidae; genus Acrocephalus; species Acrocephalus arundinaceus. The sequence goes on from JAJEOU010000260.1 coordinate 6,218,929, forward strand.
CCTCCATATGCCTTGATCACAAAGGAAACAGAGATCTTCAATGGACAAAGAAGCGACTCGGGCCCTTGACCAGCTAAAGAAGGCCGACATGTCAGCACCAGCCTTGGGACTTCCAGACCGGAAGATGGGAGAGCCTGTGATCCATGATTGCCTGGAGACCATCAAAGCCATCTACTCCAGTCACCTGGATATGAGAGATACCTGCTTAAAGATGCTGAGACCTGGCTCACTGATGGGAGCAGCTATGTCATCAGTGGAAAGAGGCATACTGGGTATGCTGTTACTAGAAGCAGAGAGGTAGGTAACCGAGTCTAGACCATTACCAACAAATACCTCTGCACAGAAGGCTGAGCTAGAGCTGGCAGAAGGAAAGGAAAATAACATCTGTATGGACTCAAGGTATGCATTTGGGACAGTTCATGTACTTGGAGCCATTTGGAAGGAGAGAGAGGACCATTGAACTCACAAGGGAAGAATATTAAACAGGCCAAAGAAATACTGAGACTATTGGTTGCAGTAAAGTTACCTGAAAAGGTAGCCATCATACACATTAAAGCACACCAAGAAATGAGCCCTGAATTGGAGGAAGGGAATATGCTGGCGGGTAGGAAGGCAAAACAAGGCCGTAAAGGTGAGATACTTGATGAGGCAGCATTGATTCCAGATGGAAAATTCTTATTGTAGGTAAGCCAATATACAATAGAAAGGGAAAGAAGAAGGGAAACTTGTAGTACCCTCCTATTTGTTATGATCATTAGTATAGACGGAACATGAGGAAAAACACATTGGGGCGTAGATGCCCTATATAACTGTCTAACTAAGAGAATAGTGGCCAGGAATTCATACTCTACTGTTGCTCAAGTAACTAGACAATGTGATCTTTGCCTCCAGACCAATCCCAAGGAAATGGCAAATTGATTCTACTGAATTACCAGAAAAAGTGGGGGGTACAAGCATTATTATTAACAGATACCTCTTCAGGATGGCCAGAAACCTTCCCCGCGAGGGCTGCAAAAGCCCGGGAGGTAACTGCAGGAAATGGTACCATGCTTTAGAGTTCCAGCCACAATATCCTCTGACAGAAGGCCACACTTTATTTCAAAAGTAGTGCAAAGTTAATTTACACTGCCCCAAATCCCTCCCACTAGCACTACTAAGAATCCAGACCAAACCCAAAGCAATTGAAAAGCACGTGGCTGGAACTCGAGGTACAGGGCTTGATGCACCAGTACATGACACACAACCTGGAGACCATGTGTATGTTAAGTCTTTTGCAGAGAAAACCTTGGGACCACAGTGGGAAGGGCCTACCAAGGGCTCCTGATTACCTTCACTGCAATTAAGATCAAGAAACAGAGTGCTTAGATCCACCACAGCCAAATTAAGAAAAGTTCCGGAGGACTCCTGGGGGTGACACCAGACAAGAGACCCAATAGATACCAAGGAAATAAGTTTGCCCCAGCCTGATCCATAATATCATCAATGAACCAACAAGTGTTACCTGAAAACATCAATTGCCCTCAGAACTGTGAACGTTTTTGCTATCCTTGGGTAAGGTTAGAATGCGTGGAGTGTGGATTAGATAGATGGTATCAATTTAAAGGAAGGAGCTTTCCCAGGTGTGTAGAATGTAGACATCAGCACTCCCAAGAATTCGATAAGTGGGTGTTGTTATCCCAAGTAACAGGAACATTAGTTAATTCCCCCGAAGCCTGTTGAGAAGCACTGAGCTTGTTTGAATCTCAGGAGCATGTAATGCAGGCTATTTGGTGGTATCATAACACCCTCCGGAAGCTTGAGCAAAAAGAGAAGGAGAAGAGGGTCAAAGCTATTGAATGTGGGAAGGGAATATTTATCCCTGGGACTTGGGGTGTTAGACCTGATCAATGGGAACTAACAAAGCAGAAGTGGGAAAAGGAGAATCAGAAAAGACGGAATAGGAGAAGAGCACAAAGAGCAAGAAACACAGCTTAGATTTTCCCTAATTCCATAGGGGAAGGTCTTTCCTAAGTGATAAAGGTATAGAATCTCCTTAAAAAATTAGACGTGAGAATTTTTAGAGGTTTCTGTTACTTGTGACATGTGGCATACTTTAGCCAATGCTACTGGGGTGAACCATGCCAGGAGATCCTTTCTGCATATGTTTAACTGGGATCCCCATAAGTAGCTTTACTAGTTTTACAAAATGGGTAAGAGCCAGAGGAAGGCTATATGCAGAAACAAATAGATCAAGTATGGAGAATCACTGGTATAACATAACCAGGAATGGTACCAAATTAAAGGATTAGAGATTAGGCCAAACGGCAAGGGCTTCCAAGCAGGCATGATAACATAATTACTGAATGAAAGAGGACTAGAGCCTCAAGAACTAGCCCATACATAGTTAGAGGCTCAGGCCAACAACTGATGTTCAGTCCAGAGTAGTCCCTTAAGTGTGTCAAATTGCTAAATATTTCAGAAGTCCAACCAGTCTGCTCTCCATTCCTAAAAGTTTTTAAAAACAAGCATTCTTTAGAGGCAGAATCAATGGCAAGCTTCAAAGGTATTATTAACACATGAAGTTAAGATAAGAAACAAGCCCAATAATAGTAAAAGAATTTACTAAGTTGCAGAAAAAGGGGGGGAATGACACAGAGATGTGAGAATCTCAGATGATCCTTTATAGTAGGCCTCTAGATGTTAGGATGTATTTTAAAGAGTGCTTTGGAATATATATTAAATCCATTCTAGGAGGCGTTTAGTGGATGCCGAACGCTGTGTCTCTTAACCTTTTGCATGTTACAAGCATCTAGGACTTCTTGGTGATAGTGGAGAGAAAATTGCAAACATCCCGGGACAACAAGGCCAAGAATGCAGATAAAGATGGAGGACACAGACCCTTAGCTAGCATAAACTGAATATTTTCCTTGAAACGATGCCAAAGAGAGCCAGAAGCCACGCAGGAGAGATAAAGGTGAAGAGTTCATTGAAGAAGACTCCGTTCCTTCATCCCCAGGACCCCTAGAAGACCACCACAACAAACTGAGCATGCCCAGATGGGTGTGGAGTTAATTACCATACAAGGCGAGAGCGGGCGGGACCAGGGAATGAATATGTATGAGGCGGATTATGCATATGTAAGACCCCAGGGAATAATAGAGGGAAACGCCGTCGGGTGGGTATGCGTGTCTTTGGAGGAATTATCCCCCATGCATCTCGGCCGATTAAATACATACCGCTCTAACAACTATTACTAGTTGTGGAGTTTTACTTTTGCCACCACGTTTCAATAACCAGCAAACCTGCACAGTTCAAAAGATTTTCATGGACACCCTCCATATCTTTACAAAGTACTGTAAAGATTCTACTACTTAAGTCTCATTTTTTATAAAATTAACCATACTGATGACATCTTGTAGCAATTTGTGCACTTCTGGCTTGAACTTTTGTTTTGCAATAGCTTGCCTATGAATGAGGCAGTGGATGAATTTCATGTGTGGTGCAATTGACTTCTGTAACTTTACCCTGGAATCCTTTTTTTATTCCAGTCAAAGCAGCCCCTCCATCAATGGTTATACTTACACAGTGTTTCCATGAAACATTGCTTTTATTTATGAAGGCATTTACTGTTGAGAATATATCTCCTCTGGTACATCTTTCCTTTAGTGCTGTCATGGTTTTACCCCAGACAGCAGCTAAGCACTACACAGCTGCTCACTCACTATGCCCCACTGGGATGGGAGATAAAATCAGAAAAGTAAGAAAACTCATGAGTTGAGATAAAGACAGTTCAATAGGTAAAGCAAAAGCCATGCACACAAACAAAGCAAAATAAGGAATTCATTCACTACTTCCCATGGGCAAGCAGGTGTTAAGCCACCTCCAGGAAAGCAGGGGTCTGTCACGCATAATGGGGACTTGGGAAGAAAAAAAAGTCATAACTCTGAATGTCCCTCCCTTTCTTCTTCTTGCACAAGCTTTACATGCTGAGCATGATGTCACATGGTGTGGAATACCCCTTTGGTCAGTTGGGATCAGCTATTCCAGTTGTGCCCTCTTCCAACTTCTCATGCACCCCTAGCCTACTCACTGGTGGAGCATTCTGAAAAGCAGCAAATGCCTTGGCTCTGTGTAAGCCCTTCCCAGTGATAAAAAAAAAATCCCTGTGTCAGCATGTTTCCAGTACAAATCCAAAACACAGCCCCATACCAGCCACTGGGAAGAAAATTAACTCTATTCCCACTAAAACCAGCACAGTAGTTCACAAAAAGGTAGTTCATCATGTTTTTCATTACTGAAATGGAATCTCTCTAATACCATAAGATGGGCCATGTTAGCAACATCTGTACTTTCTTTCAACTGTATAGCAAACCTCCCACACAGTGCCATGTCTTCTAATATTTGTTTCTTCAAACCTTTAGCAATGTTATCTATTAAACTTCCAGAAGCATGTGCTGACAAAGAACTGCATCTTAGTTTGTTGCGATATAGTTTTCTGTGTATTATTTCAGCCATTTTTTTGTGCAACAGGAAGAGCAAGTGTTTCCCCAGTAGTATGTGGCTTTTTGTCTTTTGCTATTAAGTAAGAAACCTCAAAATAGAGTTCCAAAGTTTTATCATTAATTTTAATGAAACTTTCCAAAGTACTTGACTGAGTATCACATTGTGATGGTCCGCAGACCATCCAGAGAGGACAATTCACTCCCTTGGAGAGTGCGCAGCCCCTAGGCTGCCTCAGTTAGCAGTGACTCCCTTTTGAGAAGTCCCCTTGAGAGATTTCCTTACAGCTCAGGGTGAGCAAAAGCGCTTCAACCCATGTGCAGCCCCTAGGCTGCCTCAGTTTGCAGGAACTCTCCTTTAAGAAGTCCCTTTGAGAGTTTTCCTTGTGGCTCAAGGTAAGAAAAAACACTTCAACCCATGAGCCTTTGCAGTTCTATGTTAATGTTTCATACCCCATTGTTTATTCCCCTTGTTCCTGGTTTTTACCCCTCCTGATTGGTTCTTTTTGGATCCTTCCCCTGACTGGTCCCTTTCCCAATTCCTTTCCCCATTGGCCAAGTTGTGAAACCCCATCCCTGGCTACCCTATATAATTCTTCTCCCTGGGGATCATTTGGCTCCTTTCTCCTCCGGACCTGTGGAATAAAGTTCTCCTGGAGATTGGAAAGACTCTGTCTCATTGCTTTCACTCCTGCGTCACCCAGGGTAGCAAACATGGCTTTGCTGCTCAGGCAACTTCTCAAAGAGCAAATCACTGCACTTGAGAGTGCACCAAATAGCTGATCACTCTGCACCTAAGGGTGCACAAAGAGCTCATTACTTTGTGCCTGAGAGTGCCTTTGCCTCTGTTGATCTAGGTGTCTTTTTAAAGACGCTTCTAGCAAGGAAGGTCATGGCACCTTCACCACCAGACCAGACCGCAACATCACATGACTTTAAAAATCACTGATTACACCTGGTTAGATTGTCATTGTTTTTAACTCATAATGCAGCTGACAAAGAGCTTACACTAGGAATAGGTGAAGTATCAGCTTTGATATTTTCTTGTTCGCTTGTGCTTGCATCATTAGTGTTATCTTCAATCTATGGTTTCTTTCCAGGAATCTTTTTAAGCCACTTGTCCACTAACTAGGGTTAGTTTAGTTAAAACTACAAAATATAATCCATAAATCCACTTAACCAGGCACACATAAACTACAATACGCTGCAATAGGCTCAAAGCAAGTGAGTAAGGGCCCCGTTGTCAACCCCTGTGTGCTGGTTTGAAAGCAAAACCAGTGAAGGACCCCAAGTCAGAAACACAATTTAATAAGATGAAAAGAAAATAAAGGAAAGTAAAATAAAATAAAAGTAATAGTACAAAACAAAAAAAACACTGACAGAGTCAGAATACAACCTGACACCCTGTGAGTTAGGGTGGTAGTGGCAGACCAGATGAGATGGTCTTGTCGAAGCAGTGATTCCTGTAGAAACGTCTGGCAGCTCTTGTCTCCTCTGGAAGTCCAGTGGATAAAAGCTGCTTGTGCTGTCCCAAACCCTGGATTTATCCAGGTGGGAATGCTTGGCTCCTCCCCCTGGGCGGAGCATCTCACAATGGGGATCATCTCATTCTATGAGTCATGCAGTGGGTCCTTGATAGCCCATTAAACAGAGATAACTCGCGGAGGAAGTTATCTATGAGTCATGTGGCAAGGCATTGTTAGGCTCGTTAACAGAAGATAAGGAAAACACTGCCCCACCTTGGCTCCAACGGCTCATGGGGATAGAATACAAACCTTGGGCACAATTTTACATTGTAACCTAGGACACCCTGTGAGTTGTGGAACAGCCATTCTTCTCGCAGGATACCTTCCATACCGTATGGGAAGTGACCATCTGTTGTATGGACCTACTGAGAGAGGATGCTAGTGTCAAGCTTAATTTCTTTCTTATTTTCTAGATAAAAAATTGAATATAAATAGAAGTTTTAATATTTTCTTCATGCATTCCAATGGATCATCTTGTGCATCCTCTGGGATGTGTGCATCCCACTTTGGAGACCACTTGTCTAAGCTACTGTCAGGATTTACAGAAAAATGTGTCATTCCAGATTTCATAGTTGAATCTTGAGGACCCCAGTTGCCCTGATTTAGGATCTTTGGGGATGTGCTGTGCTTCAGGTTTCCTTTTCAGACACTAGAACATGAAGAGGAAAGGGCATAGTTAGTGCTTTCCGGTGTCTCACTCACTACATTGCCTGGAGTGCACATGCTTGTAGCGTATGAATTCAAGACTCACAAGCTGAGAGCAAAATGAATCTGTTTATTGCAGCATTAAGACAGTACTTATACACTTAGTGTGAGAATCTTTGTTCAGTCCTTCACATGCAACCTGGTTGCAGGCCTGTAATAAATCCGTCGGCCTGACAGTTTGTTAGTTTCCTCAAGGTTTGCAGGCTTCAAAGAAACAGGATGCCTTTTCTGTTCTTATATAGTGTGTAATCTGAATTCTTCCGTGCTTCCCAGGAATTTTTTGCAGAGTCAGACTTTGCTGTTTCCTTTCATCTCCCCTTTTTTTTTAAAGTGGTCATAGATAAGGCTAAGGTAACTATGACTTGTTTTTGTGTGCTTTTAACAGCTCTGATTATGTTAAAGAAGACAAGACAGAAGATTAAAAAGAATATCATTGCTAGACAGCTCAGTCCAATTAAAACCCAAACATGTAAATTTATCCCAGAAAACCAATTTTTCAGATTTAGCCAAGAAAGATCATTTTTCAGATCTGTTAACACCTTTTGTTCCTGCAGAGTTTGTAAAGTTCTGAGTTGATCTTTTAATTGAGTGTGAAGTGATTGTATATTCTGTTGTGAGGATTTATCAAAGGCCCCTTGGAGGTGGTTTTTGACTGTTTCTCAATTCTGTTCCATGTCATTCCATGGAAGAGGAGTGACACACAAGGAATTATGGATATATTCCAAATCATAGTGCAGGGATAGATGAGTTTTTTGGGACTCAAGTCTCTCACCTACCCATATAGGAGCACCCAAATTTCAGATCTTCTTTTAAATGGAAGAAGAACAGAATAGTTATGCATGTCTCCATAGGTTATACATGATTTGAAAACAAAAGAATCAGCATATAAAAAATACAAACCATTTGTATAATCTATCGAAAAATCATTAGCTAAAGCAAAAACATACGGGTGGGAAGTACAAGTCATTAGTAATTATTACAGTTCTGCCTGCTTTATCTCGGTCGAGGTCAGGATGGAAGACTTGGGAGACGTAAAGTCGAGTTCGGTCTTGGTTGTTTATTACATCTTATCTATTTACAGTCTCACAAGGCATGAGCTCCTACTTACAAGTTAGAGAAATGAGACAAAATGGAGAGCTTCTAACTCTTACCAAGGCTATTTCAGAGATAATTACCTGTAGGGGCGTGTTTTCTATCTTTTTATTTATTGTTAATATTAATTTGTTCTGTAATGGTTTCTCCTAAGTTCCCCCCTGTATTTCTCCCCATTTGGTATATCTCCCACCTTGGAAATCCCCTACCTTTGTCGTCCTAGTGCCTGTCACTCTCTGGGAAGCCTCTCCTCTCCTTCCAGAGACTTCGGAGAGACTCGGTCCCGGATTGGAGCAGGCTGGGAAATCCCCCACCCCTCGTTTCCTATTCGTTGTCTGTGTTCCATCCCCACTCCCCTGATTGGTTTTCCCTCTTGTGTCTGCCCCCTTCTCCTGGTCCCTTATAAGCCATAACCCCGCCCCTCGCAGAGGGACTTGTGGCTTGCCTGCGTGCAGAGCAGGTGACAATAAACCATCTTGCCACGAAGTCTCCTTCTTCTTACCTTTGTCGTAGCCTCACAGACAGCTCTCGTGTAGCTCTGACCCACCAGGGGGTGGTGGCCGGTCCGCCTGCTACTGCCTAACCAGATCTGAAACGAATCCCAGCCAGGGCAGCCGGGACTAGCTGGAAGCCACTTTCCAGCAGGCACAGGAATCATTTCAATTACTCAATACCAAGGTGACATCTATATTATTTATACTTTTTGACCCAATAATGACCACCCAAGGCCTACAATGCGGACCCTTTTCACCCAATTAGAAAACACCATCCAAATTCGTGAAGAAGGAAGAAGAAAGTGAAGAACTCAGACAATGCCCTGAATCCTCCATCTTGGCCCACACACATTACTATATACCAGAACCCCAAATCCAAGTTTTTCACCCTGTGAGATCACATAACACCACTCAAACTACACACCCACAACCTCTGTGCTATCACACAATCTCGGAAGCCTGTTCCAAGGCCTCAAGTCAAATGTGGTGCTTCTCTGAGGGTCAGCACCCCTCAGCTCAGAAAGCCTGAAATTTTCAGCCTCCAGGGTTCCAACAAGTAATTGTTTCTCTTGCAGTGTCAAAGTAGTAATTGTAGCATTCTTATCTAATTTCACTTGGTATATCCTATTGTCAAAAGCAGGTAATAACATTGTCCACAACTGTTTGTGCACATGGGACTGAGTATTACATAAATAATATTGAATTAATGATCTGGCCATCCCACCATCATGCGAAACAATACTGCGGTTTGCCTTTTGGGACGGTAGAATGGTTGCATTGGTCCCACTTTGTTTAAAGATACCATGTGGTCCTCAATCAAATACCCTCCCATACTGTAAGAACTGTTGTTGTGGTCATTGTCCTATACATGATGTCAATTCCAAACACCATATATTGGAGATGGGTGTTGTCCTGGTTTGGGACAGATTTGGGAGGGAACTTCCCAAAGCAGTCTCCTCTAGAAAGCAAATTTCAGCAGCCCCTCCCCCTACCAGTTCAGGAGAAAATCTCCAAGAAAAGTGGAAAAAACTATTTAACAAGCAAAGTACTTACAAGCATGAAAAAAATTAGTAGTAATAAACAATGGAATTTCTCGCTGTTCTGAAGAGATGGCAAATTCAGAAAGAGTCCTTCTGTAGGTGTGGCTCAATCAGTCTCTCCAGGACTCGAGCCTAGCGTGCCACGCCCAGCATCCAGCTTGGGGGGCCACTGGGCGATTCTCCTGATGTCCTGGACTGGAGAAGCTGAACAGCCCCAGAAAAAAAAAAACAGTCCTGGAAAAACCTTTCTTGCCATAGCTAAAGAAGAGAACCAGCAAAATAAGCAAGGAAAACTCCCTGTTTCTGTCTCTCTGCAAAAGCCAAGAAACTTGGAGAGCGCTGTCATGAGCTCGGAGAAAACTGAACTCTTATCTCTATGTTTTGAATACAGCACGTAAAAAAAAAAATCCACCGCTCCCCCTTCTCTCTCTCTCTCTGGGCCTAGCTTAAAGCTACAAGACCCATTTCTGAGCAAAAAGATGATGGGGACACCAGCATCATAAAGTCACCCCAGGATAGGTGTAAAATGACATTTTGGGAACTGAGGTGGAGTGGCATCCACAGATTTGTTGGAGGTGGACAGAATGGCCAGAAATGTAATAGCTGTCAATTTTCTTGCATTGTCTGAGTGTACATATATTAAATGAAATTGCATAGAAAAGTTAGCACAAGGTAAAGGTAAAGAGGTACTTGTCTGATTCTATGTTAAGCATATAGGTGGTAAATCAGTAACAAAAGTGGTGTTAATACTATGTGTATCTTCAATACCCTGATTTAGGGGAGGAAGCCAAGTTCCTCCTCCCTATTCCATTCCATTGTTGCTGAGGGGAGGCTCTGGATCCCACCAGGTCAGAGGCCCAAACAGCGGAGGTTGAATGATGTGGGCCCAGTAGATTCTCTCTTCCACCACTTGATGGCAGTATAGCAGAAGAAAGATGACAAGGTTCATTGCTGTCATCCTTGGCTGGATTTGATGCATTTCGCCAGGAGCTAATACGGTCGTGTAGGTAAAGAAACACACCCATAGCCTCTTCCCCAAGCTAACAGTGGAACTGGACCTTTCCACTGACTGCTATGTACATCCCTGAATGTAACTTCTGGGTGAACTCCTTCTCCATCAGTGGTCTGACCCAGAAGCCTTTTATGTGCAGTTAAGTTACCTCTACTGGAGAGATTAAAAAAAATTAAAACATAGGTTGCATTGTTAAGCTGCTCTTGAAGGAGCGTGTCTATCAGATTTCCCCTCTTTTGTTTTTGTAGCATGTTTTTCAATGTGTAATGTGCCCTTTTGACTATAGTTTGCCCTGTTGGGGAATGGGCAATACCTGTGACGTGTTTGATACCCCGATTGTGGAAGAATTCTTGTGGTTTATGAGATGTAAATATGGGTCCATTATCTGTTTTTATCTGTTGAGGGACATCCATTGTGCTGAAGGCATGTAGACAATGTCGGGCAGCATCTCTTGATTTCTCACCCTTGTGTGCTGTTGATACTATGAATCCTGAAAAGGTATCAATAGAAACATGGACATATTTAAAAGTCCCAAAGCTCGATATATGTGTTACATCTGTTTGCCAAATGTCATTAGGTTTTGACCCTCGTGGGTTTGTCTGCTGACATTGTGAGCAAGTACTCACTACATCCAATGCTTGAGGCAAAGTCAGATCAAATTGTTTTGCCAGTGCTCTGGCATTCTGATGGTAGAAATCATGAGAAAGTTTTGCCTGCCCTAACTTTTGTGGTATAGTGACTGTCATGGTGAGGGCATCTGCCCTCACATTACTTTCCACTATAGGTCTAGGCAGAGTGGTGTATGACCTAAGATGAAGAATGTAATGTTCATGAGACCTGTGAAGTAAAAAGTTGTACAGAGTGATTAATAACACAAAAAGATCTTTGTCAGAGACTTTCTTCAGGAATGAGTGCTCAATACTCTCAATGATTCCTGTAACATAAAAAGAATCACAAACAATGTTAGTAGGTTCCTGGGAAAAAAGGCAAAATGCTTCTACCACAGCTGCCAGCTCGACTAACTGGGTAGATCCAGGTTGAAAGGTTATTGAATGTTCCCACGGTCCCTTATTTCTCCACAGGGTGATAGCTTTATGTGTCTTTCCTGATCCATCAGTGAAAACAGTCTTTGCATCAGGGATTGGAGTTTTTGTTTGTAGTCGTCTTGTTGAAAGGGGAGTTCCTTGAAGGATTGTAGCACGGCATGTCAAGGCATCATGTGAAAAAATTGTCCATTATAGTCTGCAAGAGCAATTTGAAATGGCAGTGAATCCCTGAAAAGATTCTCTAATTCTGCTGCAGTAATAGGGAGATATATTACCGCCAGATCATATCCTTTCAAGCTCTGGCATCAGAGTCGTCCCATCAACAGCAGTTGAATAAGCATCTCAAGCTGAGTGGTTATAGTTTTGCAAAGGTGTGTGGCAGAAAAACCCATTCTAATAACCAGAGACGATGTTCCTGTACATCACACTGACCAATAAGAGCATAGGGCTGGAAAGATTGCAGAATCACGAATAGTTGCAAAGGCAAATCTGGGTTTCGACATATGGCAAAGGACTTGTTGATTTTATCACTTACAGTCTCCAAAGCCTTTTGGGCAGTTTTTGTCAACTGCTTAGGGGAAGAGAGATCTGGGTCTTCTTTTAACAATTGAAATAAGAAGGATAATTCTTCTGTGGTGATTCCCAATAAAGGGAAAATCCAATTAATAGTGATTAACAATATTTGCAAATCATTCAATGTGTGTATATCAGTTTTTAGGGTCACTGGCTGTGGGGTGACTGTTGTCTCAAATAATTTGAAACCCAGGTATTTCCAGGGAGGTTCTGTTTGGATTTTTTCTGTGGCAATGCACAGGCCTCTGCTGGCAAGCATTACCTTTAAAGCAGCAAGGCAGTCACGCAATAATGTAGAATTGTCAGAAACAATTAAAATATCGTCCATGTAGTGATACAGCAAAACAGACGGATATTTTTGCCATACTGATTGTATCACTAAGTGAACAATGATCTGACAGTTAGGGCTGGTTTTCATATCCTGTGGTAGCACAACCCAGTGGTATTGTTCCATGGGGGTCTCATAATTGACAGAAGGTAAAGAAAAGGCAAATTTAGGTGTGCCATCAGGATAAAAAAGGATTGTAAAAAAGCAGTCTTTCAAGTCAATTATCATTAATTCCAAGTGTTCTGGAATCATTATGTGGAAAGGTATTCCTGGTTGCAATGGCCCCATAGGTGAAATGACTGCATTGATTGCCCTGAGATCCTGCAAAAGCCTCCACTTTCCTGATTTCTTTGGGATAACAAAAATAGGTGTATTCCAAGGGCTGGTGGAAGGAATTATGTGACCCAAATGTAATTGTTCTTGCACAAGTATCTGGGCTTGCTGAAGCCACTCATTTTTCAGGGGCCATTGGTTTATCCAGATCGACCTGTTTGAAAGCCAAGTCAGATTAAGAAGTGGCTTTTCATCAATGGCCCCTATAAAAAATGTGTTGAAATTATCAAACCCCATTGTTTCATCAGGTCCCACCCCCACAGGGTGCCTGGGATTGAGAGTACATACCGTCTCAAGGTGGCAGTCTTGCCCTCCAAGTCAATGATTTTCAGCTTCCTTGTGGACTTGCAGGGAATCTGCTGACCTCCAACGCCTGCTACGATCACAGTTGAGGGGGCCAGGGGCCACTGGGGGGCCCAGTCCTTTTGGGATATGATGGAAACATCTGCTCCAGTGTCGACCAAACCTGTAAAAGACTTAGATTCCATTTTACAAGTGAGTTATTGTACCCCTATGACTTTTGACCAAAATATTTGTGGGGTGCCTGTGCTCCAAAATCCTCCTGCATCTAGTTGCTGCTGTAAGATTGGTGCTGAACAGGCAATTGCTGCCAGCAGTATTAATTGTGCCAGTCTGCTCCCCTGTGCCACAGTACAGGGAGGATTAGGCGTCCAAGCCATGATTTTAATTTCCCCTCTATAGTCAGCATCAATGATTCCTGGTAATATAAATAGTCCTGCGTGGGTGGTAGACGAGTGTCCCAGGAATAAAGCATGTGTTTGAAAAGGCAGTGGCCCGCACACAGAGGTGGGCAGAAGGTGAATCGAGGTATCATTCAGGGTTGTGGTAGTGATGATTGCCACATCCAGGCCAGCACTCCTGGGGATACACCTTGCAAAGCTTGTGCTTCAGTTTGTGTCAGATTGAGTGGAGTCCTGTTGAATTGAGGGGCAGTGAACCCCAGTGTGCCCCCCTTTGAGTTTCCCTGCTGTGGGAGAAGATTGCTGTCAAGCTAATCATGGGTTTAGGGTCTTAAAAGGCCAAGAGCATTTTCTGGTTTTTACAAAGGTGTTTATTATATAAATGCATCAGTCTTGAAAGCAAGAGTTCTAAGAATGCGGTCTTACTAAAAGTTAAAATACTTAAAGTCCCAGTGAGGCAAAAATCAACTTAGCAGAGAATCCTAACCACAGGGGAAAACAGAGCGACAAGGAATCCCAGCCCAGGGGAAAGGCAGATTGACAAGGGGTTCCAGTCACAGGGAAAAGCAGGCTGGCAAGGGGGTCCCAGCCACAGGGAAAGGCGGATTGGCAAGAGGTCCCAGCCGCAGGGAAAGATGGGTTGGAAAAGGGGTCCTGTTCTCAGGGAAAGACAGGTTCCCGGTCCCGAGCAGCATTCCCTGCAGCAGGGGCCAAAGTGGCAGAAGCTACTGCCGTAGCAGCAGCAGCCGCAGCAGCAGCAGCACGCCCCATGCAGCTACAGTAGCAGAAACAGCAGAAGCACCCCCCAAGCGATATAATACCTGAAAAAGTCCTGGCAACAGCTCCCTGGCAGCAATTCCCTGGCAGAGTCCCATTCTCTCTTGTTGTAGATGGCAGGAGGGTGGACCAAGCAATCAAAGAATTGATGGATTGATACCATTGCCTCCGAAACAGCGGATTTTATCCATAAACTCTAAATGCATATTCATATCCTTATCTGTAGGTTGTCCAATTAACTAAGAACACAATTCTAAAACAATCTCTCTACACCAATCTAAACCTAATTTTGAAAGTACGTGAAAATACAAAAAACTACGAAAGTTAGTATCAAACTTACACAAACCCCTACGCATATAGCATATCTATTAATGTAAAAAGCTCTATCTTCTAGCATATCTAGTAACATAAAAGGTTCTATCTCATTCACGTAAAAATTGTACCTACTCTATCTAATACTTTAAGTGATGTTCTACTTTGTTTTTGTTATTTCTAAAGCTGAGTTATCAGGCCTCAGACCTCTGGGCCCTGTGTTAGCTGTTTCTCAAGGCACTTAGAGTCTACTTACTTAAAACTAATGTCTAAGCTTCTATTTCATATTTACATGGCTTAATATATTTTAATTTCTCTAAAGGCTTCAATTCAACCCCTGTATCTTTCTCTCCCCCTGGGGGACTGTAGTGGTTTCACGTTTACCTCTTTTTCTGTTGGCTAAATTTAGTGTAGTGGTCTAAATGTTTTTCTGCTGTGAGATTGGATTAAGGAGAAAAAGGCAGAACAGGCCCAACTTAAGGTAAACAGATTTTATTAACTCACACACACTAAAGAATAATAAAAAAATTGAAACTTCAAAACACTTTTCTTTCCCTCACAAACTGTTCACTTTCCTACAACTGACATAGAGAGACAAAACTGATTTTCAGTCAGTTTTACCATATAAACATAATTTTTTATCACTTTGGGAGAGGAGTCTCTCTTAGTGTCTTATGGATTCCACTGACAAAACAATTCTCTTGTGGGTTTTAACTGTCACAAAAACAGCCACTTGGTAAAATCTGCTTTTGTGGCCTCTCCCATTAGCAGTTTCCTAAGCTGCTTATGGGTCATGGGTCTAGACTTTTGTGTATTAGGGTGTCACTTTTTAAAGATGAATAACTCCAAAGAACAAAGGATTCCTCATCTCAAGGAACAGAGATATCTTCTCACTTCTTTACTAGCACAGAGGACTTCTCATCTCTTTGTTCAAGCATCTCATAAGATCAATATCACTAAGTCTATCACAAACACTTTTGTTCAAAATCCACACAGAAATTGGAACAACATCTCCCTAAATGCATATCTTTCTCATGATTTGAAGGGATATTTCAGTCTAGTCTTCATGGTTTACATCCAGAGAAATCTAGACAAAAATTTCCACTTCCTCAATCCCTTCTTCTAATAATCTTTATCAGTTCTTTCACTGACTGTAGTGAGATGGTAACTTCAGAAAGTCTCTGCCGTGGGCAGCTCAGCTCTCAGTTTCCCATCAGGCCTCTGGAGGCCCAGGCCCCGGTGGGCCGCAGGTGCGAGAACGCTCAGTGCTTCTCTGGGTTTTTTAGTCTGGAGCAGGTTTAAACAGTCTTAAGAACAAGGAAAAAAAAAGTCTAGGGAACTTCTCTGCCTTAGCTAGCTAAAAGTAACTAAAAAGCACAGAGGATCTCTGTCCACAGTCTGTCCAAGACTCCATCAAACACACACAGTCTGGAGAAGAGAAGAATGCGTAGGAGTCAGGCAGTTTCGCAAAACAAACTGCGTGCTTCTTCTTTCTCTGTTTTACTCTCAGAACTAGTCTTAAAGGTACAAAACAGATGATTGGGGATACAAGCATTATAAAGTCACTCTAGGACATTCTACTCCTTATCCCCATATCGCCAACTTACTACTAAAACTAAATAAATTCTAATTCTACACACATACCTTATACATGCATATATATATATACAGTATACAACAATATACAGACAATGGCAGTAACATTCAGCAAACAATGATATTTACTCATAGTTCTCACCCAACAATCAGATCTCCCTGAGGTACACATCGTGTTGTTCCATCTTTTTGCATTATCTACCATGTGCAACCTGGACCCTAAGCAAAAACAATCCCACAGATTGGTTTGTCCATATTCGAGGCAGATTTGGTCTAAACTGTCTTTCTTAACAAACCTCTCATATGTACCACTGGGACTTTATCTCCGTCTACCACAGGTAGGAGCTCAGACTGGGCAGGGCCTGCTCTGTTGGTGGAACCTCGGGTGTTAACAAACCAGGTGGCCTTTGCTAAATGCTGCTCCCAATTTTTTAAAGATCCCCCACCCAATGCTTTCAAGGTAGTTTTTAATAGTCCATTGTTTCTCTCCACTTTCCCAGCAGCTGGTGCATGGTACGGAATATGGCCTTTTCAAGGCCTGGGATGGTGTTACGGGCCATAGTGTGAAGCACAGAGTAGGTCTCTAGTCATCCTGTGGTGGCTTCTACTATTGTGAGCATGTAGAGCTTGCCTTGGAGTGTCTGGGGCAGTGTAATATAGACACTACATAATTGGTGTTTCTGCGTGGTTTGAACCAAACCAGAACAGGGACCCAGGGGGGCATGCACTCCAACAGGTTGCCGTGTTTGTCATATCTAGACCAGCACTGATTGCTCCATTGAAACCCTTTTTGGAAGGGAGGACAAGGTTTACTGGGCCTTTTATTGCCCCTCTGTCCCTTCAGACATTGCTTCCTGATATGTCCTAGCCCCCCCATTCAAAGCACTTAGCTGCTCTGGCCACTTGCAGTTGTTGGGCTATTGCAGTAGCAATCAGTTCTGCTTTAAATTGTTCCAAGCCAATATTAGCGCATGCCTTGATATAATCAGAAAGTTCAACATCACCACAATTACGAATCGGGTACAGGGCTTTTTTACAGTCATTATTAGAATTTTCATAAGCAAGAGATTTTAAGACAGCATCAGCTGCTTCCTGCATATCAATTTGCCATCTAACGGCTGACTAATTGATCGATAAAAGTAATATATGGTTCCTGAGGCCCCTGCCTCACAGCAGCAAAACCAGACTCCAACTTTTTTGTATCATGTACCTTTCGTAGTGCCCTCATGGCAATAACAGGAGACTGATCCCACACTTGGGAGGGAATCTTAACTGAGCCCAAGCAGTAGCATGTGCATCTGTGCCAGAGAGCTGTGATGCACTGATGTTAATGGGCGGTTGTTGAGTACCATGATTCAGTGCCTGAGTTTGAGCCAAATTTACAAATTCCATCCACCAGACAGAGTATTGTCCTCCTGTCAAAATTGTCTTAAAAAGAGATTTCCAAGTGACACTGGAGTCAGAGAAGAATTCTGATCAGTTTCTAATGCAGAAGTACTGATTATTCTTTACTACCATATTGATAAAAACCCTGAACATTTATGCACCTATGACTTGCTCCCATAAATTATAGATACAAGGCTATGTCATGCCTTACAGGTTATCATAATTTTTGGCTACAGAAAGTGAGCAGAAACTGAATGTTCTGCATTTTGGCAGTCTGCATGTTGGAACACAAGATAGATACAAGAAACAGAAACAGCTGAGAACAGCTGAGCCTGTGATTTAATGAGCTCCTCTAGGTTTATTTCCTTCAGAAATTAGCATCTCTTTTCATTGAAAGTACAGAGTTACTAACAGAAGTGAACTTCTTTTTCTTTGCTTGTAAAGAGCAGTGTTCAGAGATTGTAGATTGTTTTACACCACTCAACGAATCAAGCCAAAGGACAAGGAGAACTTTGAAGCCAGGATCTGCAGTGGCTTCCAAGAGGGAGTCATGGTCACTGGGATGTCTGTTCTCTGCATCTTCTGGGAATCACAAAAGTAACTGTGTCTAAGCTGTGAATACTTAACTGAGAAGAAACAGCATTGTTCATCCATTTGCTATCACTATTAAACAAAATGCCCAGAAATACAGAAGAAAGATCAAAATAGTACATGTCAGCTGTGCTCAGCTTCATCCTGGGAAATGAATAAACATCATGTTACAGAAGAGAGGTTCCCACTAACATAGTTATTTTCATCCTTGAAGACTGAAAAATTGTCACAAATGATTACTAAATATTGAAGGGGAATGGGGTACAGGGAGGGAGAAAATATTTAACAGAGCATTTGGAGATTATGTTCTTTCCTCAGAGTTTAGGTGTACTCAAAAAAAAAAAAATCTAAAAATATTTAGAAATAAAGTTCATCAGCCCTCCTGAAATGTGTGGAAGCCCATTGTACAAGCCTATTTAAGTGTATTTTGTGTGTGACTGAAGTTCAATTCTGATCCTGAAAAAGTCAGTGAAAGTTTTCTCATGGGTTTTAAAGCACTCAGAATTTCCTCTATAAAGCACAATCAGGGATTTTGATTCTGTGGCTTCATATGCTCAAACCACATCTCTCTTTAATCTACTGGAAGGAGTTGTAGGAATGTGTTTCTATGACGATATAGCTTCCATTTAAGGGACAAAACACTGCTCTTAAAAGATACATTTGTTTGCAAACAGAAATAAAACAAAAAATATTACTAGCTCAATTATCTCAGTATAGCAACACAGCTGGCTCTGGGTTTGTTAGCTGTCTCTGAACTCAACTATTTTTTCTTGGGACCCGACTTGGCACTGCATTTTACTGTGTTGATGACCACTGATTTTGGAAATTGGGACCTATTGACATCAAAATGATTTTTGCTTTTATATATTCTTCATATATATTCATAGCTCTGTAGACTATTATTGTACAGTTATATAGTTTCCTAACTCCAGAATTTTTTCTATTAGACAAAAAATTCCTGAAGACCTGTTCTAATCTTGCTCCTTATGAGAATCAAGGGCAAGACACCTTCCCAAGACACTTTCCCATGTATTAGACATAAATAACTAGCAAGGAGGGGGGCTTCAGAAGGGTTTGAACCAAGAGGGGGAATTACTTCACTAACTATGCTTCTAATTGGGAATTCTTGCCAATTATGCTAATTTGCTAAACTTATAAAACTGTACCTGCCTTGTATCCCATGTGCTTAAAAACGTGTGCATTTTCAACGCATTTTTGGCATGTATTTGGGTGTGTTGTGCACCTGGAAGGACCCTGTATTAAATGGTAACCCACATTTTATCACCTAACCTGGTTTGGCTCTTGATTTTAGGAGCTCAAAAGGTAACACTATGAGCCTCTGGGTTTAGCTAGGGAATGCTTATTATCTTGGTGAACATTTCTGACAAGAGCTATCTCATAGGCCCCACTGGTTTTGTTTTTGTTGACCAGTGTTCACCATCATAACTAAGAGCTTATACAGGTGAACACTCAGAAGTGCTTAGAACTCAGTACCTAAGTAATTGCCTTGCATTATAGGGGATAATCTCTATAGCATTTATTCAACCTTGCAGAATATATAATCAAAGGACTAACATTTTTGCATATTTTTCCAAAACCTGTGTCTTTTCAGAATCCCAGATCTCCCCTGGCAGGGGTTAAAATTCAAAAACAACCGGGCAGAAACACTAATTTATGTAGTGGTTTCACGTTCGCTGAATATTGTTTGCTAAATTTAGTGTAGTGGTCTAAATATCTTTTCTTTGTGAAATATGATTATGAGAACAGGAGGCAAAACAGGCTTAACTTAAGGATAAAAACATATAGATTTATTAACACGTAAAAGGGAAAAGGAAAAATATTAGAATCAAAATGAAACTTTTAAAACACTCTTTCTCCCCCCCAACAGCTCACTTTCTCACATGCAACATAAAAAGACAAAACTCAGAGCTTCAGGTCAGTACCACTTATAAAATAAGTCTTCTATTCAGTCTTTTAAAGAGAGGAGTGAATCTCTTGATGTGTTAGGTAACTTCTACAAAAGACGCAGTCTCGTGTAGCTCTTAGCTCTTACAAAAAGCAGCCCACCTGAAAACTTCTGCAATTTTTATAGTCTTCCTAAATCATGTAGCTTTCTCATGACTACATAATGGGCTATAGACTCACACTGGGGTTTCTCTGTTTAAAAATGCACACTTTCACAAGCAAAGGATTTCTCATCTCAAGGAGCAGAGATATCTTCTCAATTCTTCACAGACACAAAAGGCTTCTTATCTCTTTCTGTTAAAACATCTTATAAGATCACATTACAGTTTCTAATTCAACACTCCCTCAGTAAATCACAAAAAAATACCTTTGCTTAAAATCTACAAAGCATTTCCCCAATTATATTGTCTGCACTTTAAAGGAAATTTCTAGCAAGTCACAATAGTCTGTTACTACAAGAGGTTTTATGCCTAAAGGCAACTCGTCATCTCTCTTGCTTGAGAAGTCACTCTTCTTTTACAGACTCTGATATCTTCATATTGTCTCTTTACATCTCTAATTCAACTTTTCTCTCTCTCTGAAGAGGGTTAGAGTGTTAAAAAGTCTCAATCTGTGTCAGGAAAGGGTTAACATTCTCGCCGGGCCTGCAGTCACGTGGTCTCTGCTTAGCGGGCACTGCAAAAATCTCAAAGCCACTCGGTGAGAGAAAAAAGTTCAGAAATGGCAGCAAAGATATGTGGCGTGGCTGGTCTTCCCCCCCTTCGATTTCAAAGGAGTAGGCACGGCCCAGCCTGGGCTTGGTGCTGCTTCTAGAAGGGAGTAGGGGGCTCAGGGGGCATCTCCTTCGGCCATGCAGCAGCGTGGGGCAGGCCCCAGGGTCGGCTGGAAGTTGATAGTAGCTCCCCCTTTCCCCGCCGGCAGCTGGTGAGGGAAAGAGCTCGGCCTGCCCGGCCGTTCCTCCCGTGGCAGCGGCCACAGGAGACCCGGCCCGGCCCCCCTCCCCACCGGGAGGGAGCTACGACAGGCCTCTTACTTCTGTTGAGGCGAAGGGCTAAGAGAGCGGTCTTCCTCCAAGTCTCAGCTTTTATATGGGTATTTCTAAAAGTCGCATCAGTTCTCTCAGTGGCCAGACCGCAGACCAATAGCTGAGAACTGAAATGAATAGAACCAAAGAGACTCCAAGTTAATCACTGCTATTCATTATATATGTTGTATGTTGCATTGTTATGCTGTTTGTTGTTATATTTGAAGTTATACTGTCACATACCTGTTATTTCAGATTGTTTGTGCCAACACTGTACCCTCACATCCTCCCAATCCCCTGTATTCCAAGTTGTATACTCCCCTTTTCCCCAAATCCCGAGTTTCCCCTTTCCCTTCCATCAGGTTAGGCCTCTGCTGCTCCCCCGCCTGCTCGTCAAACCACGAGACACCGCCCAATATGGAAATCGAGTGGACCCCCTTAACGATCGGCTCCAAGCGGAAGTCCATTTAGCAGCAAAAGGTCCCTAGAACAACGAGCCCACCCAAAACTGAGACCTATGAAAGACACTGCTGTAAGAGCAAGACATCCAGCTACCCGGGGAGGGTCTCCAACTCGTTAGAGTGTTCTCACTGACCTAAAAGGTGACTGAAAGGAGGGACACCCCCTAGACCGAGCCAAGCAGACTGAGTTCCTGGAAACCCCTGCGAGGCTGGAAATCCCGACTCTGCAAGGCGCAGGATCGAATTACACCTCCTCCTCAGCGGTGCCCCGAGGGAGCGGCGGCGGCGGCGGCGGCGGCGGCGGCGGCGGCGGCGACCCCACCCTCCCCCATTCAATAAAGGCACAAAAGGAGTTAAAACCAATCTCCTGCCCGGTGTTTATTTCAAGAACAAGTCTCTGATAGGCATCTGCCCTCCTCTAAAGCAAGTCTAAAGTCCTGACAAAGCAGTATTCGATATTCTTCTTTAACAAAAAGTTAAAATATTTTTAACCCATGACATCCCCTCTGGTAGGAGGTAACATATATCCATTTTTTTTCACATGATAAAATGAATGATGTACAAAGTCTGTGATTATTCTAACGTGTAAATTTTGCATTCACATTCATCCTTCCCTGAAGGTCTTTAAATGGCATGTAATGATTTTTTTTCCCCTAGAAATACTGTGTATTGGCTTTATGCAACAAAGTCTTGGCAGAGGGTGGTGGTTTACAAGGGTGGCCTTTCAGGTGTGTCCCGGTTTGGAACAGATTAGGGGGAGAACCCCTAAGACAAACCTCCACCACCCCTCCCCCACTCCCAGACCTGGGTTCGGGAGGGAAGAAAAACTCCTTGGAGGGAAAGTGGAAAAACCTATTTTATTAACAACACTCCCCACACAAAAGGAAAAACAAAGAAGGAAACAGATACTGTGTGGGAAGAGGCGCAGATCTTCTGTGTCGAGCCCTGGAAATTCCCGAACTTCCTCAGGTCAGGCGAGGTCAGGTCAGTCCAGAGCCGGTCCTAATCTTCGGGAAGGGGAAAGAAAAAAGGAAGAGAAAAAAAAAACCTAGAAACGAATAGCGATAGTAGCGAGCAGAACAGCAAGCACGCTAAGCAAAAAAGCAAGCTGCTAGCCAAAAGTGAAAGTAAGGGAGCCCGCAGCCGCTTCCCCCCCCCCCCGCCCCAGCGAGGACCCGCCTATCAGCCACAGTCCTCGCCGAGGGGGAAGAGAAACAACCGCTAGACAAAATATGGGCCCACGATGTAGGATATAGAGTAGAAGTTGCCTGCCAACCCAGGACATTCCACCCCTTATCCTACATCGTGGACACACAATAAAACTTCATTCCACTTACTCAGACTTCCAACACTTACACATTTCCATCTGTCCTACTTGCTCAGATCCTTGACACTTACACGTCTCCTTTGTTCCATATCTGACTGATTTAACGCACATATGAATCTTACCCCACATTCAGATCTCCCTGAGGTACACATCGTGTTGTTCCATCTTCCTGCATTATCCACCATGTATAGCCTGGTCCTTGAGCAGAGACAACCCCACGGATGGGTTTATCTGTACTCGAGGCAGGGTTGATCCATACTGTCTTTCCCAACAAACCTCTAACATGGGCCACTGGTGCTTTATCTCCATCTACTATATTAAGGAGCTGAGACTGGGCAGGGCCTGCTCGGTTGGTGGAACCTCGGGTGTTAACTAACCAGGTGGCCTTTGCTAGGTGCTGCTCCCAGTTTTTTAGGGATCCCCCACCCAATGCTTTCAGGGTGGTTTTTAACAACCCATTGTATCTCTCTACTTTACCCGCAGCTGGTGCATGGTATGGGATATGATATACCCACTCAATGCCATGTTCCCTAGCCCAGGCTTTAATAAGATTATTTTTGAAATGAGTTCCGTTGTCTGACTCAATTCTCTCGGGAGTACCGTGCCTCCAAAGGACCTGCTTTTCAAGGCCCAGGATGGTGTTGCGGGCTGTAGCATGGGACACAGGGTAGGTTCCTAACCATCCGGTGGTGGCTTCTACCATGGTCAGCACATGGCGCTTGCCCTGGCGGGTTTGAGGCAGTGTGATATAATCAATCTGCCAGGCCTCCCCATACTTGTACTTAGACCACCGCCCCCCATACCAGAGGGGCTTCATCCGCTTGGCTTGCTTGATGGCAGCGCACGTCTCACAGTCTTGGATAACTTGAGAGATGCTGTCCATGGTGAGATCCACCCCTCGGTCTCGTGCCCACTTGTAGGTGGCATCTCGACCTTGGTGACCTGAGGCATCATGGGCCCATCGTGCTAAAAACAACTCTCCCTTGTGTTCCCAATCTAAATCAATCTTTGACACCTCTATTTTTGCTGCCCGATCTACCTGCTCGTTGTTTTGATGTTCCTCATTAGCTCTGCTCTTGGGGACATGGGCATCTACGTGGCGGACTTTCACAGGTAGTCTTCCTACCCTGGTAGCAATGTCCTTCCACTCCTCAGCAGTCCAGATTGGTTTCCCTCCACGCTGCCAATTAGCCTCTTTCCACCTTCTCAGCCATCCCCACAGAGCATTGGCTACCATCCATGAATTGGTATAGAGGTAGAGCCTTGGCCACCTCTCCCTCTCAGCAATATCTAAGGCCAGTTGAATGGCTTTGAGCTCAGCAAATTGACTGGATCCACCCTCTCCTTCAGTGACGTCTGCAACCTGTCGTGTGGGGCTCCATACAGCTGCTTTCCATCTCCGACTCATCCCTATGACACGGCAGGAACCGTCGGTGAATAAAGCATAACGTGCTTCCTCTGCCGGCAGCTGGTTGTATGGTGGAGCTTCCTCAACCCGAGTCACTGGTTCTTGTTCTTCATCTGCAATGCTGAAACTTTCACCTTCGGGCCAGTTAGTAATTATTTCCACAATTCCAGGGCGATTCAGTTTCCCAACTCGGGCGCGTTGTGTAATGAGGGCCATCCACTTGCTCCAGGTAGCGCTGGCGGCATGGTGGGTGGAGGGAACCTCTCCTCTAAACATCCACCCTAGCACCGGTAGTCGGGGTGCCAGGAGGAGTTGTGCTTCCGTACCAATCACCTCCGAAGCAGCTTGGATTCCCTCATAGGCGGCCAAGATTTCTTTTTCTGTTGGGGTGTAATTATCCTCAGACCCCCTGTAGCTCCGACTCCAGAATCCCAGTGGTCGGCCTCGGGTTTCACCAGGTACCTTTTGCCAAAGGCTCCAGGACAGACCCTGGCTCCCGGCCGCAGAGTAGAGTACGTTCTTTACATCTGGTCCCGTCCTGACTGGGCCGAGGGCTACTGCATGAGCGATCTCCTGTTTGATCTGGGTGAAAGCTTGTTGCTGCTCAGGGCCCCAATAGAAGTCATTTTTTCTTACGGGTAACGAGATAAAGGGGGCTCACAATCTGACTGTACTGCGGAATATGCATCCTCCAGAAACCTATGGCACCCAAGAAAGCTTGTGTTTCTTTTTTATTCGTTGGGGGAGACATAGCTGTGATTTTATTAATGACATCTGTAGGAATCTGGCGCCGTCCATCTTGCCATTTCACTCCTAGAAACTGGATCTCCCGAGCAGGTCCCTTAACTTTACTTTTCTTAACCGCAAAGCCGGCTTCCAGGAGAATTTGGATGATTTTCTCCCCTTTCTCGAACACTTCCGCTGCTGTGTCTCCCCACACAATGATATCATCAATATATTGTAGATGTTCGGGAGCCTTATCCTTTTCTAATGTGGCTTGGATCAGTCCATGGCAGATAGTAGGACTGTGCTTCCACCCCTGGGGCAGTCGGTTCCAGGTGTACTGCACTCCCCTCCACGTGAAGGCAAACTGAGGCCTGCATTCTGCTGCCAAAGGAATGGAGAAAAATGCATTTGCAATGTCAATTGTGGCATACCATTTTGCTGCCTTGGACTCCAGCTCATACTGAAGCTCCAGCATGTCCGGCACAGCAGCGCTCAATGGTGGTGTCACCTCATTCAATGCACGGTAGTCCACAGTCAATCTCCATTCTCCTTCAGATTTACGCACAGGCCAGATGGGGCTGTTAAAGGGTGAGTGGGTTTTACTAACCACCCCTTGGCTCTCCAGCTCTCGAATCATCTTATGTATGGGAATCACAGCATCTCGAGTTGTTCTGTACTGTCGGCGGTGCACTATGGAAGTGGCAATTGGTACCTGTTGCTCTTGTACTTTCAAAAGTCCTACTGCAGATGGATTCTCAGACAGTCCAGGCAAGGTGTTCAATGGTCGGATGCCCTCTGTCACTACAGCCGCTATCCCGAATGCCCACCTGAGTCCTTTTGGGTCTTTGAAATACCCACTTCGGAGGTAATCTATGCCCAAAATGCATGGGGCCTTTGGGCCAGTCACAATAGGGTGTTTCTTCCACTCATTTCCAGTCAGGCTCACCTCTGCTTCCACCAAGGTAAAATCTTGCGATCCCCCTGTCACGCCAGCAATAGAGACAGATTCTGCCCCTACATGTCTTGATGGCATTAATGTGCACTGCGCACCAGTATCAACCAAGGCCTCATAGTCTTGTGGTTCAGATGTGCCAGGCCAACGAATCCACACAGTCCAAAAAACGCGGTTCTCCCTAGCCTCTACCTGGCTAGAGGCAGGGCCCCTCTAAGCCCGGTTATCTTTCTTTTCTTGAGCATATGTCTTAGAAGTGCCTTCAAGGGGGTCGGACATGTCATCATCATGCCTGGCAGTTTGGCTACGGGCAACTGGAGCTGCTTCCCTTTTGGTGGAACTCCCTCTCTGAGTCTTGCCTTCCTTCAATTCACACACCCGTCGTGCCAGGGCAGCCGTAGGTTTCCCATCCCATCTGTTCATATTTTCTCCGCAATCCTGCAGGAAGAACCACAGCTCAGCACGTGGAGTGTACCCTCTCTCCCTACCCGGGGAGCGTCTACGTTGGGTACCAGAACTTCTGATCTGTACTGCTGAGATTTGGAGAAGGTCCTCTCTAATCTCCTCCCTAAGTTTCTTATGGTTCTCATCTATCTTATCCTCCAGCTTCTGTAGGCGTGTCTCCACAGCTGCGATTCTGGCATGTGTTGGGCCATGCACAGCATCTGCATATGCTCGGAGCTTCTTTGCCATATCCAGCACAGTCTCTTCCATGTCCTCTCGCTTCATTACTGCTAAAGCAGTAGCATATTCAGATGGCCCAAGTCGTATAAGTTTCCTCCACATCACAGACGTACATGATATCAAGTCTGGGTTTCTAGTGTTTAGGTCATCTGCGAAGACCAGCTCTGCCACTGCCATTTCTCTCAAACGTTGAATCCCCTGTTCTATAGTCTTCCATGGGGTTTGCTGCATATACAGATCATCTGCACACAAATATCTTTCTGCCACACTTCCTAGGACCCGTACCCAGAGACTGCACGGACTGGCCTCTCTCATCATCTCTTGGTCGATGACTGGATCATGTGACAGGGATCCCAGATGTCTCGCTTCAGTGCCGTCCAGAATTGTAGCCTCGCCTGCAGCATCCCAAAGACGGACTAACCAACTAATTATAGATTCATCAGGTTGTCGCCGATAGTCCTTTCTTAGGCCCCGAAGGTCCTTCAGGGAAAAGGCATCAATATTCGCCTCTGATCCTGGGCTAGAAGCTTTGGCTTCTGATTTTGGTGAAGGTCCTTCCCTTGGGTCATCATCGTCCACTGGTCGATCAGTTTTGTGGGTGTGTTTCTTTGCTGGAGCAACTGCCAGGGGCTTAGGCTTACTGTCTGGTTTAGCTGCTGATTCAGGCTCGGGTTCCAGTGTAGCTGCTGGCTTCATAACTGGGGTGTTGGCTGCAGCCTGAGTGACTGGGGTGGCTGTTGATTTGTATCCCTCCCCCTCTGCCTCTGTCTGCTGCCCTACAGTACCTAGCAGCGTGCGATAAGCATATGCCAGGGCCCAGCTTACTGCCACAATCCTTTCCCCCTTAGAGCCATCCTGGTATCTCTCTTTCAGGTATTTCCCCAGCTCCACTGGATTCTGAATTTGTTCCTGTGGAAAATCCCAAACTACAGGGTCAGAGAATTCCCTGAGGAGTTGGCCTATATTCTCCCATTCTTCACACCACTCAGGATTTCCTCTGCCTGGGTCAGGAGTTTTATCAGCCTTTCTAGAAATCTCAGCCCATATTCTAGAGAAGCTGCGGACTGTATAGAGGAGGCTTACCAGATTAAACACCAGAAAGATGGTCTCTTTAACAGTCAGGGGAAACTGAACATCTCCTAAGCACTCAAAAGAAAACAAAGAAAGCAGAGGCCGAACAAACTCTTCCCCTGCTTCCGCCCCAGCAAACTGAGTACACAACCACAAGAGTGATCCATATATTATTGGGGTAGATTCAAGCATCTTAACAACCCTCCTATAAAACATCACCACCAAGCCCAGTCCAATAAATATTCTGGTTAGTACCCCACGGCTACACAAACTACGTATTAGAAACAGTACCAGAGCTATTTCTGGGTAAGGAAATAGCCCCAGGCACCACAAAGGTATTAAGATTTCAAGAAGCCCCAGGGACC
Organism: Acrocephalus arundinaceus; assembly: GCA_021534815.1. Classification (NCBI taxonomy): domain Eukaryota; kingdom Metazoa; phylum Chordata; class Aves; order Passeriformes; family Sylviidae; genus Acrocephalus; species Acrocephalus arundinaceus. The sequence goes on from JAJEOU010000260.1 coordinate 6,246,902, forward strand.
AGAAATACTGGCAGACTTTCACTCCGTATAACATTATAGATCCAGAAAAACTCATCTCAGCACACCCACAAAAACAATCAGAACCACCAATACTATTATTTAGGTTTTTCCACTTTTCTCTGGCCTCGTTTCCCGGCCAATGCACCAAGAAATGTCCCGGTTTGGAACAGATTAGGGGGAGAACCCCTAAGACAAACCTCCACCACCCCTCCCCCACTCCCAGACCTGGGTTCGGGAGGGAAGAAAAACTCCTTGGAGGGAAAGTGGAAAAACCTATTTTATTAACAACACTCCCCACACAAAAGGAAAAACAAAGAAGGAAACAGATACTGTGTGGGAAGAGGCGCAGATCTTCTGTGTCGAGCCCTGGAAATTCCCGAACTTCCTCAGGTCAGGCGAGGTCAGGTCAGTCCAGAGCCGGTCCTAATCTTCGGGAAGGGGAAAGAAAAAAGGAAGAGAAAAAAAAACCTAGAAACGAATAGCGATAGTAGCGAGCAGAACAGCAAGCACGCTAAGCAAAAAAGCAAGCTGCTAGCCAAAAGTGAAAGTAAGGGAGCCCGCAGCCGCTTCCCCCCCCCCGCCCCAGCGAGGACCCGCCTATCAGCCACAGTCCTCGCCGAGGGGGAAGAGAAACAACCGCTAGACAAAATATGGGCCCACGATGTAGGATATAGAGTAGAAGTTGCCTGCCAACCCAGGACAAGGTGTGAGAAGAGACATGGGGCTTCCCCATGCCTCAAACAGATGGCTTGGGAATGGATCCACTTCAGGCCACAGCTGAGTCAAACAGTGAAGCTGGTGATGCCTCTGTGAAAAAATATTAAAGAAAAAAAAAAAAAAAAAACAAACCCACTGCACAGCAGTGAGAAATTAAGAAAAGAAAGTGTTAGAACCCTGCAGTCACCAAGTTCAGAGAAGAAGGGGGAGGAAATACTCCAGTCACCAGAGCAGATATGCCCCTGTAGCCTGTTGAAGTTTTGAAAGAGAACATGGTGAAGTAGGCTTTTCTCTGCAGCCTATGGAGATGACCATGGTGGAGCAGGAATTCCCTGCAGCCCTTGGATGGCTCCATGCTCGAGCAAGTGGATATGCCCTGAAAGACCTGTGAACCATGGAGAGGAGTCCATGCAAGAGCAGGTTTCTAGTGAGAACTGCAGCCTGTGGAGAAACCATGCTGGAGCAAATTTTTTCATTAAGAACTACAGCTGATAGAGATGACCCATGCTGGAGCAGGGGAAAAGTGTGAGGAGGAAGGAGCAGCAGAGACTAACTATTATGGACTGACCACAAACCCCCATTCCTCCTGTGTCACTCAGGGAGAAGGTGGAGGTTGAGCCTTATGAAAAATGGGGGGGAGAGGTTGTTTTAATTTTGGTTTTGTTTCTCTATATCAAAATCTGTTTGAATTGTCAGTAAATTAAATTCATTTCCCACAAGTCAAGTCTGTTTTGCCTGTCATGGTAACTGGTAAGTGATCTCCCTGTCATTACCTCAACCCATTTTCTCCCCCTGTCCTGTTGAGGAGGAGGAGTGAAAGAATTTTTTGGTGGGCATCTGGCAGCCAGCCAAGGTAAACCCACCACATCCTCCAACAATACTTCTTGCTATTTCCAGATGAGACTTTTCCTCAGAAATTATCTTCCTTTGGAGATTGAAGAAAAAGTCTTCTGCCAAAATCACTGCCTTATTATGGAATCTCCATCAAATTACAGTTTATATTTTTCTGTTGTATGCAAAGAAAAATAATTTTTGAGGACTGTGTGTATTAGCACTCCCTTATGAAAAATATCACATAAACCAAGTACACTGATATTCAGATAGAACCTCCTATGTTTCAGTCTGTGCCCATTGCCTCTGGTCCTGTCACTGGGAACTACTGAAAAAACCCTGGCTCTGTCATTTTTGCACTCTCTCTTCAGGCATTTATAGATATTCATTAAATAATCCTTGAGGTTTCTCTTCTTTAGGCTAAAGACTCCCAGCTCTCTCAGTCTTTCCTCATATGTGAGATGCTCCAATCCCTCAGGCATCTTTGTGTGCCTGCACTGAACTGCCTCCAGTATATCCATGTCTCTGGGGAGCTCAGAACTGGACACAGTAATATGGGTGTGGCCTTACCAATGCTGAGTAAATGGGACGGATCCTCTTCCTTGACCTGTTGACAACACTCCTAATGCAGCCCAGGATACCATTCGCCAAGGGCACAGTGCTGGCTCATGTTCAATCTGGTTTCCACCAGGGCCCTCAAGGTCTTTTCTGCCAAGCTGCTTTTCAGCGGGGTCGTGTAGCAATGAGGCAAGATGGAGAAATGCTGCTACCTTCTCGAAGCGTCTCCTTCAGAAGCCACTCAGAGCAAGGCATAGGAACAGCCACTTCAAGTCCATGCACACATACATGCCTCAGCAGAGGAAAGACAGGAAGGGCCTCCTGTATGATATTTTCCAGCAAGGTTTATTTCAGCATGCCAAAGGGATCATGGACAGAAGACTGAGGACCATGTGGTCTGCCCTGGCTTAAGTATGGGATCCAGGAACAAATGGTCTGAGGGCACAGGGGCGGTACAAAGGCAGGGCAAGGGGCAGCAAACCTATGGGGGGATGAAGGATAAACAATTGGGGAGGGGAGGGTCAAGTAGCCAATGGGAGAAGCAATCCAAGATAGATTGGCAGTAGTTCTGCAGGGCACCATGGGGGAAGTCCTCTCTCAGCCTAGGCAAGGAAACTCTATGGTACATTCTTCCAGGGCAAAGCCTGGAAGTTTCCCTGAGGGGATTTTTAGGGCTCCCACAGGGTCGCCCTCAGCATGTACTTTTGCATGGGATTGTTCCTATCCCAGCTGCAGAACATTACACTTCTTGTTGAACTGCATGAATTTGAGGATCCTCACAGCCCAGTTTGCAGCCTTTTGAGGTGACAGAGGAGATACGACTGACACTGAAGGAGGCTTCAAACATCAGCACCTTGTTATCTAAAAGTCTCTCATACCTTTTCTATGTGGCCTCCCATGAGCAGCTCCACACAGCTCTGGCTCTTTCCTTCTCTCTTCCTTCTGCAGTTCTGGCTAGCTCCTTCCTGTCCTTAGCACGGCCACCTAACCCTGTTAGTCCCTTGCACGACCTCCTGTCTCCTCCTCATCACAGCACGGCTAGCAGACTCCAATTGACTACCAGCTAACCCACTCTTTTATCACACACATAGCTGTGAGGGCAAGGCTGATCCCACTCTTTGGTAATTAACACAGCTGCAATATATTGGGGGCAAGCTTACCTTCAGCACTATCTCTGTCCTCTCACATCAAGGTCTTATTAGACAATCACAGTTTGGTGTAATCTGCAATCTTGCTAAAAGTACACTCTGACGCATCATCCAAATTATTAATGGAGACATTAAACACAACTGGACCCAGTATTGACTTCTGGGGTCCACTGCTAATCACTGGCTTCCAGCTAGACTTTGTTCCACTGATCACCACCCTCTAGGCCCAGCTGTTCATCCAGCTTTTGATCCACCTCACTGTCTGCTCATCCAACCCATATATATCAGCAGCTTCTCCATGAGGATCTTATGGGAGACAATATTCACTGCTCTTCTGTTGTGGGTAACCCAAAATGTTATTGTATTCCATATCTATCTGTGCCCAAAATTGTTACTGTCTCTTAAATACTCATTGGCATGGACAGAAACAGAACTGCCAGTCTGGCAAGTGCTGGTTCCTTTTAAGAGGTTGGAGCACTCAGGCAGACATCTCTTGCCTCATGGATCTTGCTCTTTTATTTTGTTTTATCTGTGAGGCAGAGACTTGCACTTTCTTTCTGGACTTGCAACAGTAGTAACCTGAGAAGCTGCATTTCACAATCAAAAACTGTTTCAGAGTGAATTTTGCAACACCTGTGGGTGGTGCAGAGCTGGGGCCAGTCAGGGCTGAGGGATGCAGTTTTTGATGCTTGGGGAGACCTTTTTCCCCCCCAACATGCCAGTGTCTAAGAAACAGCAGCACCAACACCAGTGGAGTTCAGTGGGTGGAAGAAGGAGGCAGCAAGATAGCAGCACCAGCACCCAACGAATCAGAGGCTGAGACTGCAGGGCCAGAGCTCCCTGGGCAACACCAGCAATTCCCATCTGCCAGTAGAACTGCTTCATAAGCTCCCACCATCCTGGGAGGGTTTTTCTGCCATCTCCCTTTTGTCTCCCAGACCATGTGTTCACCTGCTGAGAGCGCCATCTTGCAGGGGAGGGCTGTTGCCATTTTCCCTTTGTCTCCCTACACGTGGTTGCCTGTGGCGGACACCATCTTAGGTGAAGGGTGTCACTGCCATTTTAAGTTAGTCTTTGTTCCTGGGAGGTCCACAAGATTTAGCTATTTTGTATCTGGTGATTATTTACTGTTATTTTTTGCCTGTTGCTGTTTCACTTGTTAGTAAACTCTTATTTTTTCACTTACATGTATTTGTATTAGTTTCTCCTTATTGGTAAAAAAAATTGTTTAAGACTAAGGGGAGGTAACTTATTCCAGAGTCTCCACCTCTTAAAATTGTCTTAAACCAGGACATCTCCCTTCATCTACCAAGAGAGTCATCATAGAAGATAATCAAGTTGGTCGTTGTGGTAGGTTAACCTTGGCTGGCCACAAGGTGCCCACAAAGTCTCTCTCTCATTCCCCACCTCAGTGGAAAAGAGGGAAAGAAATGAAATGAAAAACACATGGGTTGAGATAAAGGCCGTTTAATAAAGAAAAACAAGCCTGCACACAAAAGCAGCCTGCACTCATCAGCAGGTGCCCTGGCTATGAAACTTCCCAACCTCTTCCCCACCCCCAGTCTACTGGCCTTTGGAGGTGGGGGGTTTGGAGAGACAGCCTTGATGCTGTGGTAGTGCTGATCAGCAATAACAGGTCTGTAGTTTACTGGGTCTTCCCTCTTACCCTTCTTGTAAATTTGAATAGCATTGGCTAACTTCCAGTCAGCAGGGACCTTCCCAAAGTCCCAAAACCTTTGTTAGATGATCGAGTGTGGTCTTGCTGGAACATCTGCTAGCTCCTTCAGAACTCTGGAATGAATTCCATCAGGCCCCATGTACTTGTAAACATTCAGCTGGTACAGATGGTCCCTTACAATTTCAGTAGGCACAAATGGAAAGTCTGATAAGGACAGTAAAACAGATCAGCATTTGACTCACTTGATAAGGACAGTAGAACAGAACAACATTTATCAAGGACAGTAGAACACAACAGCACAGCATTGGAGAAATAAATAAAGGATGTAATTAGGCAAACAGAAGTTGTGCAAAACACAAGCAGGATGCCAGCTCAGCTCTGTAAGGCTGACAAAGTAGAAGTTATGCGAAACAATGATATTGCGCATACTCAAAAGTGGGGGTCAAGGAACTTCCACCTACAAAGGACACCAGATGTTGAAGATAGACCCTCAAAGAACCATATAAGGACTTCCAATAAGGGATGTCACTATGTCAAATAAAGTCAAGGAAGTGGGGATAGCTAATGAATATGTAACCAGTGTGTATGATAAAATCTCTGTTCACCCAACACTAATGGCACTTGAATGGAAGAAGGATCCCCGAGTGATCAGTGTGCTGCAATAAAGGAATGGCTGCTTAACAGAATCAGGCTGTTAAGTCAATTTCTTTGAATCAGTCAATGTTACCACACTTGTGGTCCTCCAACTTAGGGGACCTGGCAGCCCAAGGTCTGAGACTGATGAAAACAAACCATTGAACGTCTCTGCTTTTTCTTCATCCCTATTTTTCAGGTGACCATCTTCAACAAGTATTGGTTCAGTATTTTTCTTAGACTTCCTCTTGTTATTAACATACTCTAAAAAAGCCTCTCTTGTCTGACACAACACTGGTCAGTTTCAACTGTAGTTGAGCTTTGGCCTTTTGTGTCTTCTCCTTGTATATATAAACTACATCTCTGAAATCTTCATGCAAAGCCTGACATTGCTTCCCAAGATCATACAATTTCTTTTTCTTCTTGAGTTCCTATCCTGGGTAACCCAAAAACTGGGTATTGTACTCCATATCTTTCCTACTCTGACCTGCCAAGATTATCTCTGTCCCTTTAAGACCTGGGAGCCAGAAGCAGAACTGGGGTGTTTTACTCCAGGTTCATGGAGGCAGTTGGCCCAGGGTCCCTTTAAAAGAAAAGGAACAGGCACATAAGGGGCTCTTCTGTTCTCCCTGGGGCTTCAGAGTGGATGCAAAAGCTCTTTCTTGTTTCTCTCTGAGTTATCAAGGGAGTTGCCTGGCACAGATCTAGGAGAAAACTGCATTTTGCAAACCTAAACTGTTTCGGAGCAAATTTTGCAACACCTGTTCTGGCTGCAGTTGTGGGCAACCCCCTTTTTTGGAGCCAAGGAGGGTGTTTCTTTGAACTTTTTTCCTTTATTTTTTGCTGCTACTGCCCAGGACAGCTATGACTGGAAAATTAGATCTCTCCCTCTCTCTATCCCTCCCCAAGTTCCAAATGCTGCCCCAGTGCCTGCCACTTTTGCCAAGGAGTAATCAAAATCCCTCCATGAGTTCTAGTTGCTGATCCAGTTCTAACCGCCACTGTCAACGGAGCTGCTGCCACTGGGAGAAACTCTATTGGGTGGCATGGAGCATTTGACTGGTTTTGGACAGGAATAATTCTCCAGGTTTCTTTTGTTTTGTCCTTGTTCCCCATTGGTTGTTGTTTGGGGGAAGAGGGAGTTTTATAATTGTGGAGGTTTGGGGTCTGTGTTGTTATTTTTCCCTTTGTTCTTTCTCTCCACCCCATGGTTGGGAGAAGGGGGCTTCTCCACAATCTTGTCTTAGTCCCCTGGGCCATGTGATCTTCTACAGAGGTCATCATTTTGGGAGAGGGGTTTCTCCATCATTTTATTTTCCTTGTTCCCTGGGAGTCCATTGTTGCACTGCACTCCCCACAACCATGTAGATGTTTTCTATATAAGGAAAAGGGTTTCAGTTTCACCCCAGGACTTTTAAGGGAGAAAAGCCAGAAACTTCTATGGTCTTCTGACCGTAATTGGCTCAGTGCCAAGACAAAAACACCAGTTGGTCTCTTTAGCTGTTCCTCAGAAATGTAGCTATTTTCTACTGTGCAGTTTGCCAAAAAACCCTCCTAAATCGTTCAATATTTAAGGAAGAGCTTCTTGGCACATTCTCGGGGTGTTGTAGCAGGTGCAAAAGGAAGGAAGGGGGGGTCTCCTGCACTGTGGGCAGCTTTTACTCTTGATTTGTATAGTTTATTATTTTCTCATTAAATTAAAACTTTTTTGCTTTTAGAAGACACTCCTGACCATGCTGTCTCTCTAATTATTAATAAGTCATTTTTGAGAAGTTGCTGGACAACCCTCAGAGTGTGTTGGACCCTCGTGGAGCTAAAAACACCTGACCCCACGCAGAATTTCAACAGTCCATGGGATTCAGCACCTTTGTATCTAGTGCTCATTACTTTTATCTTGGTTGTTGCTGTTTTGTTTTTTAGTAAACTGTTATTTTTTCCACTTATATCTTATCGCATTTCTCTCTCCTTATTGGTGAAAGGAGAATGGTTAAAACTAAAGGGGAGGTAGCTTGTTTCCCAGGCTCCACCCCATAAATTGTCTTAAACCAAGACAGTTCCATGAGGAGTTCCCTGTTCAACCAAGCTGGTCTTTTGCCCCACTTGACTTATGACACACTGGAATTGCCTGTTCCTGTGCTTCTAAAAGGTTCTTCTTACAAACTGGCCAGTACTCATGGACCCCTAAGCCTTCAAAAGCAGATTCCCTGGATACTCTGCTAAGTATCTCCCTCAGTAGCCTAAAGTTTGCTCTCTTGAAATCCAGGGTAGCAAATTTGCTGACAGTTTTTCTCACTACTCTCTTCCAGAATTCCTGGGTGATTTGGTTTCCTGATTTGAGCTTCTTGTGGGGTACCCACTTATAGAGCTGGTTGCATGATGTGTTGGGGGGATGTTTGCTTTGAACATCCAGTGTAGCACAGGCAATTGCAGTGCCAAGAGTAGACATGCTTCTGTCCCAACAACTGCAGCTAGATCTCCCTCATATGCTGCTAATATCTCTCTTTCAGTTGGAGTATAGTTGGCTTCTGATCCTTGATAACACTGGCTCCAAAACCCTAGTGGTCAACCTTGGGTTTCTCCTGATGTCCTTTGCCAGAGACTCCAGGTGAGACGCTGCTCCCCAGCTGCAGTGTAGAGTATATTTTGCATGGCTGGTCCTGTCTGAACAGGCCCAAGAGCTACCACACAAGCTATTTCCTGTTTGATCTGCTCAAAAGCCTGTTGTTGCTCAAGGCCCCACTCAAAATGGGTTTTCTTTCTGGTCACTTGATAGAGGGGGATCACAAGCTGGCTTTATCCTGGAATGTGCATTCTCCAGAATCCCACAAGGCCCAGGAAAGCTTGTGTTTCCTTCTTGTTAGCTGGTGGAGATATAGTTGCTATCTTGTTGACCACATTCATAGGGTCATGACAGTGTCCATCCTGCCATTTTATTCCCAAGAACTGAATTGTCTGTTCAGGCCCCTTGACCTTGCTTCTTTTTATGGTGAAACCAGCTTTCAGAAGAATCTGAGGGGGGTTTTTTCCCTTCTCAAACACTTCTGCCTTCTTGCCCCACATCATGATGTCATTGTTGCACTGTAGATGTTCAGGGGTATCACCCATTTCCAGGGCAGTCTGGATCTATCCATGACAGATGGTTGGGCCATGTTTCCACCCCTGAGGCAGTCAATTCCAGGTGTATTTGACACCCTTCCACATGAAAGTAAACTGTGGTCTGCACTCTGCTGCCAAAGGAGTTGAGAAAAATGCATTGACAATGTCAGTTGCAGCACACCACTTGACCGCCTTTGGCTCCATATTGGGGCTCTAACATGTCTACTACCGTAGCACTCAATAGTGCCCCAGTGGGGCATAGAAGCAGGTTAACAGAGAGTTCCAACCTCGAGGGCAATAACATATTGACAAGGAATCCCAGCCACGGAGGGAAGGCAGATTGACAGGGGGTCCCAGCCACGGAAAAGGCAGATTCCTGGCCCAGAGTCCTGTTTCAAGCAGAGTTCTCTGCAGCAGTGGCTGCAGTGGCAAAGGCTTCTGCCGTAACAACGGCAGCAGCAGCTGCTGCACCCCCCAAGCAGTAATACCTGACAAAGTCCTGGCAACAGCTCCCTGGCCACGGCTCCCTGGCAAAGCCCCATTCTCTCTTGTTGTAGATGGCAGGAGGATGGATCAGTCATCAATGAATTGAAGAATCGATGCCATTGCCCCCAAAACAGGGGATTTTTATCCATAAACCATAAATGTATATTCATATCCTTATCTATAGGTTGTCCAATTAACTAAGAACACAATTCTAAAACATTCTTTCTACACCAATCTAAACCTAATTTTGAAAGTGTGTAAAACTACGAAAAACTACGAAAGCTAGTATCAAACTTTACACAAAAACCTACGCATATAGCATATCTATTAATGTAAAAGGTTCTATCTCATTCACATAAAAATTGTATCTGCTCTATCTAATACTGTAAGTGATGTTCTACTTTGTTTGTTATGTCTAAAACTAAGTTATCAGGCCTCAGACCTCTGGGCCCTGTGCTGGCTAACAAATTCTTAGGGCACTTAGAGTATACTTATTTAAAACTAAACTCTAAGCTTCTATTTCATATTTATGTGGCTTAATATATTTTAATTTCTCTAAAGGCTTCAATTCAACCCCTGTATCTTTCTCTCCCCCTGGGGAACCCAAGGGGGCATGCACTCCCAACAGGAGCATGCACTCCTGAGGACCTGGGCAGGATAGATAACTGTTTGATCTTCTCTGAGTTCATGGTGGATAAACAAAAGCTCATTAGTACCCTTCTGGGTCCTTGAAGTATCCTATCCTGAGACAGTCGATGGCAAGAATAGAAAGGGCCTCTGGTCCAGTCACAGTGGGGTGCTTTTCCCACTTGTCCCCTGTTAAGCTCACCTCTGCCTCTAATACAGACGATTCTTTGCATCTTTCTGTCACTCCAGAGATCCATATGGGTTCTGTATCCCTGTACCCTGATGGCATCACTGTGCACTAGTATCTGCTAAAGCCTTATACTTCTGTGGATCTGGCATGCCAGGCCATGAAATCCTTACAGTCTAGTATATCCTGGCATTCATTTCTTCCTCCTGGCTGTAATGCCAAAATGGTTAATTCAATTTCAATTGTGACTCTGAGCTTTTAGCAGAGACACTGTGACAGAACTTTTAGCAGAGAAGACACTGTGTCTGGGGACCTTTAGCAGAGAAACAAGGCATTCAGAAATTGGTATCCAGGCAAGGACATTGGAAGATAAAGAGAAAACATCTGGCTCAGGAATGCAAGTAAAGCCAAAACAAGGACTGAGTTTGGGAACTTAGGGATCATGGGGAGGGTTTTATGGTAATGAGCAAATTATTGTATGTATGTAGTGACTGTATATAAGCAACAGGCTTGTAGAAATCTGGGGGGGGGCATGTTAGGAGGAGTTATCCCCTGTCGCTGTTGAGACAGTCACGACACACAGAGTGATGCGGTAGAACTTCAGAAGGCTTCTGTTTATTATGGTGGCATGCTGTCTTTTATACATTCCTCAACAAAGTTAATACTTATTCATTGGTTACAATAAATCAACACAGTGTTCATTGGTTCAGAGCAGTCTCTACCACTGTTTTCAGCTAGCATTCACAAAACTTTTCTAAAAATACTTTTTCCAGCTGCAGGTTTCTTCTGCTTATATTTTCCTTCCTCTTGGTTTCCATGTCAATGGCCTTGGTAAAAATTCCTTTCAGAGATACACACAGATCTCATCAATTAACTCTTCCTGGCTCACAGACCTGCTGTCAGCCCCTTCCACAATCCCTCATGCCACTTCCGGCACCTGAATAAATTATTCCCTCTTTAACACTACATTGGTGTTAAGGAGTTTTATTTTACCCAGTTTTCAAAAACTTGGTGACAGCTGAAGGCAGGGACCCTCCATTCATGTTCCTCACTGGAGTGTTCACTGTCTGACCTTTGCGATGCCAGACCAGACATCCCCTCACCAGGCTCAAAGGAGGTGATTTCAGTTCTTCTATGTGGAAGATCGCTGATTGCCTTCTTGTGTCTTTGAGGCAACTACACTGACAGTCATTTTGGATCAACCTTTCTTAACAGCTCCCTTCCCTCTCCGTTCATATACATGGGCTTCCAGCTGAAAGGTGGGTTCATCATCCTATTTTATGTCCAACTTTTGGTCAAGAAGAAGAACCAGAGTGCACCATGCAGCATGTGCCTGGGACTTCCTTTCCCTCTGACTGGGGCAGGAGAGGACCAATCTCTTGGGCTGCTCCTGACATCTGAGGCACTGGCCTGTAGGGATGAAAAGGTACAAAGATTTTCTTCAAAGTTTTGGAGCCAGGAAGATGCTCTCTCCACAGTTGGTGTATGCATATCTGGGCAATACTTAATTGGCAAGCTGTTAGAATATGATGCAGAGGCACTTTGAATCACCTTCCTTCACATTGCCCATGTGCACAAGATAGCCTCTGGATCTTTGGAGATGTCATAGTTTTCTAGGTCGCTGTAGATAAGATGGCTTCTAGCAATTCTAGTTCTCTCAGATATTGGATGCCTTCCTCAGTGGTAGACCACTTTCACTGGGAGTTTGCAAGATTATATCTTAGTTTAGGGGTAGTAAGCCCCGATTAGCTTTCTTACTGAAACCCATGAGCTGCTCACTCACCCCCCCCCCCCCCCCCCCCCCCCCCCCCCCGCAGTGGGCTGGAAAGGAGAATTGGAGGCACAAAAGATCACAGGTTGAGATAAGAACAATTTACTGGAAACAGCAATGAGATTGCAGTGGCTTCATACTGGCTGGATGCCAGACACCCATCAAAGCCACCCTGCACTCTGCAGCTGGACAGGGGAGAGAAAATATAACAAAGGGTTGATGAGTTGAGATAAGGACTGATATAGGGAACTTATAACTAAATTTAAACAGATTATAATTTACTGTGTAATCAAGTGTGTTAAAAACAGATAGTCCTTTGCCATACGAAAACAGGACCTTAGCCATTTGTTTAAGACTGGAAAAAAACTGTATTTGTAGTTTAGACTACAATATGTAGTTTAGACTTTCTTGAAGGAAGTTATAGCAAAATCCAGTCAGTGACCAGGGTTGAATATTGATATCTGGATAAACCAGTAGAAAGCTGACATGCCTCTGGGAATACACATGTTAAAATGAGAGAATTCCAGAAAATCTCCCTTTTCCTTCCGGCCTCAGGACAGGTAACGGGCAGCAGGGGTGGCCTCACTCTGCCACGTGGCCCCTGGGCCTGGTTGGCCAGCTGTGCCCTGCCACTGCAGCTGTCTTGGCCGGATCGGGTCTCCAGCAGCTGTTAAAACCTTACCGCTAAAAGCTGCACTTCCATTGCCACCTGGGAGGCCTAGGGCCTAGCAGGGCCGAGCCCCCTCCCCTTCCCCAGCTGCTGCTGGGCAGAGGAAGGGGGGGCAAGGTCTAAGCCGCTGGCATGCAGCTGTAGGATCTGTGCTGGTTTGAAAGCAAAAACAGTGAGAGACTCCAAGTCAGAAACACAATTTAATAAGAGGAAAAGAAAAGAAGTAAAATAAAATAAATGCAATAGTACAAAAAACCACTGACAGAGTCAGAATACAACCTGACACCCTTGTAGTTAGGGTGGCAGTAGCAGTCCAGATGAAATGGTCTTGTTAAAGCAGTGATCCTGTAGAAAGGTCTGGTAGCTCTTGTCCTCTGCGAATCTAGTGGGAAAAGGCTCCCTGTGCTGTCCCAAACCCTGTATTATATCCATGTGGGAATGCTTGGCTCCTCCCCCTAGGCAGAGCATCTTACAATGGGATGATATCATTCTATGTCATGCAGTGGGTCCTTGATGGCCCATTAAACAGAGATAATTCCCAGAGGGAGTTATCTATGAGTCATGCAGCAAGGCATTGATGGGCCCATTAACAGAAGATAAGGGAAACACTGCCCCACCTGGTTTCAACAGCTCATGAAGATGGTGAAGATGGTGATAGAATACATACTTTGGGCACATCTTCCATTTTAACCTAGGACAGATCCTAGCCGTCTCTTCCCCCCTGGAACACTCTAGTCACCGCTACTAAGACCCCTTGCAGAGGGAGAGGCCCAGCTGCAGGAGAGATCCTGGCTCCAGCCCCGGCATGGCCTGAATCTACCACCTTCAGCCATTTCCTGAAGAGAAAACCATCATGCCCTCTGCAGACTTAGGAGACTGTTAACTCTTTCCTTGCATAGTTGAAACTTGCAAAGCACTAACCTTTCTCTGAGTGAGAGGACAGCCAGAGTGGACATGTAAAGAGACAATCTGAAGATATCAAAGTCAGTGAAAGAAAAGTTACATTTTAGATGGAAGAGATGAGAAGACGCCTTGGTTTTAGGCTGAAAATATTTTGTGAGCTATGGTAACAGACTGTAATATACTAGAATATCCCTTTAAATCATGGGAAAATATGTATTGAGGAGATGATGAGAGTATTCAGATTGCAGATTTGAGCAAAAGTATTTGTGATGGACTAAGTAAATATAGAACTAGCTGTGATCTTATGAGAAGCTTGAACAGAGAGAGAGATGAGATGAGATGAGACAAGATGAGATGAAGATCTGCCCCTAGAAAAAAAAAGGATCTCTGTTCCTAGAGATGAAGAAAAACCTTTGCTTTTGCAACCACTCATCTTTAAAATGATACCCCAGGAGTGTCCATGGCCTATATGCAGCCGTGGGAAAGGCTGCGTGATATGGGAGGGACTTCACAACTGCTGATTTCCCGGGTGGCTGTTTTCGTGAGAGTTAAAAGCCACAAGTGGACTGTTTTTTTCTTGTGGAAAGTTCCATGGTAGACTAAAAGAGACTACTTTCTCTAAATGAACTGATGAAAGACTATTTTATAAGTTGTAAACTGACTTGGAGTTCAAAGTTTTGTCTTTATACATTGTCTGTGAGAAAGAAAAGAAGCTGTTGGAGAGGGAAGTGTTTTGGAGGTTTTATTCTGATTCTTAATAATTTTGTCTCTCTTGTAGTTTTGTTAATAAACCTGTCTTTGTTCCCTTTTAAGTTTTGAGCCTGCTTTGCTTCTCTATGTGCTGGTTTGAAAGCAAAACCAGTGAAAGACTCCAAGTCAGAAACACAATTTAATAAGAGGAAAAGAAAAGAAATAAATGAAAGCAAATTAAAATAAAAGTAATAGTACAAAAAAACCCCCCACTGACAGAGTCAGAATACAACCTGACACCCTGTTAGTTAGGGTGGTAGTGGCAGTCCAGATGAGATGGTCTGGTCAAAGCAGTGATTCCTGTAGAAACGTCTGGTAGCTCTTGTCTCCTCTCGGAGTCCAGTGGATAAAAGCTGCCTGTGCTGTCCCAAACCCTGGATTTATCCAGGTGGGAATGCTTGGCTCCTCCCCCTGGGCGGAGCATCTCACAATGGGATGATCTCATTCTATGAGTCATGCAGTGGGTCCTTGATGGCCCATTAAACAGAGATAACTCCCGGAGGAAGTTATCTATGAGTCATGTGGCAAGGCATTGTTAGGCTCGTTAACAGAAGATAAGGAAAACACTGCCCCACCTTGGCTCCAACGGCTCATGGGGATAGAATACATACCTTGGGCACAATTTTACATTGTAACCTAGGACACTCTCCTAATCCTATCTCACAGCAGAAGTGGAGTAAATGATTATGGTAGACACTCAGACCACTGCACTAATTTTGGGAAACAGAAACTGGCGAATGTGAAGCCACTACAGGGGCGCACATCTTTGGCGGAGCTATCCCCCATGTGTCTGGGTGCCAAGTAAGGCATACCTACTTCATAACCTTTGGTTGTGGAGTCTTTGCTCCACTTCAGTTTGGTGAGTCAGGTAGGAGATTCTCTGCCCTCCAGCAGGACTGGCTGTGAAGCAGATGTCTCAGGCATGCCCTGAGCATTTTACTCAGAGGGACCTCCTATCCCAGCTGATCACTGCAGGGCAGAGAACAAATTCTGGTGGCTGCAGACAAAACAGTATGTTTTAAAAACAAAGGGAGACAGTAAGTCATGGGGACGCCCACACTCAGCTGGGAGTGCTGGTAAACAGCTCAGACACATCTGGTGTAGAGCATAGTCCCTGTATAAGAAGGAGGGTACCCTATAGGCTGGTTGAAGATTTTGCTGGCCAATAAAGTGGCTGCTAGGGGTCTCAAGAAGAGATTGAGCAAAATCCGGGGTCACAGCTGCATCTCAGCATTGGGAGCCAGGATGGACCTGCTAATGATTGTATAAGAAGTGGGAGAAGGGTAAGTGGTCCCTTTTAAATGGTTACTTGGATAATAATAGCAGCTGCTGGAGGGATACTAACTGGAATAATAATTGGATGCTTAATTTGTAAATATCCAGGTATTTTGTGCTAAGTTTTAAAACATTTCACATTTGTGTGTGTGTGTGTGTGTGTGTGTGTTTGAGACACAGTATCGTTGCGAAGCGAGTAAGGGGTCCCAGTCTGCGGTTTCATGACCCCATGAAGGGAACGGTTAAGACAGATGAAGAGTTTAAAATGTTTTATATGGTGTGTCCGGTACCTCAAACGATTTTAATATTGGGAAACTGTGGATCCAAGATTGTAACCAACAACATATTAAGCTAGCTTTGAATGTGTATCTGTATATGTGAATAGCTGAGGTATAAACTGGGAAAACAATGGGGCATCCACAAATTTCTGTATATGCTTAATTCTCCAAGGGTATTTTTGGGAAAAGCTTTATGAGAGCAGTTGGGGGCAGTAATTAAGTTTGAAAAGGGGGAAATTACTCTGAAGGTAAATGATCAGCAGTATATACAAATAATGAGCTTATCCCTAGCTGGTGTTCCTACAGAGGAAAAAAATCAGTGAAGAAATCACGAACCAGGTATACCTTGGGGTATGGACCACTGATGTGCCTGGGAAAGCAAAGAATGCTCCACCTGTTGAGATCAAACTCAAAGAGGGACAGCAGCCAGTAAGAATCAAACAGTACCCCCTGAAAAGGGAAGACAGGGAAGGAATTTGACCAGTGATAGAAAAATTTTTACAACTGGGATTGTTAAAGGAGTCTGAGTCAGATTTAAATACTCTCATATTACCTGTCTGTAAACTTGACGGGTCGTATGGGGTGGTCCAGGACTTAAGAACTGTAAATAAAATAACTGAAGACCTCTATCCAGTGGTGGCAAACCCATAAACCTTGTTGACTGTATTGACACCTGAACTAACCTGGTTTACTGTTTTAGACCTGAAGGATGCCTTCTTTTGTCTCCCTGTCCATAAAGCCAGCCAGAAAATATTTGCATTTGAATGGGACAATCCCAAAAGTGGGCGTAAAACCCAGCTTACTTAGACGGTGTTGCCCGAAGGATATAAAAACAGCCCCACTATATTTGGCAATCAACTAGCAAAAGATCTTGAGTCCTGGGAGGCTCCATCTGAAGAAGGGAAGCTGTTACAATATGTGGATGATACCCTGATTGCCACCAGGACAAAGGATGCTTGCCTGACCTGGCTGGTGAGTCTGCTAAACTTCTTAGGGCTTCAGGGATACTGAGTGTCTAAGAGGGACAAAGTAATGCAGCAGAAGGTAATTTATCTGGGATATGAGATCAGTGCTGGACAAAGAACTTTGGGACAAGCCTGAAAAGAAGCAATATGCCAAACCCCTAGGCTACAAACAGTGAAATAGTTGCAAACTTTTTTGGGAATGACTGGGTGGTGTCCACTATGGATCTACAACTATGGACTGCTGGTTAAACCCCTATATGCACTGACAACCACTGAATAAAAACACCTTCAATGGAATAAAGGAGCTATACGAGCATTTAAGTCACTGAAAAAGGCTCTGATGTTGGCTCCAGCCTTGGGACTCCCAGATATGAGTAGACCATTTTTTCTCTTTTCTCACGAGAAGCAGGGTATTTCCCCAGGAATATTAGCACAGGATCTGGGCTTGTATCTCGAAGCAGTGGCTTACTAGTCCAAACAACTGGACACAACTGCAAAAGGTTGGCCCGGATGTTTGAGAGCGGTCACAGCTGTGGTACTAAACATCCAGGAGGCCCGAAAATTTACCCTGGGCCAGAAAATGACTGTGTTAGTATCCCATTCAGTATCTGCAGTACTAGAGATGAAAGGTGGGCATTGGCTTTCCCCACAAAGATTTTTGAGATATCAGGCTACAGTGGTAGAGCAAGACGATGTAGAAATTGTAGTAACTAACATTGTCAATCCAGCCTCTTTCCTCAGCAGAAATACAGGGGAACCAGTGCATCATAACTGTCTAAAAAGCATCAAAGCAACTTATTCGAGCCATCTGGACTTAAAAGATAGCCCTATGGAGAACATAGAAAACTGGTTCACGGATGGAAGCAGTTATGTCCTAAGCAGTAAAAGACACGCCAGATACGCCATCCCCACCAGTCAAGAAATAATAGAGTCAGGACTTTTGCCCATCAACATCTCTGCACAAAAGGCAGAGATAATTGCTCTAACCCACGCTTTAAAACTGGCCCAAGGCAAAACTGTGAATATCTATACAGACTCAAAATATGCCTTTGGAGTCACACATGCACATGGAACAATCTGGAAGGAAAGAGGATTATTGAATTCACAGGGCAAAAACATCAAACATGCAGAAGAGATCCTGAAACTATTGGAGGCAGTTCAACTCCCTGAGAAGGTGGCAATTATACATATCAAGGCACACCAGAAAGTAAGCTTGGAATTGGAAAAAGGAAATGAGCTGGCGGACAGAGAGGCAAAACAGGCAGCCAAAGGAGAGGTAAAAACAGAGGGAGCTTTGATCCCTGACAGGCAAATCTCCTTAGAAAGTGAGCCATACTATACCAAAGAGGATGAAAGACTCATTAAAGACCTAGACTGGTCATATAATAAAAGAGGGTGGGCTCTCACCCAACAAGGGTGGAGCTATCTAATATGATCCATGGTTAGGGAAGAACATAAGAAAAGGCACTGGGGGGCAGAAGCCATATACAATCACCTACTTGGAAGAATTACAGCTAGAAACTCATACTCCACTGTAAAACAGGTGACTCGGCAATGTGATCTTTGCCTCCAGACTAATCCCAAAAATACCCCCAAACCAAAATTGGGCCAAATTTTGAAAGGCAACTGGCCTGGGGACCAGTGGCAGATTGATTTTACGGAACTCCCAAGAAAAGGGGATACAAATATTTATTTGCTGGTACTAACTGAAACTTTTTCAGGTTGGCCAGAAGCATTCCCTACCAGAACAGCCAAAGCTCAGGAGGTAACCAGAATACTAATACAAGAGATAATACTACACTTTGGAGTTCCAGCAACTGTCTTCTGACAGAGGACCACATTTTGTCTCAAGAGCAGTACATCAAATCATCTGCCATTTGGGTATCGACTGGCAACTTCATACCCCATACTGTCCTCAGTCAAGTGGCCAGTCTCTTGCAGAAAAAACTCTAGAACCACAGTGGGAAGAACCATTCCAAGTGCTCCTCACTTCATTCACAGCAGTCAAGGTCAAGGAACAAGCAGCATGGATACATCACACCAGAATCAAAAAGGCTCCACAGTCTTCCTGGAAAGTCACACAAGTACATCCTGGAAAGTTACTCTTTCCACAATCCTAATTTTAATCAAAAGATATGAGAATATGGAAGAAACAAAAAATGTAATACCCACAAGCACCTGCAATGGCACCACCACTGTTACTAAGTTGAGGGATGACTTGTATGGATCTATATGTATGATTGTTACTGGGAATGCAACAAACTGGTCAGGGAAAGCGTTGTACAATACGACAAAATATGGGCCCATATGTTCAACAGAAATTGACAACAAATGCTTAATTAACTGTACAGTTTCTGAAATCTCACTGAAGGCAAAGAACAAGGGGCAACTCAGTTTCTATACAATAACACAAATTTGTTTAAATGAAAGCAAGAATCTTGATAAAAACATAACAAATAAAGAAAAGCACCAACATAAGGAAGAGCTTCAACCCACAATTACCGAAATAGGGCCATATGCCATTAAAAATACAGGAATTCAAAAGCTATTGAATAATGATCCCTGAAATGAGTTGAAATGGCAATGCAGGTGAATACTTCTAACATCTGGTCAGAATGTGCTCCGTTCCTTAAGACTTCTTTCATGGAATGGACTAATTTGCTATAGAAACTTATGCCCCACACAACTCAAAGGAAGAGAGACCTTACAGGGGCACTGGGAACAGGACTGGGGGTTTTAAATACAATAGATTCAGAAGTACTAATGAACAGATTATCTGTGGTAGGCGGCTATCTAGTTAAATTACAGAAACCTCTACAGTCTTCCTTACTAGCACTAGGCACTAGTCAATAGAAATAATCCAAAGTATTACTAGGGTGGGAAAATACAGAGGAACAGGATCATGAATTAACAATAATGGCACTGGATACAGTTCAAGACAATGTTTCTTTAACCCTTAGCTGTGTACAGGCACAACTATGGATGCAATCAGTGGCTGCCTCAATTATACGAGAGGGAGGGGAGAGCATCTTCCCCACTGAGATCTGAAGGGTTGTTTGGGACAATGCTACTGAGTTAGAGAGAGAGCTTCAATCCTGGTGGACTTTAGTAAATTTCACTTATGAGCCTGTCACTAGCACAGTGACTGCTTTTGTGTTGACCATACATAGTACCTCAATACACATGATCCACCCCATCATTGCCTTAGGATTGAACCACAACAAAGCTGTTATATCCTTCTCAACATAGAACTTTGGCATGAAAGACTGATGGGAAGTGGTGAACTGTAAATATAGTCTTGTATTGCAAGGGAACAACTAGGATTCATTTGTGAAAGCAACATGATAAATGAACATTTGCTTAGATACTGAACAGAGTATCTGTCATTTTGAGGTTCATCTGGTTAACCAGACAACTATGCTTGTGTATATAGGCCAAGGCTGTGTATGTCTAAGAACAGCGTGCCCCACCATAGTGATAGAAAATTCGACTATGAACAATAACCATTCTAATCTTTGTATCTGCAATTTTGTCAAAATAGACAGGTGAGATTTTTCTTATCAAGCACCAGTTTTGTCATACCAATATGTAAAAATTAATTTTACTACAGTTCAGGAGATATTACCCACACCCATCTGGATGAACCTTACTCTAGTAGAACAATTATTAAAACATGAAGACCTAGGGAATGTTCTCAAAGAGGTAAAGGAGATTGGAAAGAAAACTTTAATCACAGTCCACCATGATGCTGAGGAGATAGGGAAAGTTTTAAAACGAGTAAAGGACGACACAACTCACCATTGGTGAGATGTACTCTTTGGATGGTCCCCTACTGCCACTGGGATCTTAAACATGTTGTGTCATCCTATAATAGTGTTTTTAATTCTAGTTTGCATAAGTTTTGCTTTATTATGGTTTATGCTTATTTAGATTATTAAAATAATTAGGTATATGAATGAAATGATCACAATTCTTGAAGCACATGAAAACGCAATAAGAAGTATCCCAGTATTGCCTAGAAGGCAAAAGAATTTGCCTATGGTATAGAAAAAGTGGGGACTGATATAGGGAACTTATAACTAAATTAAAACAGATTATAATTTGCTGTACAATCAAGTGTCTTAAAAACAGATAATCCTTTGCCATACAAAAACAGGACCTTACCCATTTGTTTAAGACTGATAAGCAGAAACCAGTGCTCAAAAAAAATGGAAAAAAATGGATTTGTAGTTTAGACTAAGCCCAGGAACCTTGGAGGACAGCGAGAGACCAAGAGAGCCTGTGCAAAGACCGAGTTCATCCAGCAGACACCTGAGGAAGACTATTTTACTTCATCCAGCAACCCTGACCCTCGGCCAAGACCACCAGGAGATAATGCGCAAGTGA
Source organism: Acrocephalus arundinaceus (assembly GCA_021534815.1). NCBI lineage: Eukaryota > Metazoa > Chordata > Aves > Passeriformes > Sylviidae > Acrocephalus > Acrocephalus arundinaceus. The sequence continues at coordinate 6,267,861 of JAJEOU010000260.1, forward strand.
AGACTGACAAAAAGCTGATTAACGTATGAAGCGAGAGTAGGCAGGGATAGGTTCTGAATATGCAGAGGCGATGTTGAAACTTTCATAAATATGTACGAGTTTAAATGTATTTGAACAGAGCTCCTGCTCTGTTCGGGGAACACACCTTTGGTGCAGCTATCCCCCGTGTGTCCAGGCGTCAAGTAAACCTTTGGTTGTGGAGTCTTTGTTCTGCTTCAGGACCAGAAGAGATTATTCACCAAATACCATCATGGGCAAAACAGGCTCAAATTAGAGATATTAATTTAATTTATTGCCAACAAAATCAGAGCAGGATAATGAGAAGTAAAATGAAACCTTAAAAAATACCCCTCCCTCCTTCCCAACTCTACCTTCTCCCCCAGGGGTGCAGGGAGACAGGGAATGGGGGTTATGGTGAGTTCATCACCTGTTGTTTCTCTTGCTGCTCAGGGAAAGGAGTCAGTCCCCTGCTGCACCATGAGGTCTCTCCCATGGGAAACAGTTGTCCGCAAACTTCTCCAATGTGAGTCCATCTCACGAGCAACAGTTCTCTGTGAACTGCTGCAACATGAGTCCATCCCACAACCAACAGTCCCCCTCAAACTGTTGCAGTGTGGGTCCGTCTTCCATGGGGTACAGTCCTTCAAGGACAGGCTGCTTCAGTGGGTGTTTCTCTCTCCATAGGCCTCCCATGGGGTCACAGCCTCCTCTCAGGCATCAACCTGCTCCAGTGTGGGGCTCGTCCACAGGCTGCAGGTGGATCTCTGCATCCCCATGGATCTCCATGGGCTGCAGGGAGACAGCATACATCACCATGGTCTTCACTACAAGCTGCAGAGGAATCTCATCTCTGGTGCCTGGAGCAGCTCCTCCCCCTCCTTCTCCACTGACCTTGGTGTCTGCAGAGTTGTTCCTCTTACACGTTCTTACCCTGCTCTTCTCTGTCTGCAATTACAACTGTGCAATCACTTTTTTTTCTTTCTTCTTAAATATGTTTTCAGAGAGGCATTACCACCATTTCTGATTGGCCCAGCCTTGGCCAGTGGCACATACATCTTTGGAGCTGGCAGGGATTGGCTCTGCTGGAAATGGAGGAAGCTTCTAGCAGCTCCTCGCATAAGCCACCCCATAGTCCCCTCACTACCAAAGCTTGGCCATGCAAACCCAATATAGTGGTACCAACTGATTGACTCAGCTTTGGCCAGAGGTGGGTCTGTCTTGGAGCTGGCTGAGTGAGACTGGCTCTGTTTGACATGAGGACAGCTTCAGTCCCTCTGCCCATCCCATCAAAACTTTGCCACATAAACCCAATACACAGAGTAAATATCTGTGATACTGTGTACATGCCTTCACTTAGATTTTCTCTTTGCTCCAACTTTCCTCATAACACTAATTTTAACTCTACCAGATTTCTATAAAAGGTAGAACTTGCTCTGTTTTCAACAGAATCAATGCTCTGAAGAAAGAAAAATCTTGAATAGTGAAATGAAATCATCAATCAGTTCAGTTACCTAGGAAGATATACTGGATGCACAAAAGTGTATGAATGTTTATGCTTGTGTGTTTGTAGTCCTATATGAGAAAGAAAAAGTAAATATGATTTTTGGTTTTCCCTCCTTCCTCAGTGTAAATGATTCTAAACAGATCTTCCCTGGAGGAAACTACAGCCTGAGGTCCTGGAAAGGATGTTGCCAAATACTGGAATAACATGTTTTTCATTGCAGTTGGACAAAGCCATAATTTGGGGTTGGGATAGGTCATAACTGAGACTTTCATTTCTGGTGGAAAAGTTATAAAAAATGTCCTTTTCTACAAAAAGTATAGAAAAAATTAACCTTTATTTCTTCTTCTCCTTTAAGTCTAATTCCTTCAACTTGCATGGGATTACTCCCAAATTAAACTGAGATAGGTGCAAGAGAATTGAGATATCTTGGTACAAATCTCTTCCCCCACTGCAGATCAGAAGACAATAGGGAAATTGTCAAACAAGTTTCTCAGTCTGATTCTTCTGATTTCATTTCTACCCTGAAACTGTTGAATCTGTAGCATAAAACTCCTGTAAGCAAGAAGAAAATCAGGCTTGGAAAACATTTCTGACAACACAGTTGCCAGCAGTCCTGTTTGACTGGAACAGCCCTGAATTTCATAAGTATAACCTGTGTGACTACTTCTTTCTGTCTTAGAAAACAAGGCTCCTTTTTCCACTGCTTTTCTTGACTGTTCATCATTAATGTTGACATACAGCTAATGTGAAACAGATTGTCTTCAAAAACAAAGGAAAGGAGGGCAGCACAGGCTGATTATGAGTTCATGCAATGTATAAAAAGTATGGTACATGTGTTTGTCATCTTGGTCAGAATATGAAGTATTGCAGGATTGGTCTGACCTTTGTAGACAGCAAACCAGCAACACACAGAGCTGCAAACAAATGTTTGGTTTAATCAAATGCTTGCTAGTACTCTGTGCTTGTATACATTTAAAGATCTATGTGAGTATTTTGTAAATGATGGTATAAATAATTGACTGAAGTCTTTATGGTGGTATGCCTATTTCAAAGGTTTTGCAAAGAAGTGAAAGCCTCACTTCCTTTGAAGTTATTACATAGTGATGTACAATATGTTGTAACTAATGCAGACAAGTTGAAGAAGCATTGGTGATTTGACTCAGTCTATCATCATCAGAAGCTACCTACTGGATGTCACTATATATCCAAAAGCCTTGTGGAGTTCTGTATTGTAGCATTCACAGGGTGTTAGCTAGTTACTAAAAATCACAAGTAATAATTCCAGGAAATGTTTTGCACAATTCAATGTACAATAATTCCAGGAAACCTACGATGTAGCCATTATAATGCTCAGAGCATATACCATCAAACAAAGCTATCCTTAATGTTAGACAAGTTCTTTCTGGCCACAATCTAGAAAAGAATTTAAATATGTAAATGAGGAAAGATTGTTAGGGAACAGGAATATTTTTTATTCTAATCAGTTGAGATGCAGTTTGGGAAAAAAAAAGCAAACTTTTTGGAAACAATCACTTTTCCCAATTCTAACATACCTCAACATCCCTTGCAACCTACATACATTTGTAAATGTGATTAACGGACTATGTCAGAGACTACTCACATGCTGCAAGTTATGAAGGCATTTAAGAGTTTTCCAAAACAAGTTCAGTGTGAACAAAAGACATGAGTGGAGAAAGGCAAGTTAGCTAGAGACAAGATAACAATTCTTTCCTTTTGCTAAGTAAAATGCTTTTTCCTATGGGGTGGTTAGATGTGGTGATTCATTTTTCTTAAATGATTGTTCTGTTCACCCCCAAAATGTACAAGTTGTAACTCCTCCCTAAGTTGTATGTGTTCTCCTCCCCTATCAGTACCCCATTGGTCCAAGCCTTGGATCCGCCCCCTGGCAGGAACTCTCTCTTAGGCCGAACCATGAGTTTTGCTCTCTCTCTCTCTGCCTCTCTGCCTCTGGCTCGGGTTTCGCTCTGGGCCTGGGCCCGGGCCTGGGCCTAGGCCTGGCTCTGGCCTTAGCCTTCTTGCCTCTTGCCTCTCCTTTGGGAGCCCTGCTCCATCCCCCGGTGTGGGACCCCGAATAAACCTCATCTGATCAGCATCCTCAGAAGCCGTGTCATGTCTTGCCTGCCTGCATGCTGCCATTAGCTGGCACAACCAAGAGACGGCTCCCCAAGAAGCTCCGGTAAGGCTTTTGTACCTGCCCTACCTCCCGGGACCCAGAGATATGTTGGCCCCAGCCCCCTGCAGCTGCTAGCTGGGCCTGAAAAGAGCAGGGGGGGAGAAAGCAACTGTTAGACTACTTCACACAATGCATTGCCATAAATCTATGGTTCCTTAAATTTTGTGAATCTGTGGGTCACTACCAGACCTCAAAATTTCTCCTACATACAGGGAACCTTCAAGTCACTTAAATGGGATACACTATTTAATATAGTTCCCTAGTCACATGCAGCCCATAAGGTGGCTCTGAACCTCAGTCCCCACTTACAGTAGTGTTGGAGGTTAGGATTTTTTCCTTTTTTTTCCTTCTCTCAGGGAATTTTGTCCCATTTGTTACTCAGAGACAATAACGACAGTTACCTAAGAGACAAAAAAATTGACCGAGGTGGGGGGAGGTTGGCTGCACTCTCATAGCTGAGGGGCATTCTCTTGGGAAGGGAAACACCAAAAGATTTTGGCTGGGGCTGAGGGACTGGGCTCGGGTCCTTGCTCACTCGCTCGGGATCGGAAGGGAATGGACCGTTGCTGCCCAGAGGATTCACTGTCACAGCGAAGCTTTTTTCTGTTGCTGCTGCTGCTTCTACCGTGGGTAAGCCTTTGCTCATAAGAGCAGGTGTTAAACTAGGGCCTTATTAACACCCTGCCTTACTGGAAGGGAGCTTGACCATCTACTCGGGTGCCTCAGTGGAAAACCCAGGACTCCGAGCCCCCAGTCCCTCCAAGGGAGCTTTTCCGGGCTGCGTTCAGGACCCGGGCTGTGTTCAGGACCCAGGCTGCCACTGCCTAGCCCCGCCATTTTTTTGCCACTGCTCTGGGTTTTTTGCAACATTGTAACCCAGTACACTCTGCCTGCCAGAACACCCCACAAATCCTGCTACAGTTGCAGAGTTTCTGCTATGCTTTGTTTGCTACTTTCAGGAAAACTAATCCACAAACACCAGAGGTTTATGTCACCAAAGGAGACAGAGAAGTCCTGTTACTTTATTTGAATAAAGAGAGAGGTCATGAGGCATTCCCCATGGAGTGTCTCAAATTTTTGGAGGACACAGCCTCCTCTTTATCTGTATTTCCCGACTGCAGGCCCCTCTCTCTTTCCCCATTGGCTGAGGTACTTGAGAGGTACAGATTTCCCAAAACGCTTAATACTTAAGACCCCCTTGTCTTGGTTTGGAAAGACAGTTGTCTGCCAGGGAAAGCTAGAGCTTCCCTTGGGATGGAGAATGTAAACCCTCTTCCCTCCAAATTATTATAATTTTGCAATTAAGGGCTTTCAGGCAAAGATTTGGGAATAGGAATATCAGTTCTTTACCAGGAATATTAAAAAAACCCAAATGTAGTAGTACAAAATAACAAGCAAGCAAGCAAAAAAAAGTCCTGGAAAACCCTGACAGGGTCAGGGATATGACCTGACACCCTGTTGGTCAGGGTGGTGGAAGCAGTCCAAATAAATCCTCCTGGAGTAACAGATGTGGTTCTGTGGAATAGAGATGATCCTGTAGAAAGAGTCCAGCAGTGGCGAGATGGGTCTGGTCTTCCTCCGGGGTTCCAGTGGGAAAAAAAAAAAAAAACAACAGATGCTTGGTGTTCCTGAGTCTCAGTTTTTATCCAGGTAGGAATGGTTGGCTCCTCTGCCACTGGGTGGAGCATCTCACAATGGGATGATGTAATGTGTCATGTCATTGGTGAGCCTTAATGGCCCATTATCAGAAGATATCCCCCAGAGGATGGACAGGTGATGAAAGAGATAAGAAAGACTGCCCCATCTTGTTTTAACAGCTGGCCCATTATCACAAGGCTTCCACCCCTCTCCCCCCTGGAGTTACAAGAGATAAAGAAAAAAAAAACATTTCCCCAATGGCTTTCAACAGATGAAATAGAATATACATTTTTGCTTACATAACCCAAGACACCCCTTCTAATTTATACCCCCCTCTTTTTTCTTTTCCTTGTGCCACTCAGTGGAATTCCTTATGGAATTTATGGTTCTTCCCACTGTTTCTTTCATCTCTCAGTATCCAATTTTATTTATCAGCAGACCTACAATTTGTTTCTAAAGACAAATCTTCCTCATTCCATTAATCAATCAGTGGAATCCTTCCCATTGTTTCTTTCATCTCTCAATGCTAGTTTTATCTACCAGCAGACCCACAGTTTGTTTGAAAAGACGAGTCCCTCATTCCTTTCACTATCTCGGATGTACCTGCCTCTGCCATTCCAACCATTGCTCGAAGGTTCCTGCTCCAACCCATTTTGCCATCTGGAGGGGCATCGGGATCGGCTGCCCCAATGAGGTTGTAAAGGAAAACCCTTTTCTATCTCTTCTGCCAGCATGCCTGCCATTAACCTGCAGCCGCAGGGGTATCATGGCACCTGCCCTGCCCGGCTGGGAGCCATTAGCACCCCTGCTGGCTGTGACCATAACTATACCAAAGGGGAAAAGTGCTCAACAGCCAAGAGAAGGCTGTTACTGGGTTTCTGGTTTTGTTTCTTATTGCTGCCATTGTTGTTTGCTTGCCTTGTTATACATATATATACTAGTAAAGAACTGTTATTCCTTCTCCCATATCTTTGCCTGAAAGCCCCGTAGTTTCAAAGTTATAATAATTTGGAGGGAAGAGGGTCATATTCTTTCCACTCCAAGGGAGGTTGCCGCCTTCCTTGGTAGACACCTGTCTTTCAAACCAAGAGAAATAGTAGAATACAAATCTGTATTTAGGACATTGGTGAAGGACAATAGGATCGCCCTGACATTACAAGATGCTTGGTACCCACAGCACCAAATGAATACAGAGAAAAGACCTCTACTTGGAAGCCAGCAGCATAGATGGATGTGCCTCGGAGGTTTTAAGTTGTGAGGCCTATTGCTGGGGCCGGAATCTCCGTGCTAGCTCTGGGTTTCTGCCCGAGCGATAAAGAGTGGGACACCGCCTCCAGAGCTGAGCTGCAGCAGGGTGTCTGTGAGCCTTTTCAGCTCACTGGCCATATATCTTTTTTCAGCACAGGCAGAAGGCAGGGAATGAGGAAGGGAGATCTGCTGTCTGGATCAAGAAGTTTATTTTCTGAATCGCTGCTGCAGACAGACCACGAACAAAGGACCCGGCAGGTTTATATGCCCTCTGAGCCTGGGGCAAAGAGTGGTTTCTGGCAAATAGCAAGAAAGCGCTGAAGGTAAAAAAACTTTTCGGTGACTAATAGAGAGTCCATGAGGGGGAAAACTAATTATATGAACAAATGAAAGTTGTTTTAGGGACAGATTGGCTTAGACTCTTCAGAAAAAGAGTTGGGGTTTACATGACTGGCAGCTCTGGGAAGTAAACAGCTTATCACAGAATCACAGAATCATTAGGCTGGAAGAGACCTCCAGGATCATCAAGTCCTACCCAACCCTAGCCTCAACTAAACCATGGCACCAAGTGCCACATCTATTCTTTTCTTAAACACATTCAGAGATGGTGAATCCACCACCTCCCCAGGTAGACCATTCCAATACTTTATTACCCTTTCTGTAAAAAACTTTTTCCTAATATCCAGCCTATATTTCCCTTGGTGCAGCTTAAGACTGTGTCCTCTTGTTCTGTCAGTTGCTGCCTGGGAAAAGAGACCAACCCCTACCTGACTACAACCATCTTTCAGGAAGTTGTAGAGAGTGATAAGGTCACCTCTGAGTCTCCTTTGATCCAGGCTAAACAATCACAGCTCCCTCAGCCGTTCCTCATAGGGCTTGTGTTCCAAGGCCCTCACCAACCTTGTTGCCCTCCTCTGGAAGTGCTCAAGCATCTCAACGTCCTTCCTAAACTGTGGGGCCCAGAACTGGACACAGTACTCAAGGTGCGGCCTCACCAATGCCATGTACAAGGGAAGAATGACCTCCCTGGTCCTGCTGGCCACACTATTCCTGATGCAGGTCAGGATGCCATTGGCCTTCTTGGCCACCAGAGCACACTGCTGGCTCATTTTCAGTCAGTCATCGACCAGAATCCCAAGATCCCTTTCTGCCTGGGCACTGTCCAGCCACACCATCCCCCGCCTATAATGTTGCAGTGGGTTATGGTGGCCAAAATGCAGGACTTGGCACTTGGACTTATTGAACTTCATCCTATTGGATTCCGCCCATCCATCCAAACGTTCCAGGTCTCTCTGCAGAGCCCTCCTACCTTCCAACAGATCGACACATGCTCCCATCTTAGTGTTGTCTGCAAACTTACTAATGAAAGACTCAATACCCTCATCCATGTAATCAATAAAAATATTAAACAGAACTGGCCCCAGCACAGACACCTGAGGGACACCACTGGTGACTGGCCGCCAGCTGGATGCAGCACCGTTCACCACCACTCTCTGGGCCCGGCCATCCAGCCAGTTCCTAACCCAGCAAAGAGTGCTCCTGTCTAAGCCACAAGCTGCCAGCTTTTCCAGGAGTATGCTGTGGGAGACAGTGTCAAAGGCCTTGCTGAAGTCCAAATAGACAACATCCACAGCCTTTCCTGCATCCACCAGGTGGGTCACCTGGTCATAAAAGGGGACCAGGTTGGTCAAACATGACCTACCCCTCCTAAACCCGTGTTGGCTGGGTCTGATACCCTGGCCATCTTGTAAGTGCTGCACAATAGCACTCAGTATGAACTGCTCCATTATCTTATCAGGTATTGAGGTCAGGCTGACTGGTCTGTAATTGCCAGGATCCTCCTTCGCACCCTTTTTGTGAATGGGAATCACATCGGCCAACTTCCAGTCATCCGGAATCTCACCAGTAAGCCATGTTTGTTGCTAAATGATGGAGAGCAGCTTTGCAAGCTCATCTGCCAGCTCCCTCATCACCCTAGGATGGATCCCATCTGGTCCCTTAGATTTATGGACATTCAAGCAGCTCAACACTTCTCTGACAGCCTCCTCCTGAATAACAGAGAGACCATTCTGTTTCCTGACACCATCCTCCAACCGAGTATGACAATTATCCTGAGGACAAGCTGTCTTCCCACTAAAGACAGAAGCAAAAAAGGCATTAAGCACTTCTGCCTTCTCATCTGCAGTTACTAAGTTCCCTCCTACATTCAATAGATAACAAGGGTTGGTCTCATCCTTCCTTTTGCCATTAACATATTTGTAAAAAGATTTTTTATTACCCTTTACAAGAGTTGCCAAATTAAGTTTGAATTGAGCTTTGGCCTCCCTAATTTTCTTCCTACATGCCCCAGCAACCCCCCCTAAATGCTTCCTGAGAGACCTGACCCTCCTTCCAAAGATGATACATCCTCTTTTTATTCCTAAGTTCTTTCAAAATCTCATTACCCATCCAGGCTGGATGTTTTCCTTGTCGACTCATCTTTCGGCACACAGGGACTGTCTGTTCCTGTGCCCTCAAGATCTCTGTTTTGAAGCATGCCCACCGTTCCTGGACTCCTTTGTTTTTAAAAGCTACTTCCCAAGGATCTCTCTGGACAATTCTCCTAAGTAGGTCAAAGTCTGCCCTCCAAAAGTCCAATGTAAGAGTCTTATGGGACAAAACTTTTGGTCTGAGACCAAACATAGGTACAAACTGTTTAGAGACTTGAATTGCAATTAGAACAGACTGCAACTTAAACAGACTGCAACAGAGGCCCTGAACTCACAGTGAGTTTGTGGGCATAGTTCATTCAAGTATCACAGTTCCTGCTCTGCAAGCAGGGACAAGGAATAAATAGACTTGCTAGTATCCAAAGTAGTTTTCAGATATCAAACATAAAAAACAAATGGAAGTTATAAATCTCTCATGTCTGACATCCCTAATAAAATTATCCCTTAATTTAGATCCATCTAAATTTGGAGTATCTTCACATTTATACCAGTGTAAATGAGAAAAGAATTTGCTTCCCTGGCTTTGATTTTGATTTCAAGCTGGTTTTAAAGTCCTATTAGTTTACAGGAGACAATGAAAGTACTTCAAATGATGCAATATTGTAATAGTGAGTGGTGCATCTGTAGACATGCTTTTGTTTTGCTTAGTGGAGCTCTGAATCTGAAATTCAAGGATAGTCAGAAAAAACAACTTGGGGAAAAAACAGTTTACTCTCTAGCTCAGAAGTACTTTGTTCCTTCATGATGATTAAAAAAAAAATCACTGCCCTTTCTTATTGCTCACTCATCATATTATGCATATATACAGCTGTATGCTGGACATTTTGTTCAGAAGGATTCTGTGAGGGACAGTATCAAAAGCTTTACTGAAATCCAAAAAGATCACATCAACTGGCTTCCCTTAATCAAGTAGGTGAGTTACCTTGTCATAAAATGAAATTGTTTGTCAAGCAGGACCTTCACCTCATGAAGCTGTGCTGGCTGTGACCAATGACTGTGTTGTCTTTCAGGTGTTTGTCAATACCTCCCAGAATAATCTTCTCCATAACTTTACCTGGCTCTGAAGTAAGACTGACAGGCCTGTAGTTTCCAGGCTAATCCTTCTTGCCTTTTTTGAAAATTGGGACAACCTTTGCCAGCTGCCAGTCAGCTGGGACCTCTGTCACACTAGGACATGAAATGAACATGCAGTCACATGCTGAAGACGTCCAAGGCAAAAGACAGAACTTTATTTACAAATTTCAGAATTTATAGGTTTTTCAAAGTGACAGTGGATTGGAGGATGAAATCCCACCTCTCAACCACACTGTTGGGGATTGGGTTTTCTTTCCTTTTCTTTCCTTTTTCTTTCCTTTTTACTTGTGGAATTTTTTCCCTTTGAGTTGCTAAGACCCGTCAATGACTGGGTGCTTGAGATTGGGGGGGGGAGGTGGCCAGGCCTCAGGGAAGGAGAGTGTCTGGTGGCATTCCTCTAGTTTTTGAGAGTTTCTGCTGGAGAAATGGATACCATGAGGAGAGAGGCAGGTAAAGGATGGGCGGGGGCTAAGGCAGTTGGGGGTTCTCACTCACTCTCAGCTTTTCAGAGGAAGACGGTCAAGCTGCTGCTTAAGAAAAAGAATTTTGCTACCACTGCTATAACCCAGCCAGGAGCTGCTTTTCTTCTGCTGCTGGGCCTTGCATCTCCTGCCCTGCTGGGACGTCCCACAGTTCCAGTTATTGCCGTGGAGTTTCTGATACATCTCGTCCACCACCCTGGGATTTCTGCTCATCTCTGCCATTCCAGTCTGCTGCTTCCAAGAGTCCTGATAGGACACCAGGATCGACAGCCCCAGAGGTTTGTGAAATGAAGCCTCTGTTCATCCCTCCCCATCTCAGACAAAGCTGCTATTATTGTGTGCTCCCTGAGCCCACGCTGGAGTGCCCCCCGCAGCCGTGTGGGAATCACCGCACCTGCCCTGTCCACCAGGAGCCTGCCAGCGCTCCCTGCTGGCTGTGACCACCACTACAGTAAAGGGGAAACTGCCTGCAGCTGAGAAGGCTGTCACTAGGTTCCAGGTTCTGTTTGTTGTTGATGCTGTGGTTGTTGTTTTGTTTGCCTTGTTATACATACTAGTAAAGAGCTGTTATTCCTATTCTCATATCTTTTTGCCTGAGAGCCCCTTAATTTCAAAATAATATTAATTCAAAGGGAGGGGGTTTACATTCTCCATTCCAAGGGAGGCCCTGCCCCTCCCTAACAGACACCTGTCTTTCAAACCAAGACATTTTGGTGCCCAACATGGGGCCTGAGGGCATTGAAGGAAAAAAGGTAAAAAAAGAATAACAGTTCTTGAGTAACCTAATTTTTTGTGTGCTAGATATAGAAACCTCGTTAAGTGGCACCATGTAGTCTAGCTTACCCTAGTTCAGGTGGCACGTGGTCATGGCTATATTTCTCCCATTTGCAGGCCCTTATCTAAACATAGGTCCAATAACTAAAGCTACTGTGGCTGTTATCCAGTTTGCCTTATAAGTTAATAAGGTGAAGAATTCATGGAGTCTTAACTTCCTCTGGAAGGCGGGCACATGGATTCAGAGCTATCACACATTAACTATATGTTTTTAGACTTACTTTAATAATGGTACCTACTGTGAAAAGATAACACCAGAAGAAATTTTCTCCCATCCCTTCACCCAGCTCTTTGGGTCTACCCCACCAGTTTTCAAAGGGTTCAAATCTTCTCTAAATGCTAATGATATCATACAGTAGCTGGTGTTGCTGATAGGCCTATTCTATTTAGCATTCAGAGATAAGGGGAGATTGACCTAGATAACCACCCTGATACCTATGCCAGAGAATAGGGATGCTGCCCCAGAGCCTGACCCTGCCCGAGAGCCCACCTTAGAAATGAACGACCCAGATTGGGTGGGGGTTCTGGTGAAAGAGATATGTGAGATGGCCAGATGCTGAAGGAGTACATTTCCCCAGTGGTGGCCTCATTAACCCCAGCTGGTGGGAAACCCTCCCCCTGCCCCAAAGAGGGAGAGTCTAATAGTGCAGCAGGGGAATCCACAGACATTACAACTGTCCAGGTTCCAGCTGAACCGCAAGGGCAGTCACAGCCAGCAGCAGTTGCCCCTGTGGAAACAAAATAGTCTAAAATGAAACCAGAGCACCCAATTAATAAGGATAAGAAAGGAGACCCCTCACGACCCGCAGAGGGGCCAGAGGTTGAGATCATCACCAAGTCCCCAACGTATGAAAGTCTATGTAATCTGCAAAAAGATATTGCATGATGGGGGCGTGAGGCTTATACAACCTGGTTACTTTGGGTTTGGGACCTTATGGGTACAGGCGTGCAACTGGATACTGGTGAAGTAAGGAATTTGGAACCCTTGACCCAGGACTCAGGTGTGAATCAGGTATTTGTAAGGGATCCAGGGCCCCTTTCCCTCTGGGAGCAGCTTTTAATAAGTGTAACGGAGAGGTTTATCCACAGAGAACGAATGCAGGAGTACCATCATAAAATGTGCTAAAAGACCCTCAAAGAAGCTTTCCAACAGCTAAGAGAAGTGGCAGTATTGGAGGTACTCTTTAGGAGGAGTGGACAGCATGATAATGACCCCAACAAGGTCAGGTGCACAGGGCAAATGTCATGGAATCTAGCAAATCTAAGGCCATCTCAATACGCCACCTTCATTACAATAATTAATACCGATAACAACCGAGAAACAGTAAATTCTGTTGCCAGCAAGCTTAAAAATTACAAGAGTATGATCAATGGCCCGATGCAGGCTCGGGTCTCTGCCGTGGTTAAGGAACTCAAAGAGGACATAAGGGAGGTGAGAGAGGAGGTGAGGAGGAACAGTTCCCATATGGCACCAGTGTGAGTCACAGGCTCCAAAGTCAGAGCCCAACGTCCCCCAGCTAGGGAGAGAGGGTACACCCCATGAGCTGACCTGTGGTTCTTTTTGCACAACCATGGGGAAGACATGGAAAAGGTGGGATGGGAAACCCACTTTTTTCCTGGCAGCACAGGTGCATCAACTTAAGGAGAGAAACAGTAACCAAGGGATTTCCACTAAAATGAAGGTAGCCTCAGCCTCTCATGACCAAGCTTCCAGGTACTACAGAAGTGAGATTGCTCAGTAAGATCCCCTTGAAGGAACCTCTACTATGTATGCCCAGGGAGGAAATGATAACCAGGGCTAGAGGAGCCCTGCCTCTAGCCAGGAAGAGGCATGGGAAAACCAGGTCTTTTGGATGCTGTGGACCTGATGGCCTGGCACATCAAAGCCACAAAAATATGAAGCGTTAGCTGATACTGGTGCACAGTGTACCCTAATGCCATCAGGACATGTGGGGACAGAACCTGCTTCCATTGCCAAGGTGACGAGGGGAACGCAGCAATTAACTCTATTGGAAGCCGAGGTTAGCCTGACTGGGAAGGAGTGGCAGAAACATCTGATTGTAACTGGCCCAGAGGCCCTGTGCAGTCTGGGCATAGATTTCCTCTGGAACGGCTATTACAAAGACCCAAAGAGACTCAGATGGGCTTTTGGGATAGCTGCTCTGGAGGCCGAGGGCATTAGGCAACTGAACACCTTGCCTGGACTATCAGAAAACCCATCTGCAGTAGGACTCCTGAAGGTAGAAGAGCAATGAGTACCAGTTGCCACCTCGACGGTGCACTGTAGGCAGTATCAGACAAATTGAGGTGCCGTGATTCCCATCCACAAGATTATCCGAGAGCTGGAGAGCCAAGGGGTGGTCAGTAAAACCCACTCACCCTTCAAAAGCCCCATCTGGCCTGTGCACAAGTCTGGTGGAGAACGGAGATTGACTGTAGACTATTGTGGCTGGAATGAAGTAACTCCACCACTGAGCGCTGCTGTGCCAGACATGCTGGAACTACAGTATGATCTGGAATCCAAGGCAGCAAAGTGATACACCACTATTGATATTGCTAATGCCTTTTTCTCCATTCCTCTGGCAGCAGACTGCAGACCTCAGTTTGCTTTCATGTGGAGGCGTGTGCAGTACACCAGGAACCGACTGCCCCAGAGCTGGAAACACAGTCCCACCATCTGCCATGGACTGATCCAGGCTGCACTGGAAAAGGGCGAAGCTCCAGAACATCTGCAATACATTGATTACCTCATTGTGTGGGGGAACATGGCAATGGAAGTATTTGAGAAAGGAGAGATCATACAGATTCTCTGTTGTGGCAGGCAGTGGTCAGAGTGCCGTGACCTTCCTGTAGAAGTGTCTTTAGAAGGACGTCTCAGAGGCACAGACGTGTCTGCTGCCTGCTGAGTGATTTCAAGCTCTTCTGTGAAATCAGCTCTGCAGGGTGATACTGAAGGAAGAGATGGAGCCTTCATATGGAGTTCTGCAGGAAGCTTTATTCAGCTTCTTTGGAGGAGTCCAGTGACAAAGTGCCAGAGGGCCAGGGAAAACGGGGTTATATAGGAAAGGCAAGGTGCAGGGTAAAACATCTGAGCCAATCGGATGGAGGATTGGGAAATGAACCAATCAGGGGAAGGATCGAAAACGGACCAATTGTCTGGGGTAAAAAGGAGGAAGTAGGGAAAGAACCAGTGAGGTATAACTGATTAACACATTTCTTCACCATAACAGACAGATGTCTGCAAGGGTTTTTCCCTTAGGGTGTTGTGTTTATATACTGTCTGGATTAACTGCTCTCTCTCATGATTATATATTTTCTAGCTTGACTGCTCTCTAGCCAGAGGAACATGCTTATATTATTGTCTGTCTTCTCTCTAGAGGAGTGTGTTTATATTAACACTGTCTGGCTTAACAGCCTCCACAATTCTCCTGGAAGCTGGATTTGCCATCAAGTAGAGCAAAGTCAAAAGACCTGCCTGAGAAATCCAGTTCCTAGGAGTAAAGTAGCAAGACAGACAGTGTCAGATTCCTACTGAGGTCATCAATAAGATCACTGCAACGTCTCCACTGACCAGCAAGAAGGAAAAACAAGCTTTCCAAGGCGCCATAAGTTTTTAGAGAATGCACATTCCCGAGTACATCTAAATTATGACCCCTCTCTACCCGGTTACCCGCAAGAAGGACGATTTCCACTGGGGCCCTGAACAGCAACAAGCTTTTGCCCAGATCAAGCAGGAGATCGCTCATGCGGTAGCCCTTGGCCCAGTCAGGATGGGACCAGAGGTGAGGAATGTGCTTTACTCTGAAGCCAGGAACAATGGTGTGTTCTGGAGCCTTTGGCAGAAGGTGCCTGGAGAGACTCAAGGCCGACCACTGGGATTCCGGAGCCAAAATTACAGAGGATCTGTGGTCAACTACACTCCAACAGAGAAGAAAATCTTGGCCGCCTATGAAGGAGTCCAAACTTCCTCAGAGGTGATTGGCACAGAAGCACAACTCCTCCTGGTACCCCGACTACCAGTGCTAGGGTGGATATTTAAAGGAAAAGTTCCCTCTACCCACCACGCCACTGACACCACATAGAGCAAATAGATTGCCCTCATCACACAGCACACCCATATTGGAAAATCAAATCACCCTGGGATTTTGGAAATAATTACAAACTAGCCAGAAGGTGAAAACTTTGGTCTCACAGACAAAGAGGAACAAGAGAGAGTGACAAGGGCTGAAGAAGCTACATTGTACAACCAACTGCCAGCAGAAGAAACACACAACAGATCACACAAGCTACTGAAGAAGTTGGATCAAGTGAACTTGCTAAACTCTCAGCTGTTCAGCTGGCCCTAGACATTGCTAAAAAAGAGAAGTAGCCAAAGCTCTATCTTTATACCGATTCA
Organism: Acrocephalus arundinaceus; assembly: GCA_021534815.1. Classification (NCBI taxonomy): domain Eukaryota; kingdom Metazoa; phylum Chordata; class Aves; order Passeriformes; family Sylviidae; genus Acrocephalus; species Acrocephalus arundinaceus. Next base: position 6,283,720 of record JAJEOU010000260.1, read on the forward strand.
TGGATGGTAGCCAATGCTCTGTGGGGTTGGCTGGAGAGGTTGAAGAAGGCCAACTGGCAGCATAGGGGAAAACCAATCTGGGCTGCTGATGAGTGGAAAGACATTGTCACTCAGGTAGAGAAGCAACCTGTGAAAGTCCATCATGTAGATGCCCACATCCCCAAGAGTCAGGCCAATTAGGAGCACGAAAACAATGAGCAGGTAGATCAGGCTGAAAAGATAGAGGTGTCAAAAATAGACCTAGATTGGCAACACAAGGGAGAGTTATTCCTAGCTTGATGGGCCCATCATGCCTCAGGTCATCAAGGCAGAGATACAGAATCACAGAATCACAGAATCACAGAATTTCTAGCTTGGAAGAGACCTTCAAGATCATTGAGTCCAATCCATGCTCCAACACCTCAACTAGACCATGGCACTGAGTGCTGCATCCAGTCTTTTTTAAACACATCCAGGGATGGTGATACCACCTATAAGTGGGCATGAGACCGAGGGGTGAATCTAACCATGGACAGTGTCTTGGGTTAGGTATCCAAAATATGTGTATTCTATTTCATCTGTTGTAAAAGCAGATATTTCTTTATCTCTTGTAACTCCAGGGAGGAGGGGGACGGATACCTTCTGATAATGGACCAGCTGTTAAAACCAGGTGTGGCAGTGTTTCTTATCTCTTTCACCACCCATCCATCTTCCAGGGAGATATCTTCTGCTAATGGGCCATTAAGGCTCACCAATGACATGACACATTACATCATCCCATTGTGAGTCGCTCCACCCAGTGGGGGGGAGCCAACCGTTCCTACCTGGATAAAAACTGAGACTCAGGAACACCAAACCACTCCAGGAATCCGGCGTTTCCACTGGACTCCAGGAGGAAGACCGAAAAAATCTAGCCACCACTGGACTTCTTTTTCCTACTGGATTACCTCTACTCTACAGAACCATGTCTGTTACTCCAGGAGGATTTATTTGGACTGCTTCCACCACCCTGACCAACAGGGTGTCAAGTTGTATCCCTGACCCTGTCAGGGTTTTCCAGGACTTTTTTTTGCTTGCTTGCTTCTCTTTGTACTACTACATTTGTATTTTCTTCTTTTTTTTTTTTTTTTTTAATATTCCTAGTAAAGAACTGTTACTCCTATTCCCATATCCTTGCCTGAAATCTCCTAATTGCAAAATTATAATAATTTGGAGGGGAGGGGGTTTACATTCTTCATTCCTAGGGAAGGTCTAGATTTCCCTGGCAGACAACTGTCTTTCAAAACCAAGACACAGTATTTCTCAGGTTATCCATGACTGTGAGAGGTGCGCTTCAATCAAGCAGGCCAAGCCAGGTGAAGCCCCTATGATATGGCAGGCGGTGGTTTAAATATAAATATGGGGAAGCCTTGCAGATTGACTGCATCATCCTTCCACAAACCTGCCAAGGTAAGCACTATGTGCTAACCATGGTGAAAGCCACCACTGGATGGTTGGAGACCTACCCTGTGCCTCACACTACTGCTTGGAACACCATCTTGGGCCTGGGAAAACAAGTCCTGTGGAGACATGGTACCCCGGAGAGAATCGAGTCTCACAATGGGACCCATTTCAAGAACAGCCTTATAAACACCTGGGCCAGAGAACATGGCATTGAATGGATATACCACATCCCTTATCATGCACCAGCTGCCGGGAAAGTTGAATGATGCAACAGACTACTTAAGACTACCCTGAAGGCGCTTGGCAGGAGGACCTTCAAAATTTGGGAAATGAGCTTAGCCAAAGCCACCTGTATGGTCAACACCTGAGGCTCCATCAATCGAGCTGGTCCTGCCCAGTCTGAACCCTTGCACCCAGTGGATGGAGATAAAGTCCCTGTGGTACACATGCAAGGTATTTTAGGAAAGACTGTTTGGATTAGCCCCACCTCAGGTGAAAGTGAATCCATCTGTGGGATTGTTTTTGCTCAAGGACATGGTTACACTTGGTGGGTAATGCAGAAAGATGGAGAAACCTGTTGTGTACCACAGGGAAACCTAATCTTAAGCGAGAATTGTATGTAAGGTTTCATTGTGTGTATATATATATATAAAGTAGAGTTTATTGATTTAGGCATGATGCAGATGGTAATAGAAAGAGGGGCAGACAATGTCTTAGGTTGCAATGCAAGATGTAACCAAAAGTATGTATTCTATTACCATCTGTTAAAACCAAGTGGGGCAGTGTTCTTTATCTCTTCCAGGATCCATCCTCTGCCCAGGGAGATAACTTCTGTTAATGGGTCATTGAGTGTCACTGCATGACTGATAAAATTACATCATCCCATTGTGAGATGCTCCACCCAGGGGGAAGAGCCAACCATTCCCACCTGGATAAAAATCTGAGTCAGAACAGCAGAGCAGCCTGTTTCCACTGGATTCCCAGAGGAAGACCGGACCCATCTACACCACCACTGGACCTTCAGAGGAAAACTAAAATCTTCTACAGGATCATTGCTTCAACAGAACCACATCTGTCACTCCAGGAGGACTGCAGCCACCTTTTAATTGGACTGCTACCCACACCCTGACCAACAAGGTGTCAGGTTGTGTTCTGACTCTGTCAGTGGGGGTTTTTTGTACTACTGCATTTTTATTTTTTTTCTTCCTAGTAAAGAACTGTTATTCCTATTCCCATATCTTTGCCTGAGACGCCCTTAATTTCAAAATTATAATAATTTGGAGGGAGGGGGCTTACATTCTCCATTTCAAGGGAGGCTGCTGCCTTCCTTAGCAGACACCTGTCTTTCAAACCAAAACAAGAGCCAACTGGGAAGTAAGGAGAAGCTTATATGAATGGTTTCAAGTACCCCCTGGAGAAACTCTAAGGAAACTCAGATACCCTCCCTGGGGAGAGACACTTCCTCTTCAAACTGGAGGATCTGGTTTATATAGATCTCAGACCCAGAGAATATTGGCTATAGCTTGTGATTTGTATACAGAAGAAAATCGCTTATATTCCAACCTAGGGGTTGAATTGCAGCCACAGTCCTTACCAATGCATATACCGTTCCTTATACACCCCAATACAGGACATGCTAGTTCGGTTATATGTAAATGTAGAGATTGTAAATGAAAATGGTACTGTAGTTCTCATAAAAGACACTCACGCTGTATGATGTTTCAAGCGTGCCCCACCATTTTTGAACAGACAGCAGTTATTAGATGCAGAAATAGTTAATTTACTTTGTGGTTAGGAATTATTGATATCAACTGAGTGGGATATTGAAACTCACACAACAATTAGAAAAGGAAATAGAAATCCTAAAGCCAGGGATCCACCTAGTTCATGGGAAGCTGGACAGAGCAACGCAAGATCTGACCAATATGATTATAACATGCATTCTCCATTTATTCTCTCGAAATGGCAGGTTAAATACAGTTTCAGATAGTTTACAGTTACAGGTGCTTTCTGATTGGTATTCAGACAGAAAAGAATGCAAACAATCTTAATCTTAAGGCAGCCACTGTGAATCTACTATAATTATGCTCTAAAATGCCTAAACACACCTTAATCTAATTTCTTACTGCGCCACAGGCTTGTCTACTACTAAACAGGCCCAAATCTGAGGCCTAGCTCAGAATAGCTCATACCTAATCCCAAAACGCCTCATTCCCTTGTTCCCCAAGAAATTCTGCTACAAAATCCCTAGATTAGGGGAAAACCTGTTTGTAGATTTGGGGGAAAGAATAAGAATTAAACGTAACCAACTGTTGGGTTTGTGGGGGGGTCGTTGATGACAGAGGAATGGTCATGGAAAGGCAGTAGCCTAGGCCTTGTTGAACTCTTTAAATGGAACCGGACAAATATAAGAGGGGAAAATCTACCAGAAGGGTGGATCTTGAGTTCAACAGTCATAGGAGAAGAATGCCTCTGGCGCACTGAGAAAAATTTTCTTAACAGAGTAGGAAGTACTCCCTGTAAGAGATATGAAGTTGGTAATGGGACTTTCATATGGTGTGTCCCAGAAGAACCAATGATGTATTGGGCCCAGAGAAAAACAAATAGTAAAAATTGTAAATATAATAATGAAACCAAACTTTTTAGATGCAAAAATACATACAAGAATCCCTGTTCTGGAATCCCATAAATATCCAAATTTTGGGGAAATATAAATCAACCACATAATGATTATTGGAAAGCACCAGATGGCTTCTTTTGGATATGTGGGAAAAGAGCTTACCCAAAACTCCCCCCTCAGTAGAAAGCAAGTTGTACTCTGGGAATCATACAGCCAGGATTTTTCCTTTTGCCAGGGCAAGATGGGGATGAACTAAGAGTATCAATTTATGAAGACCTTAAAATAAATAAAAGGGAATTGATTGGAGGATTTCAAAAATGGGGAGAAGAGGAATGGCCCCTTGAACACATACTGGAAGTATATGGGCCAGCCACATGGGCACAAGATGGGAGTTCGGGATACAGAACCCAAATTTAAATGTTGAATCATATTATAAGACTCCAAACAGTTGTAGAAATAATAACTAACAAAACCGCCATGGCACTGGAATTAATAGCAAACCAACAAGGACAAAAAAGAGCTGCAGTGAATCAATAGGTAGCTTTAGACTACTTATTAGCTGAAGAAGGAGGTGTCTGTGGAAAATTTAATACATCTGATTGTTGTTTGAAAATAGATGATAATGGGGATGCCATCCTGGATATAGCCAAGGATATCAGAAAAATAGCCCATGTACCAATCTAGAAATGGGAATCAGTGCTAAAAGCCAACTGGTGGGAAAATTTATTGGGAATAGAATGGTGGAAAAAGCTAGGCTTCTTCCTTTTATGTGCAACAGCTGGTTTATTTTTTCTTCCTTGCCTGATTTCCTGTTTTATTTGGCTAATCACTAGCCTAGTCCAAAGTATGCAAGTAGTAAAAATGCCTATCAACCCAAAATTGGCTACATCTGGAACGGCACAAAAGATAATGGTGTTAAAGAAACTAAACCATATGAAAGACTCCTTCGAAGACACAAAATTGATTTATGAAAAAAATGAGCGAATAATGAAAATAAAAAACCAAGAATTATTGCTCAAGCAGAATGATTTATAAAAAAGAAGAGGAGGGATTTTGATAAACACATTACAGCTTTGGTTTTCACAAATATTAAAGTGGATGCTATGTGCTGTGCATTTTAATATAATTTTAACTTTTGCAGAAGTAGCTATAGCTGTGAAATAATAACTAATGTTTTTATTTTTGTAGCTAACTGGAAATAATTAACTCAGACACATTTGTGAAGTAGCTGATGTTGATTTAGAGTACTCATGGTTAACTTGCAAAGACTGAAATAGCTAAACCATCTGCATGGTCACATAACATTTGAGAAACGGGTGTGACGGGGACCCCTGCTACTGACACTTCAACTATCAACAACTGTCACCTGCTGAAACCATGGAACAGAGGGCCATTGTGAGGAGGTGACTCACGACCCTCAAAACCTCAACAAAGATTACTGCACATGGTCTAAAAAGGTGGATCAGAGGAGGGGCCATGCTAAGAAGTTCCTGGAACATGTAAATGAGTTCAAAGAAATGTTTGAATATGTATAATCATTTATGAATATGTATTTGACCGATGCAATAGAAAGGGTATATAAGAAGAGTTGCTATGGTTAGCCAGTGTGCCTCTGGCTATGGCTATGCAACCAGAGCTGTTACTTTTTCTTTATTGATTTTGTCCCCTATTGTCCTTTATTAAATTTTTAAAAATACAACTGAGAAGTGGCGTCCATTTCTCAGGCTCCTCCTATCCTTGAAGATCCATTAATGAACATCTTTTCCCCATTTAGCAGAGGGGTCCTGTGAACCTTCCCTTGCTCGAGTCTGGAGATCCATTACCTGGATACAGTCACGAGCCTCCTTTAAGGCTCTTTTCTCAGGACCAGTTAAACAGGAGGGTGGGTTCTCAATTCTAAATCCTCCTGTTCCATTTTACACTGTAACAGCCTACTGCTCGTCGTCCACCTAGAACTTTGTGCCAGACTTTAACAATCCTGCCATCAGTTATCATCAAAGTGAAAGGAATGAGGGACTCATCTTTACAAACAAACTATGGGTCTGCTGGTAGATAAAACTAGCACTGAGAGATGAAAGAAACAATGGGAAGGATTCCACTGATTGATGAATGGAATGAGAGAAGTTTGTCTTTACAAACAAACTGTATGTCTGGTGATAAATAAAATTGGATACTGAGAGATGAAAGAAACAGTGGGAAGAACCATAAATTCTGTAAGGAATTCCACTGAGTGACACAAGGAAAAGACAAAGGGGGGATAGACATTAGAAGGGGGTCTTAGGTATTAGGCGTTTCAGGAAGTCTGTATCTCTCAAGTACCTCAGCCAATGGGGAAAGAGAGAGGGACATGTGGTTGGGAAATTAGGATAAAAAAGAGGCTGCATCCTCCAAAATTTGAAATGCACCATGGCCTCTCTCTTTATTCGAATAAAGTAATAGGACTCCTGTGTCTCCTTTTTGGACATAAATCTCTGGTGTTTGTGGTAAATTTTCCTGACAAAAGCCATGGCTGTACAAGTCTGCAGAAATCAGACCCTCAGTTATGGCCAGACCAAACAATGGGACCATCCCCTTGCTACTCAAACATTTATCACTAGAATGCCTTTGGCACAGTACCAGAGTTTCCTGCTGTACCAGACGACCACGCTGCTTATTACAATTCTGGGTACCTTCAGCATAACCTAAGTTAGTAGAAATAGCCTATGAATTTTCTCTGTTCAGCAAATTCTTTCATCATTCCTTCGTTTGGGCATGGGATCACCAGAAAAGCAGTATTTCCAAAGAGTATTTCCACATTCATAAATGATTCACACAGGAGAAATCAGTCTTTGCAACCAGTCCACGTACAATTCCAACTCCTTTTCCAAGCCTGGGAAAACTAGAGCTGGGGCATTAATCAACCTTTCTCTTAATTTTCTTAAGTTCTGCTTTCCTTCTGGTGTCTATACAACAACATTGGGACTATCTTGGGTTAAAAAGCCACAGAATAGAGTCCTTAATCCAGGTATTTTAATACCCTATTAATGCCCCAAACATTTAACCTTTCTCTCTGTCGGAACCCAGGACATTCCTCTGGCTGCCCTGGGTGGCCCAAGACCCTGGCAAGGGGTCCAGAGACAAGCCACGAGAGTTTGATTAGAATAGTATTAATTTATTACCAGGTGTAGATGTAGAATTTTGGGGTTTTAATGGGGGTTCAAGGAGGCAAGATGGAGGGATCTGGGCGTGTCCCTGCCCTTCTCCTTCTTCTTCTTCTTGTCCTCCATCTTCTGCTGTGGTGGTGGCACTCTTAGATTGGATTAGAGTAGAAATACACTGTCTAACATAGGTGATAGGTATTGGTATTTATCTGTAAACATGGAACACGTAGTACTTAGTATAAAGAGTTAAGACTGCCCTGGTCAGTGGGCAGTCGGCCACGACTAGTGAGCAGCAAGCACCCAAGCAGGGTAGGAACTGAATGTACCAGATAAGAAACAATAAACAACCTTGAGAAACCAGAGCCGATGTATCTCGACCTCTTTTTCTGGCACGGGGCTTGGGAGAAGGACTTTTGACAAACATCTTGGGGAGCCATCAGCCCAGAAACAGGAACCGAGATCTTTCCATCACCTGTACTTTCCCTTCAGACACTCCAAGCCTCCCCTCCAGCCAGAAAACTGAACAATTTCATAGTGGCTTCCCTTACCACCTCCTCCCATTCTCTCGATAGGAGCAAGTCCTTCATATACTGCAATAACCTAATTCCTAGTGATGGAGTAAATTAACCTCTTGCCCAAATAATCCCTTCTCCCTCTTGTTTCCAAGTGAGAGGAAAGATGTGTGCTAATGTCTTTACAAATAACTTGATGGGTGCTATAAATACATGTTATATTATTGGCTTTTCGCATATATTAAAATGAATGTTATATGTATAATGTTGGAAAAACTTTGCTGCATGAATATGGTTTTTTATTTCTGCTATTAACAAAACTTAGAAATAGTAGTGTGATAAATATATATATTTCTTAGGCTATAGAATAATATTAAAATGGAAACCATGTGATGTAAAATGCTTTTATTCATGTAGCTAATTCAGAGAATGGTAAAAATAATAAGGAAATTCCTCACATTCTTGGATTATCCTATCTGGATGAAGATAACAGTGACAGACACCAGAACCCCAAAAGAAGAGTTTATTGACCCTCTGTTATCAGGGAGTATAAAGACAGCAGGATGGAACTACAAAGAGAAATAAAATATTGATTTAATCTACAGGATGGAATGAAGGGAAGTCAAAGGTTAAAACCAAGCAAAAGAACATCTAAATTCAAAGGAATGTTTGAAAAATGCATAATGGTCTATGAATATGCAACAGGCTGATGCATTTAAAGAGTGTTTCCAAGTTAGTAGGTGTGCTCTTGGCTGAATGCCAAGCACCCGGCAATAATCTTTATTTTAACTCTTTGCTCTTGTGTCTTCTATTGTCTTTTTATTATACCTTTTAAATTTTACCAGAAAAGTGAACCTCATTTTTCACAATGGGTGAAGGTATGGGTGTGTTAAAAATGACCCTATAATATTTGCTTTCCCATTTATGTGTTAGTCGTTACATGTTGTTATTGATTGTAAGTATAGTGCAATTTATAACCCCTTTCAGCTGCTTACTAATATAACCTAGTTTCTCATTTTAAGTATGCACCGTATAACCCATGGAAATAGTAGTGTAATGAATATATTTTGTTGATGTATATACTTTATAACTTATAAAAATAATAGTGTGATAAATGTATTGTACTGTAGGCCTTAGCAAAATATAAAATGTTAAAATACTTCTACATAACTGAGAAAACTGTAAAAAGCAATTAAGTTGTTTCCCACATCTACTGACTGACCTCTCTAAGTGATAAGATAACCATGACACAAACCAGAGCACCGGTGGAGAATTAGAGAAGAACTTGTTAACTACTCATTATCAGAGAAGTGTGAAACAGCAAGATGAAGCCACAAGAAGGAATAAAATATATTGACCTGATCTGCAGGATGTCATGTAGATAAGTCAGAGTGGAAAACAAAAACAAAACAAAGGTTTAACAACATCAAAAGTTACCAAGAATGTTTGAATAATGCATGAAACTTATGAATATGTATGTACCTTAGTAAAGTAACAGTATATAGATAACACTGTCTTAATGTACTGGTGTGTACAGGAACACCCCAGCACTGGACATTGTCCTTTTTTAATCCCTTATTAAACTCTTAAAAATATTCTAAGAGTGAACTTTCGTTTTTCACTGGTGTTAAAGTCTTTGAAATGGGTCTTAATGTCTCTACTGACTTTGGGCAGCAGGTTCATTACAGAGCCCACACAGTTTGGCTCCTGAAACAGACAAGGGTCTGCACAAGCCTGAACTTCTGAACTTTGGGGTAAAACAGTAGGTTCAAGGGGAGAAATACAGGGTAGGTGGTTCGGGAAGGCTGTACCTTCCTAGTACCTCAGCCAATGAGGAAAGGAAGAGGGCAACATGCGACTGGGAAATTAGGATAAAAAGGAGGCTGTGTCCTCCAAAATTTGAGAGATCTCAGGGGAAATGCCCCATGGCCTCTCCCTTTATTCAAATAAAGTTACAGGACTCCTCTGTCTCCTTTTTGGACATAAACCTCTGGCGTTTGTGGATTTTCCTGACAAAAGAGAGTGTGGAGAAATATAGTTAAGGCAAATAGCAGCGGGAGGCTATGTGATAAGGAAAGACTGGGAAGTTATCTGCCTTATCTTCAAAATCTGCAGTCCAATGCAGGGCCAGCTGCAAAAAAACAGGTAAGTTTTGTTTCTACACCCCCACCCCTCGCTGGATCATTAGCCAGGGTAGAGGATTTGGGTTTGTCAGCTTGCCATTCAGGTCTTAAAAGGGGTTTGTTTCTGTCCGAGGCCAGATGCGACTGGCAGCACGGGCTGGGGATCTGTGGAGGAGATGCGGGACTGAGCCAAGACTGGGACAGCTGGGGGCTCGGCGCCGGGTGGTGCCCAATCCCGCCACCCCCACAGGCAGGGACAGCAGTGGCTCCCCGGCACCCTGAGGTTGCAGGATGCCCTGGCTGCCTGCTCATCCCTGTAGTACGGTCGACTGTGCCAACTCGTCAGCACCTGGTGCTTTACAGTGCTTGTGGTGCTGCATAAGCAGTCCAGGGGCCCAGACAGGTGTGCCGCAGGGGTGTCTGGACACTGCGACTGGACGAGGAGCAGCTTTGAAGTGCAGTGTAAGGTACAGCGACCAGCTTCTGTATATGGTGTAAGAGACAATGTGTCACCAAAGCCTGTCCTGATAGATGAAGGCATTTTGTTTGGGTCACTGGAGAAACGAGTGATTTTGAGCTGTGGGAGAATGAGTACCCACAGGCAGTAACAAGGGAACTAGAGGAAGGGCAGAATAAGTCCCCAGATGAATTGGTTAGAAAGATATTGTGAAACGAGGTTCACTTTCTTAGTAAAATTTTAAAGTTTAATAAAAAGACAATAAGAAACACAAATAAAGCAAAGGGTTAAACAATGAAAAAAAGGACTGCCGAGTGCTTGGCATTCAGCCAGAGGCACACTTTACTACCTTGGAAACATCCTTTAAATATATTTTATTTTTATCAGCCTGTTCCATATTTATAGACCATTTTGCATTATTCAAACATTCCTTTGAGTTTTTGGGCCACAGTTACCATCAAGGCTGTGGCTGCACAGTTCTGCAGACAATGAGGCCAGCCTCTGGCCACTGGTTCTAACAGCTTAGAAAAATAAGCAACAGGCTGTTGTGTCCCTTGTGCTCTTGTACCAAAATTCCTTTAGCATGGCCCTTTTTAACATCCATATATAACTCAAATTCCTTTTCTGAGTCTGGAAGAGCTATGACTGGGGCATTAATAAATTTGTCTTTTAATTTTCTTGTAGCGGCGCATTTTCTGTTTTTTATTTATTGTTAATGTTAACTGAGTTCTGTAATGGTACAGTCCATGTTCCCCCTATCCCTTTCCCCTAATGGTTTCCCCCTGCACTTGTTTGTGCAGCACCTGTGCCTGTCAATGTCTGGGAAGGACTCTCCCCTGCTTCTGGAAAGATCGGGAGAGATCGATCCCTGATTGGAACAGGCTGGGAAATCTCCCACCCCTCGTTTTCGATTCGTTGTCTGTATGCCATTCCCACTCTCCCAATTGGTTACCCGTCTTGTGTACGCCCCTTTTTCTGGTCCCTTATAATCACTTACCCCGCCCCCATTCCTCACTTTGTGGCCTCGTCTGCATGCTGAGCAGATGACAATAAAAGCCAACCTGTAGCACTGCCACAAAGTCTCCTTTTCCTGCCTTCGTCGTAGCCTCCTCAACAGCGCTCGTGTAGCTAAAAGACCCACCGGGGGGAAGTTGCCGGTCCGCCCTGCGACTGCCTAACCGGAGCTGAAATGGTTCCCTGCCAGGGCAGCCGGGACTAGCTGGGAAGCTGCTTTCCAGCAGGCAGAGGGAAATCACTTCATTTTCTAAAGTTTTGCTTTCCTTCTGGTGTACATACTGATGCCTTAAGTTTTAGCTTTCATGTTTTTCAGATTCTGTGCTGCCTAGGTGTATAGTTCTGAGCCTCATATTAAGTGCTAGTAAACTCTCTTCACAGAGTAAGCAGACAAAACAATCCTTTTCCAGATGGAGACCAAGGACAACTATTACAAGTTTTCAGGCCCAAAAGCATAAACAACGGTGGACTGAAGAGAGAAAACAAGAAGAATGGGACTTCATAATCTGAAGCTGTAATTGGACAATTAAACTCAATATGCAAATGGACCAAAACTTATAAAAGTGTGAGACCTTGTGACCAGTCATCCATTTTGTGACCATTTTGGGTCCATCTTGGGTGTAGCCCTAGCCAGGCTCTTGTACTGCCCAAGGTGTATCCATAAATGCCTTTTAATAAATACCTACTTTATTTTCTTAGCTCTGTCTAGTTTCTGTTCCAGGTCAACCTTCCCAAGGCATCAATACCACAACATTATGACTGTCTTGGGATAAAAGGTCATATAAAGGTCTGGCCAAACCAGAAAAATCCTCAATTTATGCTCTGCAGTACCCCACCAACACTAAAAACTGCCACAACTTCTTTGTCTGGGGTAACGGTACATGAAAAATTCCTTGTATTCTTTCTGAATTAATGCATCATAACCCTCCAGTCAAAATGTCTCCCAAATATTTAACTTTTTTCTCTACCAACTGCACCTTCTTTTCAGACACTCTAAGTCCCCTTTTAGCAAGAAAATTGAGGAGTCTCACAGTAGCCTCTTCATCCACCTTTTCATGTTCCCCTTGGTATAAATGAGATGGTTGGCTCTCACAATTAAGGGATAAATATTATGTGTATGTTAGAAGAAGTTTTGTAGATGTATAGTTACGTTATTGTGATATGTTGTCCCATAGTCCTCTTTTCCCTCCCCTTTGTATTGCTGTCACGGGATGGCCTTGGTAGTCAGGGCATTTGGGAAGGGCCAGCTTGTTACTAGGAGGCGCAGCATGGCAACATCTGACCTCCAATCAAATTGCAAGAAAGTAATCTCCACCAATGGATGGCTAAGAGAAGTTGACTGACAGGCTCTTGGAGGGGCCAAGGTTGGCTGATGCAACACCAGGAGTATAAAAGGTGGTGCAGCCATTTTGTAGATGAGCACGTGGCTGCTGGTTATGGAAACTCCCAGTGCTGCTCTTTCTCCTTATTCATTCTTTTGTTGTATTTTGTAAAGGTTTAACAAACCTTTTAAATTTTAAAAGTGAGCACCGTTTTTTAAAAATGGGAGCTCAGCCCGGGGTATACACCTCATCTCCGTGGCCCTAGGTGTTTTTGAAAGAGAAGCGCACCCAGCCGCAAGTTCAGCAGCTCAATTGATTCCACCTGGGACCATCGGTGATAGCAGGTCGAAATCCAGGGGACAGCAGAAGACTGAATAATGAGAAAGAAGAGGGGGAAGGTGAGTACCATCCTCATAATTGTTTTGGCCAGATTGTTATTCCGTAATCTGGGTGTACAAACGTCAGCTCCAGACAAGTAGTACACGGGACCCATTCCTGGTCTGTGGGAGCTTCAGGATACTGGACAGTTGGACATATAGGGCGGGATGCAGAGTAAGAGGAAAGCGGGGACCTGTGGACAGTGGTATGCATGTGGAGGAGGGGCAGAGAAGATGCAGGTGGGGTGCGTAGTAGAGAAAAGCGGGGACCCGTGGACAGCGGGACCCCAGATTGAAGGTTACCAGTTTTAGGGCGGAACTCAAGAGTACCTGGGAACATCAGGTTGAGAGTTACTGGGTTTAAGGGTGGGACGTGGAATAAGAGGAAAGCAGGTGGACCGCAAAATGGTGGGACACGAGTGAAAGAGGGGCAGAGAAACTGCGGGCAGGACGCAGAGGAAAAGGGACATGGGAGACCCGTGGCCGGCAGGACACGAAGGAAAGAGGGGTAGGAAAAAGCTACAGGCGGGGTGTCTTAGTTTTGAAAGAAGACAGGTATCTGCTAGAGAGAGGCAGGGCCTCTCTTGGAATGGATAATTCAAATCCCCTTCCCTCAAATTATTATAATTTAGAAAATTAAAACGGCTCTCAGGCAGAGATATGGGAATAGGAATAACAGTTCTTTACTAATAGGTATAACAGGGCAAACAACAACAACTACAGCAATTAATAGCGAAAAAAACAGAACCAGGGACCTTGATGGAGCTTGGTCCCACAAAACCCGGGGCAGTCTGGTCTCTGGGGGACTCCAGAGAAAAGGTACCAAGCTGGAACAGTGGGGAATCCCGGGCTGGTGGATCAGATGAAGTTCAGAGCTCCGTCAGTAGTCACTAGAAGGCAAAGGGGTCTGGCCGGGAGGCCAGTGCGGGCCCGCGGTGCAGTGCAGCTCCAAAACAGCGCCGAGGCAGTGGGACAGGATGCCCAGCCGAGGCAGCTCCAGCAGGGCAGCAAAAAGAGGAATCCGGATCCAGGCACACGAGCAGATGATGGTAGCTCTCTCTCTCCAGGATCAGATCCCAGTGGTGCCGTGAGAAACTCACGCAGCAATGGCAGCCCCCGTCCGCTCCCGACGCAGACCACACCACAAAGTGAAGCTGCCCCCCCCCCCCCCCCAGCCCCCGTCTTTCTCTCCCCCCCCCTCGGGGAAAACTCCCGGAGACAAGGGTGTAGTCAAGTGCCAGCTTCTATGCTTTGTTTTCACCTGAGCACTCATAAGTACCCGGCAATCAGTTGCCTTGCAACCCTTGGGAAAAAATTCTATAGGTGAAAAGGATAAACAAGTCTAACCCCCAACACGGGGTCACCAGTGGTAAGAACCACAAGCGGAGGCAGATTCATGTAAACAGCATTCAGTAGAACTAAGTGCAGTAAAGCTCTGGTGCCGCAGGCAGTGACTCAAGGATGCTGAGCAGTAGAGCCCGGCGGGACTGACCCAATAGCAAGGTACCCAGTTTCGCAGACCCAGCGGCAATGGTGGGAAAACCACTGCTCAGGGGAAACTATGTGTATCGGGGGTTGCCCAGTTGTGCAGGGCTGACGCTGGCAGTGGGAACACCGCCACTCGGGGGAAACTGCGTGAGTCGGGGGTGCCTGGTTGCACTTAGCCGGCGCCGGGACAGCTGCATGTGCCCGCCAGGGTAGCGGCAAGCGGAGACTGCGGACAAAGGGTTCTACAGGGTTTCCCCAAGTTGAGACTGTGGACAAAGGGTTCTGTGGGGTTTCCCGAGTGGAGACCACAAGGGCACTGCATAAACCGTGAGCAGGAGCTGGTCTGTGTGAGTGGCAACCAGCAGGGACCCTGCACAGAAACTTCCAGTTTTCGCCAACCCAATAAAGGCGGCGCAAAATAAGTGCTGCTGAGCGTAGAGAACTCCTGGTTGTGCAAGGGTTTTATAAACCCCAGGGCTTGCTAACCTGGCAGTGGTTTGAGACACAGAGCCACTGATTATTGGGAACTCCTGGTGGTGCCCAGGGTTTTTCAGGTGGAGACCGCAGGCAAGGAGGTGAGCGGGGTTTTCTGAGCAGGTACTGCAGGCAAAGGTGTTGTAAAGGGTTTCCTGAGCGGGAACCACAAGCAGAAGCTGGTCTGCATGAGTGATGGCCAGCAGGGACCTGGCATAGTAACTCCCAGTGCTAGCAGCGGTGGCACTATGCACGGTTCGTGTGCGGCGCTGCCGAAGGTCAGAGGCAGGATCTGTTGTGTGGGGTCTCAGAGGCTTTGGGGGAAACCCATGTGGGTGACAACTGGCAGGGACCCAACACAGCAACTTTTGGTGCCTGCTGACCCAGCAGGAGCGGTGGCAGCAGCGGCACCGGGCGCACTTTGTGCCCGGTGCCTCTGAGGATCAGGGGCTGACCCGGTGGCAGTGTTTCCAGATCGGAGTGCCAAAGCCCAGCGCTGAAATCCCCGGCACTGCCAACTCAGCAAGGAGGGGGCGGCAGCTTGGAAGCGCGGGGCATGGTCATGCGCAGTGTGACCAGTGATTGGTGCCTCTTGGCGAAAGCCCCAGCACCGTAGGCTCTCCTGTGCTAGGCTGCCCATGATGACTTAGGGGTACCGAGAACAGTAGCACCCAGCAGGGATGACCTGGGAGCGCCAGGCTGTAGAGACTTCTCTGCAGTATCTGCTGGCACATAAAGCCATGGGATCGGGGCGCTGAGGCACGGAGTGTTCCCCACGATCCCCTGGCATAAAGCTGCACAAGTGCGGGACCACGTGAGCAGCTTGGCGGTTGCTTGTGCTGGTGTGCCAGGAAAGTGGGGCCGAGGCGCTGGAGCACGGAGGCTTCCCTGCGACCTGACAGCATAAAGATCGTGCAATTGCGGGACCACGTGAGTGGCTCAGCAGTTACTTGTGCTAGTGTGGTGAGGGTGCCGGGGTGCCAAGCCAAGGCAAGAGAGGAGCAGCAGAACTGACATGGTGGTACGGGGGTCCCCGGACTGTAAGCAAGTTATTTGCTTTTGTTTACCAAGAAGAAGGTGTAGCAATATACAGCTGGTTTACAGCTGGATATAATTAGTCTGATCATAACAGACCCAATTCCACTGACCTGGCTTGTTCTAGAAGTCCCTAGGGGAAGAAAGACCTCAGTCAACCTCACCTAAGCCCTGGATGCAGACACACCAATGGCCAGAGAGCTGGGTGGTGCAGAGATTCCCAACTAATAGGCTTCCCAAGCCCGGGAAAATCAAACTGTCTATGAAAGGAAGCTTGGAACAATAAAGTTGATTATTGGCTGATATTCAGGGCTCAGAAGAGATCTGTGTTGTGCATCTGTCTCTGATCCACAGACCTCGTGTTGCAGAAGGTAAAGCTGCTTCTTTTTTCTCTTTCTTTCTTTCTTTTTTTCTTTTTTCCTTCCTTCCTTCCTTCCTTCCTTCCTTCCTTCCTTCCTTCCTTCCTTCCTTCCTTCCTTCCTTCCTTCCTTCCTTCCTTCCTTCCTCTGCAGACACTCCCGCTTCCAGTGTCCCTCTGCCCTGCAAATAGCACACTGATTCTTTCCCAACCACTGTTTGGGTTGGCTCTCCCCTACTTAGGAGGGAATGCTTCTGCCACTTCCTTGTGGCTGACCCCGTCCCTTCTATCCTGGGGGACCCCTCGGGCCCTGCAGTTTACCACCTCGCTGGGGCCCAAAAACTCTGTCATCACCTTTGCCTTTGTTTTTGCCTTTTCCCCATCCATTCTTACATACACTTACTGTATCTTTCTAACTAGTTCATCCAGGGACTTATTATGTTCTTCCTCTAGTCCCCCCCACTACTGCCTATGGGTACTCATTTTCTCACAGCTCAAAACCATTCATTTTCCCAGTGAACCAAACAAAATCCTTAAAAGAAAATCCAAATCCTTCCACGCACAATATGGATTTCCCAGATAGGTCTTCCTCCTCCTCCTTGTGCTCACTCTCTTTATCACATGCTGTATACCAGAACCCGTCCATTGTCCTGCCACAGTGTCCAAACAGCTCCCTCCTCCCCAGCGCTCCTGGCGGGCATGGCCGGCAGCATCACAGGCGGCCAAGGTGTTCCACAGCCTCATGGGGGCCGGCTGCCACTGCCGCCCCTGCCCGAGGATGGCGGGGTCAGGCACTGCCCGGCACTGAGCCCCGGTTGCCCAACAGCCCCCACAAGCCCTCAGCCCGTGCTCCCGATCCCGCACTTTTGCGCCCGGTCCTGCTACTCCTTGCCTCAACCATATCTCTCTACACTTCCCTTCACGTAATCTTTTCTCAAAATATAAACACTATTTGTCTATCTCCTGTTGTCAAGACTCCTTCTAGACTCTCTTTATTGCCCACCCCGGGCATGGATTGTCAAGACTCTTTCTTGACTTTTCCTTATTGCCCCCTTTGGGAATCCACGTCCTTAATTACCTCTGGGAGAATGTGTAAACTAATTCAACATTCTTCCAAGGGACTCTTCGGAGATATTTTGGGATCATCATCCCTTTTTCCAGGGCCCCTTCCCAGCTTTACCTTTGCAACCCTCCATGGCTAGTGGTGGGGTGATTGAAAGAGCGCTGAGCAGGTGAGTTCCTCGTTCTCATTAGCCACACAGGCGCAGGGTGGGGCTTTCCTCCAGCAAGCAGTGGGGTGATTAATAGAGGGCTCTAGGGAGCACGGCGATCCAGAGACCAGCTAACAGGAGTGGGTAAACAGGGGCACAGCACGTCTCTGTGAGGGTGCGGCAGTTTGCAATGCAGTTCGCATGGCAGTTCACGCAGGCAGGGCAAGCAGGCAGGGTTGCAGGTTTCCTCCTGCTAGAGGGGTTTTTAGTTTGTTGTTTGTTGTGATTTGTTGATTGGTTGGTTTTTGGTTTTTCTGTTAGTAATGGTTTTTACACGATCACAAGACGCAGTTAGTAAAAGTGTATGTAGCCAAATAGAACCCTCCAAAAAGGATGTGTCTGTCCAGACCCCTTCCTGTGCGGAGTGTTTTAGCTTATCAGTCGTACATGGGGGCATTACAGAAGAAGTCTGCCTACAGTGTAAACAGGTGAATGATCTCCTTTTGCTGGTAGCCAAGCTTAAGGAGGAAGTGGAAAGACCAAGGAGTACTAGGGAATGTGAAAGGGAAATAGATTGGTGGAGTTCTGCCCTTCCAACTTTGAGGGAGGCCCACCAGGAGTCAGGGGACTCCCATGCCTCCCACCATCAGGAAATAAAAGGACACCTGGTAGATGAAGGGGAGTGGAAATGGGTCCCTACTCGGGGAGATAATAAAAATTCCTCCCGACTCCCATCAGCTACCCAGGTGCCACTTCAGAATAGGTATGAAGCCCTGGCTCTAGAGGGTCATCCAGATGGTGTAGAAAATTATCTGTCCAGTGAGTCTCCCAATTGTGCTTCATCTGTCAGATGGATCACCACCTCTAACATTAAAAAGAAAAGAAGGATAGTTGTAGTAGGTGACTCTCTTCTGAGGGGAACAGAGGGCCCCATGTGTTGACTGGACCTATCCCACAGGGAGATCTGCTGCCTCCCTGGGGCCCGGGTATGGGATATTACCAGGAGACTCCCTGGGCTGATTCAGCCCTCTGATTATTACCCACTGCTGATACTCCAGGCTGGCAGTGATGAGACTGAAAAGAGGAGTGTCAGGGCAATTAAAAGGGACTTCAGGGCACTGGGTCAAGTGGTTGATAGGGCAGGAGCACAGGTAGTGTTCTGCTCAGTCCCTTTGGTGGCAGAGAAAAATGATAGAAGGAATAGGAGACCCCACGTTATCAACAAGTGGTTCAAGGGTTGGTGTCATCAGCAGAATTTTGGGTTCTTTGATCATGGGGCAACTTTTACAGCACCTGGCCTGCTGGAACTGGATGGGCTTCATCTCTCTGAAAAGGGCAGAAGGATTTTAGCTCATGAACTGGTGGAACTCATTGAGAGGGCTTTAAACTAGGTTTGAAGGGGGAAGGGGATGCAGCTGGGCTCTCTGGAAGCAGGCCCAAGGGTGGTAAGCCAGAGTTAGGGGTAAAATCAGTAGCCCAGCTGAGGTGCTTGTATACTAATGCACGCAGCATGGGTAACAAACAAGAGGAGCTGGAAGCCATGGTACAACAGCAAAGCTATGATGCAGTCGCCGTCACGGAAACATGGTGGGACCACTCACATAGCTGGAGCACTGCACTGGATGGCTACAAGCTCTTCAGAAGAGACAGGAAAAGGAGAAGAGGCAGAGGGGTGGCGCTTTATATTAGGAAGGCTTTTGATGCCATAGATATTATAACTAGTGATGATGAATTTGAATGCTTATGGGAAAGAATTAAGGGGAAGGCCAACAAGGCTGACATCCTATTGGGAGTCTGGTATTGTCCATCCTACCAGGAAGAAGAGGTGAACAACCTATTCTACAAGCAGCTGGAGGATGTTTCAGGATCATCAGCCCTTGTTCTTGTAGGTGATTTTGACAAACCAGACATCTGCTGGGAACTTAATACAGCAGTCCAGGAAGTTTTTAGAGTGTATTGAGGAAAACTTCTTGTTGCAGCTGGTGAGTGAGCCCACTAGGGGTAGAACTATGTTAGACCTGTTGTTTGCAAATAGAAATGGGCTGGTAGGAGGCCGTTTGGGGCATAGTGATTGTGAAATTATAGAGTTCTTGATATTTCTTGAAATGAGGAGGAACATCAAAAAGACTCTTACATTGGACTTCCGGAGGGCAGACTTTGGCCTATTTAGCAGACTTATTCAGAGAGTTCCTTGGGAAGTAGTTTTTAAAAACAAAGGAGTCCAGGAAAGGTGAGCATGCTTCAAAACAGAGATCTTGAGGGCACAGTAACAGACTGTCCCTGTGTACTAAAAGATGAGTTGACGAGTCAAACGTCCAGCCTGGATGGGAAACAAGGTTTTGAAGGAACTTAGGAATAAAAAGAGCATGACAGATATAGCTGGACTGTATCTGCATACATGATTTGGCTTAACAGATACCAGCTCGACCAGCCTAGCTCGAAGTAGACATGACAAGGATAGATCAAGTTCACACACAGTCAGAGGACCTCAGCCAACCCCTGTGAAGCACAGATACACCCATATCATTGGCCGGTTAGCTAGGCAGAGTTAAGACCCTTGACCAATCATGTCTGTAAGTGTGGGAAATTCGAAAACCCTATAAAAGGGGCTGCCAGTCAATAAACGAGGCTGTTGTCAAATGATCCTCAGCATGTGTGTTGCATCCCTGTCTCCAACTCCACTGTGACAAAAGAGGATGTATCATCTTCGGAAGAAGGGTCAGGTCTCTCAAGAACTTGAATCTCCCCTAGCGTAGCTTAAGACTGTGTCCTCTTGTCTTGTCACTAGATGTCTCGGAGAAAAGACAGACCCCCACCCGGCTACAACCTCCTTTCAGGGAGTTGTAGAGAGTGATAAGGTCATCCCTGAGCCTCCTCCAGGCTAAAAAACCCCAGCTCCCTCAACTGCTCCTTACAGGACTTGTGTTCCAGACCCTTCACCAGCTTTGTTGTCCTTCTCTGGGCTCACTCCAGCACCTCAATGCTCTTTCTGAATTGAGGCACCCAGAACTGAACACAATATTCAAAGTGCAGCCTCACCAGTGCTGAATACAGGGGAATGATCACTGAACTGGTCCTGCTGGCCACACTATTGCTGATACAGACCAGGTGCCATTGGCCTTCTTGCCCACCTGGGAACACTCTGGCTCACATTCAGATAGCTGTTGACCAGTACCACGAGGTCCTTTTCTGCTGAATGGCTTTCCAGCCACTCTGTCCCTAGCCTGTGCCACTGCAGGGGGGTTGTTGTGGCCAAAGTATAGGACCCAGCACTTGGAATTTTTGAACCTCATATTGTTGGTCTTGGCCCATCAATCCAGCCTGTCCAGGTCCCTCTACAGAGCCTTCCTACCTTCCAGCAGATCGACACTCTAACCCCACTTAGTGTTGTCTGCAAATGTGGACAGATTGGATCCAGCTGCACCCAGACTCCTCTCTGAGAAGTTTAGAAAGCAAGGAGATCCTTTCTGCACCTTGTGACTCAACAGGAGGGCTTTTCTTATAAACTTTTTCTGTAGCTCCCATTTCGCCCATGACACCTTGTCATGGGTTAACACAGCTTCGTTTTAGCTAAAGAGGAATACTGCCCTGTAAGGACCTGTTAATTTCCTGTGGAAAGGATAGGCACCCATCAGAGGCCAATTTTTAGATATTGACATATTGTGTGACCACTAAGGAAGCTAGATGTGACATTGTGAATACACATATAAAGCTGAGACTGTCTTAGAGCCAGCTCTTTTGTCTTCCAGCTTGCCAGCAGGTAACACCAGCCCCCTGGGGCCCCTCCCTGAAGTGGCCCAGGCCGTCTGGGTCTGCTGCTCCTCCCTGTGGGGGGCAGCCAGCCCTGGCCTGGCCATGCCCCATACCCCATCAGTTCCCAGCAGGGGAGGGAGAGGCTGCAGCTTAACATCAACTAATTTTAAAGCCTACCCCAAGCTGGCCGAGTCAGGGGAGATGTCCGCCACGGTCCTGCTTGGGTCAGGCCCACCCCAATGGTCACCAAGGCGGGGGGCAGGAGGCAGCTACCAGCCAGGCTGCTCCGAGATCCCTCGTGATGAAGTTCTCTTCCCCCATCCCTTCAGCTTTTGAAAATCCTAGAGGCTGCTTCCCAGCAGAGATCATGTGACCATCTGCAGGCCCAGGCGAGAATGTTAACTCTTTCCTGGTACAGATGAGACTTTTTAAAACTCTAATCCTCTTTTTGAGTAAAAAAGAAAAAAACAGAGTGAAACGTAGAGAAGACACAGCATGAAACAGAAGTCAGATAAAGAGTGGAAGACTAATTGGGAGAAAAGATTGAGGAGTTATCATTTTAGACTGGAGTTCTCTTATGAACTATAGTAAGAACTGTAATATATTAGTATCCCCTTTAAACCATGAGAAAAATTGCATTTGGGGAAGATGATTATTCAGATTTGTAGGTTTGAGCAAAGGTATCTGTGATGGACTAAGTGAATTGAATTAGTAATTGTGATCTTGTGATCCCTGAAATGTTTGAACAGAGAGAGAGAGATAAGAAACCCTCTGCGCCAGTGAAGAAGTGAGAAGATATCTCTGTTCCCTGAGATGAAAAATCCTTTGCCTTTAGAGTTGCTTATCTTTAAAATGACACCCCAGTATGCAAGAGTCCATGACCCATATGTAGCTTGGGAAACTGCTAATAGGAGTGGTGTCACAGTCTGCAAAGTCTTTTCCAGACGGGTGCAGATTCATGACATAGGAGCCACCAGAAGACTGTGTTTCTTGTGACAATGTTACCATGGGAGTTCTAAAAGAGACTCCTCCCAAAGAACTGATGAAAGAGTATTTTATGGGTGGTAACTAAGAGTTCTAAGTTTTGTCTCTTTATGTTGTTTGTGAGAAAGTAAACTATTGTTATAGTATTTGGGATGGCTGAAATAACAATATAAGACTCCAATCTTCTTGGAGGGCATATAGCAAAAGTTTATTAAAAGGCACACTTTTTATACACTGTTTCAGTACAAATTGGACATGATTGGTCATTCAGATCAACGCCTCTTTGTAAACATCTTTGCAAGTAAACAAGTTGGTAAAAACAGCAGGTGCAAAGATTAGAAATTGTTTGGAATATCTTCTCACAGCTCCTCCAGAGTGAATGCCTGGGAAAGTCTATCTGACTTGCTTTCTCACAGGCTCTCGCTGCTGCCTGATGCCTAAAAATTTCTCTTTGACCATTGTCAGCATCCACAATTAACCCTTTTTGTTTTAAGGCGGAAGGCAGCATTTGTAATCTTCTGCAGGGCCCTTGCAGGAAGGAGAACAAACACGACACAAGAGGTCCCTTTAGCAATTTGCCGTTTACTAGATAGAACCTTGTTGTATTCCTCTGAGAAATGGTTTTTCCCCTCAGAGTCCCCCTGAAGCCTGTGTCATGTAGTTTGACCCTTCCTCCCTATCTTATCTACTTCTGACCCTATTGGCTGAGGGCCAATATTTTTCCTTGGCCCTAAACTAGAAAAAGCCCCCGTCTCTTCCGCTCTCTCCTCTCTCCTCGCTCCTGGAACACCACATGGGAGAATAAAGCATGGACTGAAGGTGAGGGGTGAGAGCCACCGTTTTTGATATCTTTATTCTGTCTCTATGAAATATATACCCCTAAAAGCCCTGAGAAACTGAGCTAGCTAAAGCCTTGGGGTTGGCTAGAGGCAATATATATATATTTCAGTTGGCGCCAACGTGGGTTCTATAAGAGCCCATGCAAAAAGCTGGAGCCCTTTTCCAGGGTTTTTTATAAGCTAATTGGCAGTCAACTACCCTGCATCTTCAGCTATCTTTGGGTGGCTGAGAGTGTTAGGGAAGGGTCGGGAGCTTGCCAAAAGCAAGTCAGCCGGAGACAGTTCTCCTGACGTAGCAGCACGGCACCGCAGGGCCCATACCTCTTTCATTTGCCTGGGAACAGTGAGGGGTGCGCTAGGACCCAGGACAGGCGCATTGCGCAATCGCGGTTTTTTTAAGTTTTTTTTCTGCCGAAAGCTGCTGGACCGTTTCGGACAGGGGCTACCTCGTTTTGGGGGGTGTGCAGGGTTTGGGACGGTCCCAGAACCCAGAGTGGGGGTGCTCGGACCCCCCCTCGTGCCCCCCGCTGTCGGGAAAAGTGGCGGAGCAGAGCCGGCCCCGCGCCGTTCAGCCCACGCACTGCCTTTTATCTCGGAAGGCAGCAGGACCGGCGTTTTAAGGTTTTTTTACGTCAGGAGTTAGATTTTTGAACAGTTTGCTTTTAAAACATCAGAAACATGGGAATACGCTTATCTGTTCATCAAAAGGGTGTTTTACAACTTAAAACATTTTAACAGATGTAAGATTTTCTAATAAGCGGTTAAGAAAGTTCGTCTGCTGGCTATCACATGAGATAAAAAGACTATGATTTGGAAAATATAAATTCTGTTTCATTTTGGGATAATGTGGGAAAATTAATAACTTTAAAGGTTGAAAATGGTGAAAACAAAGCTTCTTTATTTATTCCAATATTCTTGCAAGCACGCAAAAAGCTGTTAGAAGCAGAAAATAGCAGACAGCAGACCTCTGCTTCCACTGAAAAACAGGGATTCCCTAATTCCTCACTGAATTCTGCTCCTCAAATCCAGCCACCTTCCTTATATCCTCCTCTCCTACCTGTTTCTTCTCAGCAATACCATTTTAACAGCTCCAAAGATGCAGTAGTTCCCTCTCAGGGCTCTGATGGCTTTTCTCGGTTCCTGAGAGACACAGAGCACATGGTGGGCAGCCGCCATGTCCTTTCTCCTCCTTCCCACTATCCCTTCTGCTCCCCAATCCCCGCCCCGACTCCGTATCTCTCACCCAATCCCCCACCACCAGACCTTTCCCCCCATGCCTTCCCCCCCTTCGAGCGGCAGCACGAAGGGGGAGGGGGGCAAGTCCCTTGTCACCGTAGATGGCTGGAGAGATAGTGAAGGGCGGCTCCCTGCAGCCGCGGAGGGGGGAGTGGTTCCTCCGCAGTGCGGGCTCAGGAAAGCCTGGGGCCCCGGGAGAGGAGGGAGGAGCTGCCTGTTGCAGGACCCCAGGGAGGGGGAGGGATAACTACAGCCCCTGACTGCCTGGGTAAAGGAGAAGCGGCAGGATTTTTAGCAACTCAGAATAATGACCAGGAGGGCATACCATCTGTGGCTCCTGTAGTATATGTAGGGAAAAGGCACATTAGGAAAGAACACAAGCCTTTTTCTTATCAAGATAAAATTGAATTGTGTAAGGTACAGAGACAGTTTGGGAGATCCAGTGAAATTTTTAAAGGCATGATTAAGGCTACTTTTACTTCAAATGAGATGGTACCCAGTGACATTAAGGATTTATTCAGATGCCATTTAACCCCTTCAGAATATGACTTATGGGAAGGTTTATGGAAGAAATCTTTGAGAACAGTATTACAGGAGATCCAACAAACTCCTGATGCCCAAGACAGTGATTATAATGACATCACACACAGCCACCTATGTGGGGAGGGTGATTTTTCTTCTGCAGATGAACAAACCAGATTAATATCCAAAACAGTTTTAGATAAGATCAATAATGCTGCAGAAAAAGCGTTTTATCAAATTCCAACAACTGAGTTAAAGAGCAGTTATGTTAACATTAAACAGTTTCCTTCAGAGAATTTTTTGCAGTTTGTGGATCGTCTGAGAACTCAAGTGGAAAGACAAGTGCAAGACCCAGTGGTACAGGCAGAATTGATCAAGGAGATGGCTCAGAGGAATGCTAATGAGACCTGTCGTAGAATCATTCTTAGCCTTCCCCTCGACCCATCGCCTAGTCTTGCACAGATGATAGAAGCCTGTGCCAGGAGAGCAAAACTTTTCAGTGCACCTGAAAGGAATCCAGGACTGACACACCCAAAGCCTGTGGCAGCTGCGGCACCAGGACCAAAGAGGCAAGCAATGTCATCAAACCAGCTGCAGCACATCATCTGCCACCACTGCAAGAGGCCAGGACACTTCGCCAAAGCCTGCCCACAAAACCAGAAACAGAAGTCCAACAAACAAAAAAACTGAACAACCAGCCCGAAATATCATTCCTGTCACGTGAAAATATAAATCCACAGGAAAAACAACGGGCAAATGTCTCTCTCCTAGCAAAAAAAGGGGGAGGGCAGGTCACAGGGTGTAGGGGTACAGAAAAATAAAAATGTAAAATGTTCAACTAACAAGGTATGGCAGCCGTGAGGCCGATATAGGCTCGTGACTACCAAAGGTTTTCATTTCAGATCTACTGATTGGACAGTAATTACAGTGGACCTGCAAAACAGTTCACAGGATCTGAAAGTTAACCCCATGGAACCAAACAGTGAGTATTTTCTTATTGGGGACACAGCACACACACCATTGGAGATTGAAGTAGCTCCCATGACCATTAAAGGGAAAGATAACAGGCCTCATGCTGTTGGCACGCTGCATGCACCCACCATTCTACCTGGTAGAGGGGCAAGTTCTTGCCCAGGCCATTCCTGTTCCAGCAGAGATCCTAGCGGATGGAAAGTCTCCGGAAGTCTACTGGGAAGAGGTGGTAGGGTAGAACAAACCTTCGCTGGCATGTAATTTAGCCCATGGGTCAGACCGCCTCCATGTGGAGGGGGTGCTTGACTCGGGCGCAGATTTACCCATTATACCGGCAAGCATGTGGCCATCACATTGGGAGCTGCAACCCGTGGCGGGCAAACTTCAGGGCATAGGAGAACTCACAATGGCAAAAATCTCAAAAAACATAGTACAAATTGAGGGACCTGATGGAAAATTGGCAAATGTCCGTCCATTCATTCCTGAATATAAGGCTCCCTTATGGGGGAGAGACACCGTGTCACAGTGGGGAGTCCAATTGGTCATTCCTAAGACACCTCAGGATTTTTGAAAATAGCCACTGTGGAGCGCCCTACCCACAAACTAAAGTGGTTGGATAATACCCCAAGATGGGTAGCACAGTGGCCATTGAGTAAAGAGAAGCTCAAGGCGCTTGAGGAGCTCATTGAGGAGCAGGTGGCTCAAGGCCACCTAGAAGAGACAACAAGCCCTTGGAATTTCCCCGTCTTTCTGATAAAGAAACCGGGGAAGGACAAGTGGAGGTTGCTCCATGACCTCCGAGAAGTAAATAAAATTATAGAGGACATGGGACCACTCCAACCAGGGATGCCTTCTCCAACAATGCTCCCTCAAGATTGGCAATTGGCTGTTCTAGATATCAAAGATTGTTTCTTCCAAATTCCTCTACACCCAGAAGACGCACCACGGTTTGCATTCTCAGTTCCTACCATTAATCGAGAAGCCCCAATGAAGAGATATCCTGCCGCAAGGCCTTAAATCCAGTCCATTCATATGCCAACAGTACGTAGCCTCATTACTGTCATCAGTACGTGCCGAGAGAAAGGATGCTGTCATCCTTCACTACATGAATGACCTACTCCTGTGTGCCCCCAATGACACTATACTCCAACACACGCTTGACCTAGTGGTTAAGGTTTTAACCTCTGCTGGATTTCAACTGCAGGAAGACAAAGTTCAAAGGATGCCACCTTGGAGGTACCTGGGGTCTACAAATAACTGCAAGGACCATTGTTCCACAGAAATTGGAAATTGAGTGTAATCCCAAAACCTTAGCAGATCTGCATTCTTTGTGTGGGTCTTTGAATTGGGTAAGACCTTGGCTAGGCCTCACAAATGAGGATTTAGACCCTCTCTTCAATTTATTGAAGGGGGAGAGGGAGCTGGTTTCTCCCTGGGAACTGACCCCAGAGGCAAAGACAGCAATTGAAAAGGTACAGAAGGCATTATCAGAGAGGCAGGCTCATTGATGTGAGCCAAACATACCTTTCCAATTCATTGTTCTAGGAAAACTGCCACATTTGCATGGTTTGATTTTTCAATGGATCGAGGGGCAGAGAGATTTGCTCTTGATCATAGAGTGGGTCTTCCTCTCTCACCAAAGATCCAAGACCATCACTGAGCCACAAGAGTTGATAGCTCAACTGATTCGGAAGGCAAGGGTGAGATTGTGTGAACTGGCTGGCTGTGATTTTACATGTATTCACCTTCCAGTCAAACTTTCTGAGGAGGGAAGGAACTCTCCCAAGAGATTGACCAAAGAGATGTTTGAGCATTTGCTCCAGAGCAATGCCAGTCTCCAATTATCTCTGGACAGCTACAGGGGACAAATATCAGTCCATGCCCAGTCTCACAAGTTGCTCAATGAGGAGTTCCACCTCATTCCTCGTGAGAAGTCGGAGACCGCTCAAGGCTCTCACAGTGTTCACAGACGCATCCGGGGCTTCCCACAAGTCGGTGATGACTTGGAGAAATCCTTAAACTCAGCATTGGGAAGCTGATGTTGAGTTTGTGGCTGAACTAGCTGCTGTGGTAAGAGCCTTTGAGAAGTTCTCGGAACCAATTAATTTGGTAACCGACTCTGCTTACGTGGCGGGGGTAGTGTCCAGGGCGGAGCAGGCTGTGCTCAAAGAAATTGACAAGGTTGCTTTCAAAGCTAATTTATTTAATTTCCTATCAAGAACATCCATTCTATGTGATGCATGTAAGATCACACGCTGATTTGCCAGGTGAAATTGCAGAGGGGAATCGTCAGGCAGATTCCCTTGCTGCACCAGTTGAAAAAGCACGTCTCCCTGATATCTTCCAACAGGCAAAGCTGAGCCACCAACAATACCATCAGAATGTGCCAGGCCTGATCCGTCAGTTCCAGCTAACACGGAGTCAGGCTCGAGCCATTGTGGCCACCTGTCCCAACTGCCAGGTCCAAGCGATGCCATCGATGGGTATGGGAGTAAACCCCCGGGGCCTTGGCAGTTGTGAGGTATGGCAGACAGACATCACACACATTCCTAGTTTTGGACGCCTCAAATATGTTCATGTGAGCATTGACACACATTCAGGCGCAGTGTATGCCTCTGCCCATGCAGGAGAAAAGACTGACCATGCTAAAAAACACCTAGTGCAAGCTTTTTCAGTGTTGGGGATTCCAAAAGAAATCAAAACTGATAATGGCCCAGCATACGCGTCCAGGGAGTTCCTGGAATTTGTCCAGCAGTGGGGAGTGGAACATAAAACTGGCATCCCTCACTCCCCCACAGGTCAAGCTGTGGTTGAGCGAGCACATCAGATGCCTAAACAGGTCCTGGCTAGACAGAGTAGTACCACTGTGTGGATGTCTCCACATGAGAAACTCTGCAAAGCCATGTTTACCATTAATTTTCTGAATTGTTCATTTGAAAACATGAGTCCACCAGTGGTACGTCACTTTAACAGTGGCAATCAGTTCAAATTGTCTCAGCATCCACCGGTCATGATTAGGAATCCAGAAACTTGGGAAACCAAAGGTCCCTATGAGCTTGTGACCTGGGGACGTGGCTATGAATGCGTGGCCACTCCCTCAGGCCCTCGGTGGATTCCCCAGAAGTGGGTGAAACCTTTTGTCCCTAAAAATCCAGCTCCAGCAGAAGGGGATGAGAGGCAAGTAGCCGTTGCCTCCAAAAGAAGACGCTGTCGGATGGAAGAAAAAGAATCCTCCTAGATGTGGACTCCTTCCGGCAGAAACAGAAACTTTTAACATGTTTTAAAAATGATTGTTTTTCTTTTTAGAGAAAACCTACCTCACACTCAACCCTGTGATGAACCCCATACAAGTTGTCATCTTGTTAATGCTGAACAGTCTGGCAGCTGCATGGATCATCCCACAGCCACGTCAAAACGTCTGGGTGACCCTGGCACAGACACTTCAGCAGGAAAACATATGTTTGTCTACTGCTTCAGCAGAGAATCCTATGTCCACCTGTCTGGTAGGAATTCCATTACAGGCTGGAGAATTTCCAGCAGGTTTAGACACACCGAGGTCCAACGAAACCCCAGAGTCAGACGCCTTCCAACCATACAAAGGTCAACAGCAGAAAGCTGCAATGACCGTGAACCCCTTAGAGGAGTGGATGCCACGTTTGCCCAAGGTATCTCAGGAACCCCAAGAATTAGAGTTATTGGGTTCCTCCCCTGCATCATACTGCATACATTTTTCTATCTACCCAAAACCTCCTAACATCAGCCAGTACCACAATATAAAACAATATCGTGGGGAGTTTTCTGCAAAAAGGTGTCATCATATAAGCCATATTGAGGCAGAAAACCCATCTCACTCAAGACCCAGAAGCCTCCCTAAGGGATTGTTCTTGATTTGTGGGGATCGGGCATGGGCAGGAATTCCGTCTTGGCTTTTAGGAGAGCCATGTACCATAGGGCGGTTGTCCATTTTGACACCCAACCAAACTCTAATTGGTGAATGGACTCACAAAAACAAATTGGCAAACAAAATTCAAATGAGAAGTGCTGACCAATTGGATCCAAATTGTAATTCAGAAATTTTTCATTGGGCCAAGTCAAAAAGACTTGCTGTGTCCGTGTTCCTTCTGTGGGTCGCAGCAGCCAAAGCTCTAGGTGAATTGGGCCACCTAGAGTGCTGGGTAGTCAAACAGGCAAATTTAAAATCCACCGCCATCAGCTCTCTCCTAGAAGATGAGGAAATTACCAGACAGGCCACTCTCCAGAACCGTGCTGCTATAGATTATCTCTTGTTACTTCATGGACATGAATGCCAGGAATTTGAAGGACTTTGTTGCCTAAACTTGACCTCGAAAGCTCCAAACATCCATGCTGCCCTTCGAAGTATGAACAGCATGATCGGACAAGTGAAACAAGAATCTGAAGACTGGATCAAAGAGCTGTTCAAAGGATGGGGGCTTACGGGGTGGTGGACTTCTATAGTTAAAAAAATTTTGTTACTTCTTGTTATTCTTTTCCTTGTAACTGTAGCATTCGGGATCCTATGCTGTTTGATTTTCAAGGCTATCAATAGTCTCATACCTTCTACCTCAGAAGTCAACCACATAGAGTTGGCAAACCTAAATCAGGCTGACTCCCCCACCAATTGTAATTGGTGGGAAAACACACACTCCGTGTAACCTAATGTTCTTCTTCTAATTGTCTTAAACAAAAAAAGGGGGAGATGTTGTATTCCTCTGAGAAATGGTTTTTCCCCTCAGAGTCCCCCTGAAGCCTGTGTCATGTAGTTTGACCCTTCCTCCCTATCTTATCTACTTCTGACCCTATTGGCTGAGGGCCAATATTTTTCCTTGGCCCTAAACTAGAAAAAGCCCCTGTCTCTTCCGCTCTCTCTCTCTCTCTCCTTGCTCCTGGAACACCACTGTCCTAGGGTGATGTGTTTATCCTTTAATCGTCTGTTGGGTGTAAAGGGGAGGGGGGGGAAGGCACAGTTTGTTTTTCCCCAGGAAAACTCTGCTCCTCGGATGGACCTTGAGACGGAAACGGGGGAGGAATATGCAAGACAAAAGAAGCTGTTGTTTCTCCGGGAGAGTAGTAGTTAGTAGTAGCTTAGAGCTAACATAGTTAGATCCATAGAATAGCTGGAGGGTTTTTTTCCCTTTTTTTTCCTTTTTCTCCCTCTCCTCGGAACTGTACCGATCTCTCCGGACTGGGGACTGGGGAAAGCGCCGGGGGCTTCCACAGGGGACCCACCCCCATCAAGACCAGCCCTGCATAACAACTCCCTTTCCTCCCAGCACCAGCGGAGACAGGCAGCAGTGAACATCTGCAAGAGGACACTTGCTCTTTTTCAAGCTTGTTATCCCTCCGTAAGCGGCACGAGGCTCTTGTCATCGGGTATTGTGCTGGGGAGTGTTTTGCCTGTGTAATAAACAGGTCTTTTCCACTTCTCTCTCAGGAAGTCTTTCTTCCCGAACCGGTTGGGGGAGGGGAGGGGGACCACGTGGGAGGGTTTCTCCCAAATCTGTTTGAAACCAGCACAACCACATAGGAGAGTAAAGCATGGACTGAAGGTGAGGGGTGAGAGCCACCGTTTTTGATATCTTTATTCTGTCTCTATGAAATATATACCCCTAAAAGCCCTGAGAAACTGAGCTAGCTAAAGCCTTGGGGTTGGCTAGAGGGAATATATATATATTTCAGAACCTCAGACACTGACTTAGAATGATCAAGGAGATTCTTTCAAATTCTTCACAATCACATCCATGCACCAACATCAAGTCTTGCTGTTCATTCTTGCAAGGAGTCAGTTACTTATTCTAATACAGTAACAGAACATTGTTAGTCTGCTCAAAGAACTGACGGTCTAACTTGTCAACATTCACTACTCTAGAAACAAAGAAAAGGATAGAGTACTCATTCTCTACTTATGCAAAGACCATCTGAATATTGGCTTTCACATTTATGTATTAGCTTTTGCATGTTGTTATTAATCACAAGTATTTTGATATGGTACAATTTATAGGTCCTTTTAACTGCTCGTTACTATAAAATTATCTATCAGTTTATGTCTGCAACATATAGCTTATATAAATAATGTTGTGATGAATATATTGTGTCGGAACTGACCTGAAGGCAATGCGGGAATACACCATAGCGCGGCAGAAGCGGCTTTGTCGGGCGGGCGCGGGAACGCGGCAGCGGCGGTGGCCAGCCCCGGCCAACGCGCGGTATGATGACGCAAGTCGTGGAAAGCGAAACGGAGCGCAGCCCGAATCAACGCGCAGACGCAATTGCGGCGCGATCTTCTGCGCAATTGCGGCTGCCGCGCATGCCGGAAACTGGCGCGGAATGGGAGAAAGTAGGCGGGGCTGATCCCAAACACGACCAAAGCGGCGCAGCTGGGGCCGGGCAGCCCAGGGTGGGGCAGGGCCACAGCCGCAAGGCAGAGATGGGCGTTCCCCCAGACGCGGCTGCGGCTGGGCGGCCCGAGGTGGGGCGGGGCCAAGGCATTCCTCTCCACACTCCCGTGGTGATGCAAGCGGGAATGGGGGGTGGTCAGGGTGGAGGCTTCCCCCAAGGCACCGCCCGCCCACAGCAGCCTGCGGACAGCCTGCCTACACTCCCCTACGCTGAAGGGGGACGGGCGGATACTAGCCCAGAACCCAGGAATGCTCAGCGAGCCCAGCAGGCTTTAGCTGAGAAAAAACACCTTTTGCAAATGTTAACTCAGATAGTCAAAAATATATCAAGCACACAAATCCCTGAGGTGGAAGAGGACTTGTCACAATTAGGTGCAGCATGCACAATGCCACGTCCGCCCATGGAGATAACAGCGCCACCGAGTGGCCGAGGTGCAACATTGCCGCAGTACTTTCCGGTTTCTTACAAAGGGAAAGTTGGCTCGAAAATTCCAGTTCCAGCTCCAGTGCAGCAACAACGCTACAGTCAACAACAGGCTGAATTTCAATCGACCCCTGAAGCTCGCAGAGCTCCAGAGAGTCCTGTTGAGGAACAACAACAGGATGATATCGTTCACATCACGGCATCCGAAGGCATTTCAGTTCTGACGATTCCAAAGCCAGAAGCTGCAGGTTCCTCAAGTCAGGAACAAAAAATTTTAATATCCAAGGATGACATGAAGCAGCTTGTTTTACAGTATATAGGCAAAGTGTTGGAATCACGTCCAGAACTGTGGGCCCAACTTCCTCAGTTCTTTGGTGTAGTGCCAAGTGAACAAGCCATTCCTCCAACATCTACGGGTGTGCCTTCTTCATTTGGACAAACGCTGCCTGCTGGATTTCCGCCATCGCAGGATTTATACACTGCACCAGGGTCACAAGTTGCTACGCCTCATCCAGGACAGGGAAGAATGCAAAAGGTGTCACTCTCCCTCGGAGGAGGAGCGTCACCGCCACGGCAAGGCGTGGGAGCACCACAAATGCCGACGGATCTTATGAGAGGAGAGATGGGAGTGTGGCATCCCACACAGCAAGTGACTCCACTCTACAGACCGGTGATGATTTCTGCAGGCCCATCAAGCCAAGAAACAGAAATGCCCACAACGACAGATTGGGCGGAGATTAAAAGGAAGGCCTTAAGGGAAAAGGACTTCGAGATGACTGGCACAAGAGGTTTTGCGATGACAGTGAATTATGATGCACAAGGACAGAATCCAAGATGGGAGCGATTAGATCACGAAGTGATCAAAGATCTAATGAAGGCAATTAGAGACAATGGACTGGAATCTCCCTACTTCAAACAGCTTTTGAAGGGGACGTTTAACATATATGATTTAACACCATACGATCTCAGGTCCATTGCCTCAATGATTCTGACAGATGCGCAGGTCCTAATGTGGGATGCGCGGTGGAGGAGAGCCCTTGAAGAGCTGAGGACCAGATATCAAGGAGGTCCGAATGCAGGCTTCACAGTAGCACAGATGGCAGGCGATCCTCCAAATGATGACCCAGCCCGACAAGCGAGAGATATACCGCGAGATGTACTGAGAGATATCAAAGAGGCAGCCCGAAAGGCGAGCATACAGATTCCGCCAGCAGGAGTGCCCGATTCAATTTATACTGATATCAAGCAAGGACTTAACGAGCCATTCGCCTCATTCATCGATCGCCTGTCACAGGCAGTAGATAGACAGGTGACCGATGAGAGGGCCAAACCACATTTGCTGTGAAGTCTTGCATATGC